>JAPDVR010000016.1:42011144-42373644 GCA_026230005.1 Gila orcuttii | reverse complement strand
GCGTTGCTATGGGTTGCATCACTTGCGTGTGACTGTCTTGCTTCGGACTTGACAGAAGAGATCAGTCTCCCTTCGGGGGTAGAAAACTCCGGAGTCGTGTGTGTGTGTGTGTGTGTGGACAGCAGGCGCAACCGTAGCAAAGGTTATGCGTTTAAAATGAAAATGCACGGTGTAAAACGTATTCCACAGACTGCTCGGCAACCAACGCTGTCGAGCCAAATATGGTTATTTCAGTGAGTAGGCCTATATGGCACGACGGCAATTTAAAAATAAAAAAATAATAATAAAAGATAGTGTGTTAATTCAAATAAAAATCAACATATCACATATTTTAAAATATTACATAATTCATTGAAGCCTGTTTGTCATGTATAATACACCGACCAATCGTCATCAGGCACATGCAGGGCACAAGAAGTTCAAATTTCATTGGACAATGTGAAGTGGAGCGGTAATTTTCTGGTCATTCATAAATCGTTTGAAAATTACATTGATGAAGCGATCTGAATCTGCGTGGTTAAATTAGTGGATGCTAATTGACTGCAAAGCACTGCACAAAACAGCACCAAAAGTAGCATTAATGGTAAGTAGTAAAAATTACTTAAATTTAAAAAAATATTACAATTTAAAATAATAGTTTTCCATTTTAATATACTTTAAAATATATATATAATTTGCAAAGTGATGCAAAACTGGATTTTCAACCGCCATAACTCCAGTCTTTAGTGTCACATGATTCTTAAGAAATCATTCTAATGCTGATTTATTATCAATATTGGAAACAGTTTTTTTATTGAACCTGTGATACTTTCAGGATCAGGATTCATTGATGAATAAAAAGTTAAATAGAACAACATTAAATTAAAATAGAAATTCTTTTTTAAGTCTTCAATTGTCACTTTTTCATATCAATTTAGCACATCCTTGCTGAATAAAAGTATTAATTTCTTTTAAAAAAAAAAAAGAAAGAAAATGACTGACCCCAAACTTTTGAACGGTATGTGTATATTGGTACAAAATATTTCTATTTTAAGATGCTGTTCTTTTTTTAACTAGGAATCCTGAAAAAAGTATCAAAGGTTAGTATATTATAATAGTATAAAGTGTATTATAATAGAAAACAATTATTTCAAATTGTAGTAATATTTCACAATATTACTGTTTTTTTCTGTATTTTAGATAAAATAAATGCAGCCTTGGTGAACATAAAAGGCTTCTTTAAAAAAAACATTAAAAATAGTAGTTTATACTTATAATACTAATTAATATATATATATATATATATATATATATATATATATATATATATATATATATATACAGGGGTTAAATTGGGATTTATTATGTGGGGGTGCTCTCCTATCCCTAGAGGGGTCCGGGGGTATTGTCTGAAGTAAAATGCTCAAAACATCTCCTGAGAAAAATCACATGGTCAATCTAGTCTTGGTTATTTAATTTTGATTTAGTCTTATTTTCCTTACTTTGTAATTCAAGGCCAGGGCACTTTTTGTACATTTCTGGAACTTTTGCGCGCTTCCACATCCCGCGCACCTACGGCATACATTTATCCGTGTCACCCAGATGCGTATGCGCGAGCGGTGCGCGATCATGGTCGACTGACAACGAGACGAGATTAAGCAGCTGAACAAGAATACGGCCGTGTTACGATTGTTCTCAGCTCCGCCGAGACAAAATAGACATGCCATTTCAAAAATCTTTAATTTATTGTCAGAAATATGTTTTCAAAAGCATCACTTTCATCAAATTTTATGTGACATAATTTCCAGTAGGCAACTGAAACGAGCAGGTTTATGTGCCGGGGCTAAGCTCCGGAGAGCCCCGGCCCAATTTAACCACTGTATATATATATATATATATATATGTGTGTGTGTGTGTATATATATGCCCTTTTTTTACATTTGAGCCCCTGCCCCTGAGGAACTCTCTGCACGTCCCTGTTAACCAGTCCTTGTCCTCCTTCTTCTTCGGGCAAGAACAGAATGCTTTGAGGAGTCCAGTGATACTTGTCCCAAAAAAAAGTTCACCAGTTCTCTTTGAATATTTGCAAGCAGTCCATTTGGAGGGTCGACACAAGCAAGTTTATGCCATTATGAAGATGCCACAAGATTGTTAATTATAATATGTCCTCTATAAGATATCTGACGGAGCAACCATTTCCATTTTTCCAATCGACCTTTTATTTTCTCAATTAAACCTTCCCAATTTTTCTTAATGAAATTTTCATTTCCTAAATGGACACCAAGGTATTTTAAACCTCCTCTTTTCCAAATCAATCCTCCAGGTAAAGCGGGAAGATCTCCACTCCAATTTCCTACTAGTAGAGTCTCACTTTTCTTCCAATTGACTTTAGCAGAGGAAACACATTTAAAAACATTAACTATCTTCTCTAACTTAATAACATGCTCCTTTCCATTTACAAAGAAAATAACATCATCAGCATAAGCGGAAAGATATACAGAGTTATTACAACCAGCGAAAATCAGACCTTTAAAATGAGCTGCAACTTTTAAAGTAAAGGTTCGATGGCAAGGGAATACAGCATCCCAGACATGGCACATCCCTGCCGAACTCCTCTCTCAACTGTGAACGGAGCACACAAACCACCATTAATCTGAAGAACACTCTCAATGTTACAGTACATAGCCTTAATCATGGATATAAAAGAATGGCTAAAACCAAAAGCCTCTAAAGTGTTCCACAAAAACAAATGTTCAACTCTGTCGAAGGCTTTCTCTTGATCGAGAGAAATCAGACCAGAGTTAATTCCCAGGAGTTTAGAAGCATCTAAAACATCTCGAATTAAAGCAATATTATCAAAAATAGACCTGTTGGGAATACAGTAAGACTGATCAGAATGTATCAATGTACTTAAAACTTTACTAAGTCTTATAGCCATACTTTTAGACAAAATTTTGTACTCTGAACATAAGAGTGAGACAGGGCGCCAATTGCCAATACACTGAAGATCCCCTTTCTTAGGTAACAGTGTGATGACTGCTCTTCTGCAGCTCAGTGGCAACAGTCCTCTCTTCAGACCGTCATTAAGAACTGTCAGCAGATCTTCTCCTGTAACGGGCCATAGAGTCTTATAGAACTCAACAGGTAACCCGTCAATTCCTGGAGATTTACCGTTTTCCATGCTCATCATGGCAGTATAAAGCTCTTTCGATGACAAAGTCTGTTGTAGTTCATTGTTGGACTCTTCGTCCACCTTTGGCAGTCCTTCAAGGAAATTATCAACATCTGCACCCCATTCTTTCAGTTCAGATTTATAAAGGTCTGAAAAAAACTCTACAGCACGGTTACGTATGTCAGCAGGCTCTGTTAGTTCTTGTCCTGTAGCTGAACGTAAAGCATGGATCATTTTACTTTGACCTTTTTTTCATTTCCAAATTAAAAAATAATTTTGAGGGAGCGTCCATTTGTGTCACAGTTTGAAACCGTGAACGGACTAAAGCTCCCTGTGCTTTAACTCCCAACAGGTCTAACAGAAATGCTTTTTTTCCCTTCAAGCCATCAATATGCTTTCTATTTTTTTTTAGATGCTAATAACTCCTGTAAAACAATAATTTCTGTTTCTAATGTCTTCATTGACTGGGCTGTGTCTCGAGTAACATTCACAGTGTACTTTTGACAAAAATCTCTAATAAGAACTTTTCCGCAGTCCCACCATTGCAGTAAAGAAGTATACAAATGTTTTTGCAGCTTAAAAGTTTCCCAAAATTTTTTTACATTTTCCATAAAAAGTTTATCATTTAACAATGAGGTATTAAAGCTCCAGTATGCACTCTTGTACTTCACACACTTCATTAAAACACTGCACAGAACTAATCTGGGATCAGAAAAACCCACTGGAATAATTTTACAAAATTTAAAAAGATTACGTTGATGTTGAACACTATAAATTCTGTCAAGTCGTGCCAAAGAGATAGTATGTTCAGTACTATGAGCCCAAGTGTACTGTCTAACATCTTGATACATATTTCTCCACACATCACATAAATCATGAGTTTCAATTAGTTGTATAAGTGTTTTCTGAGATGCAGCGTGTGGTTCAATATGATTCCTGTCCAACTTATCATTAGCGGTACAATTAAAATCTCCACCTAAAAATAACATATCTTCAGAATTTAAATCTTTCCAAACAGCATCCACCTTATCAAAGAAAATAACTCTCTCTAATCCTTTTGTAGGAGCATATATATTCAGAAGCACCATGGTGATTTTCTCAAATTTCACTTTGATCTTTAAAAAACGACCACTAATTATTTCCTCAACTTCACAGGACAGAGGTAAAAAATGCTTTGAAAACAAAACAGCAACACCTCCACTAATAGATGATTTGTGACTCAGGACAATCTGTCCGTCCCATTCTCTTCTCCAGTCGGTCTCATTTTTTAAATCACTGTGTGTTTCTTGTAAAAACAGAATATCTACTTTTCTTTTGTCTAATAAACTCAAATAACGTCATTCTTTTATGACCATCTCTGGCAACATTTAAGTTTAAAGATCCGATTTTAAAATTTGTCATTTTTGTTTTAGAGACCAGAACAAAAAAAATGAGGAGAGCTGCCAAAAAAAAAAATTTTGGCAGCATTTTAAAAGTTGACAGCCTCATCATTTTTTAAAAATTGTTTTTTAAGTTTGTTCACAAGTTTTTTAAGACGGTAAATCTCCACATCTTGAAAGGCTCCTTCTTTCATTAGATACCTTGCATCATTGATGAATTGTTTACAATCAGGGAAAAAATTCTCAACTTGCACTCCTTTCAATCCCTTTGTTTCTTGCAGAAATTTACTAATATCATCAGCTCTATACAAACAAACCAAGCTTTCATTTTGAGAACTTATAGACAAATTTGAACCCTGAGACACATTTGAATCAGAGGAATCTCTATCACTGTCTGATCCCATATTCTCATCACCACCCTCATCCTTCTTTACTTGTTTAAAAGCTTTTCCACAGCTTTTTTTCTTTCTTTTAACTGGGATCTTGAAAACAGATTTTGCTTCTTTTTCAAAATCAACATTGTCTTCCACATCAATTTCATCAGCATCTGTTACACAAACGTTTTTCGTTTTTCGAGTGTTCAGCCCGCTCATCGGACATCGAGAGAGTATCACTTTTACTAGGCTCGGTAACAATCTCATTTGTATCAGATTTATTCTCGGCAGCCACGACTGCGATCGGCCCGAGCTCAATCTCACCGGCCTCGACCACAGCCATCCCGGCGGTATCAGCGTCATTCGCGATCTCAGCCGGAGGAAGAACAGAAACGCCCTGTCCCGTGCTTGTGCTCGCACCTGCACTGTCCTTTTTACTAGGACAATCACGAACAAGATGTCCAATCTTACCACAACTAAAACATTTAATTGTAGTGTCAGATGTTGCAAACACTGTGTAATCGAACCCATCAATTTTGAACTTAAAAACCAGATCGATCTCATCAACTCCATTTTTCAACACCATGAAAACTTGTCTTCTGAACGAAACTAGATGCTTCACTGAGGGGGACTTGCACCGGAGAGGGATTTTCTTTATAGGGGAAACCAGTTTTCCATACCGAGGCAACTCTTGCACGAGTATTTCGTCTTTAATAAACGGAGGTACGTTGGACAGTATGACCTTTTTAGACGGGGTACTTAAAGGTAAAACAGTCACAAGTGAACCGTTCAACACAACGCCGCGTTGGACAACATCATTTGCCTTTTCAACTGATTTAAAAACAAAAAAACAATTGCACTGTTCATTCGCGATGCCGAGACAATATGATCATGTCCCACAATCTCTCCCACTGCTAAACAACACTGCTCCACATTAATGCCGCGTTCCAGGCAACCTGTAACCCGTGTTTTTCTAACTCGTAACTGGGAGTACATCATTCCAGGCAACCTGTAACCCGTGTTTTTCCAACCTTGCACCCGTGAAAGTGCACTGGAACGGCAGTCAAACCCGTGACTTCCCACCCGTGAACTCGTACTAGATCGATGTACTCCCAGTTACGAGTTGGAAAAACACGGGTTACAGCTTGCCTGGAACACAGAATAACTCTAGACTCCATGGCGGCGGGTTAAGTCTTTAAAACTCATCAGGGCCGGCGCTAGCCATTTGGGTGCCCTAAGCACAAATGCTTGGTGGTGCAGAATATTTCTTAAATATATACGTGCATATGTGTGTGTATTTATATATACAAAATAATTATACACTTTACACACACATATATCATGTAGACACAAACTTTTATTTTGGATGTGATTAATCTTTTCCCAGCCCTAATAATTTGACAACTCTGTGAATATGAAAATATACAAACACTGAGATTGTGTTTTTTTTTTTCTAATTGCAGTTTCACCAACAGATGTCGCCCTTGGGCCTTGGCCTATGATCCTCTTGAAAATGAACGCATTATTCGCATAGAACAACAATGAAAAAACTTATCTACAGGGTTCCCGCGGGGTCTTAAAAAGCCTTAAAAGCATTGAATTTATTAATTTGGAAATAATACCTTAAAAAGACTTTAAAAAGTCTTGAATTCTGGGTCTTAAAATTGTGCTGTATGTAACTTCTCCGTATTTTATTTTTCCTCAAAAGTTTAATTTGTCAACTACGATTATTTTGATTAATTAACGTAGTATAAATAATGAGTGGCGGAACCAATAATGGAGAACACAACGCAGCCCCGGGTCACAGTACAAAATACAAAATAATGCCTTCTGTAAATGAAGATCACGCGCTACAGCACCACAACCATAGACTGCAACACAACACAACACAGACCTCAAGCAACAAGCAAAGGAGAAGCGTGAAAAATCAAAGAAAATCAGCATTCCACAGGAGAGGTTGACTGACGCCGTTATATTTTTAACGTTTGTTTTACGTTGTCTGGCTGCCGGTTTAGTTCTGAGGTTATGGGGAAATGTAAATTTAATGCATTTTATTGATCATCAGCTAAAATCAAAATCAAAGACTGCAAGAGCACTGGTAAGATCATTTCGTTTCTTTACTTTTAATGATGATGATTGTGTGTTAAGCGTCTGCGACTTAATTTCACTTTGATTTGCGATAGTTTGCTCGTTGGCTTGATGAATAGATGCTCGCAGTAGCGCCGTCATATCTGGCTATAACATTACATATAGCCTATAGGCTAATACGCTCTCACATGTTTATTTTTTTAGCATTTTTGGGAGGAGTAAAATTTACATATGTGGTTTCACCAACCAGATGCATTTACACTTGTCCAGTTTGGTCTGGAATGCGGCCCAGACCTCCTCCTGAAGTGGTTTGAGCGATCGGATTCAAACCCGTCTCGAATGCGTTTCGGAGGGCATTTACACCTGGTCTTTTCACGATCGGATAGCTATCCGGTCACAGAAAACGCATGAAGTGGTCAGGTGTAAACAGCCAGTGACTGAAAGTACTTGGTGTGATAATGTAATGTTAGTATTGGATGGCCGTTATGGCACGTTCATTTGTGGAATATGCAGTGAACATACCCAGAGTTACAGCACAGTAACTGTAACGTTAACTATCCGCAAATTAAAACCTGCAAAAGTTAGCCCAGTGCATAACAACAATCGGTGATTGCTGAACAGAAATCGTGTCAGATGGAGTGTCATGCAAGTAGCCGACTGTAAGGTTGAGGATGGCCTTATGCAATATTTACACTGCTCTATTCCAGTAGATAAATGTCTTGGCAATTAAATACTTCTTTTCTTTTTTTTTAAATGAATATAGTCTTCTGGGTGAAAATTGAGTTACAGGTTGTTGTTGCACTATCTCAGATTTTGTTCAAACCTTGTCTATATCAAGAATGTGTCCCAAAACCAAGGCCTGTAAAATATTCCTGTTCAAATCCTGTCTTCATATTTTCAGCCCTTGAAATGTCTACAGTTTTACAGCCTGAAAATCATATTATCTGGGAAGCAATATTTGGACATTAATATAATGAAAAGTGTTATTCATAGGCATTATATACTTAGACAGTAATACATTTTGAAAATTAAAACTTGTGATTTGCTTAAATATCTGATCCTTTTGCTATTACGAAACACAATTTTATTGTGTTTCCACAATAAGTTTATATATTGCCAGTTTATAGCATTATCTCTTTTAATGTGATAAAAACATTAAATAATTTTGACTATGTATTGGTAGTAATTTACGGTGGTGTAAGGTGCTGGAAAAGGCTTTAAAATGGACCTTGAAAGTGTTTGAAAGGTGCTTGAATTTGACCTTGGAAAAGGTGTACGAACCCTGCCCATATTCCCAGCATGGAATGGGTAGCTGGCTAATGTTAAAAAACAACTTAACATTGTTCGGCAAACTTTCTTGTGGCCTACTGAAATGATTTTATTTTTCACACCTGCTTGGCTTATCATCTTTTACCCATTCCACATTTGAAAAATAAATGAACACAAGTTCAAGGATTTTGTTTTTCTTTGCTGGTAGGGATGTGAAATAGGTATTAATTTTTTATATAAATGGTCTTAAAAAGACTTGAATTTAACTTGAAGAAACCTGTAGGAACCCTGTATCTAAGCGGTCTTCCTTTTCTTCTCAAACAAACTAACTGCATCTTAAACAGCCCAAGTTTCAAAATTTCACGGGGGAGAAACCCCCGGACCCCCGTTAAAATAAAACATTCAACATGCAGGGCTAAAAAAGCCTGCCCCGGATCATTTGCACTACTAGCGACGCCCCCCTGGACATGCATACACGACGCAAGGGCGTCCGCGCTACAAAACTAACATTTTTATTTAAAACATTGTCTTACCTGCAAGCGACGCGCGAGTATCATCCCGCTGTCTCTTCTTTTTCCTTTTTTCCGCCCCCGACTCTTGGTGCCTTTTCGAGGCCATGTCTGAGGTCGGTGTCTGCCAAATTTGACATTGATTGAGGCATAATCGAACAGACCACTGGGAGGTGGGGAAGGGGGGGCACCAGAGGGAGACTGGCACAGGAGATTCACCTTTTTCTCGACTCATTTGGTCTAGGCCTATATTACTTTTGTATATTAACATGCTTTAGACATATTTTATTTGTTATTTATACTAGTAGCCTATTTTGATGATTTTTCACGACCCAGATTTTTTGGTGAGATTTAGAGAGATTTAGAGAGAGAGAGAGAGAGGGAGAGGGAGAGAGAGAGAAGGAGTTATCACATGTTGGAATATTCAAGGACTGAGGTCCTCTGTTTTTTGGTATCAAGAGCCAACATTCGGACTTTAAAAAAGAAATTCTGAATTCTGACATTATAATACTACAGGAAAAATGGAATGTAAGAGATTTGTCCACTGGCTGCCCAATTGGATTTAGGGAAATAGTTTTACCATCAACGAAACTAAGAGGGGTGACTCAGGGCAGGGAGTCAGGGGGAATGCTGATATGGTATAGAGCACAACTCAAAGACTCAATTACAGCCATACAAATCGGAAAAAATAACATCTGGTTAAAAATCCACAAAGACATCATCTCCACAGACCATCACATATTCTTGTGTGCTATATACCTTCCCCCAGCTGAGTCTCCCTATTATAATGAAGAGACCTTCTCCATCCTGCAGGATGAGATCAGCCATTTCCAGACAAAAGGGAATGTGTTAATGTGTGGAGATCTAAATGCCAGAACTGGAAATGAACCAGACTTTGTCAATACACAGGGAGACAAATATATCACAAACACCAGCCACTCTCTGCCCTCATACCACCTCAGAAACAATTATGACAAGTACACAAACAGAAGTGGGAAAAGCCTCCTAGAGCTCTGTCGATCACTGGGCCTGTATATAGTGAACGGTCGTATACGGGGAGACTCTTTTGGTTGTTACACCATTAATTCTTTCTTGGGTAACAGTACTGTAGATTACTTCATCACAGACATTGACCCAGTGCATCTCAGGGCATTCACAGTCAGTCCTCAAACACCTCTGTCAGACCACTGCAAAATTACACTGTATTTAAGACAAACTCATAGCAATGAATCACACTGACAGCCCTCTCATTTACTGAGGCTGCAACCACCCTACAAGTGGACAAATAACAGCACAGAAAATTACCAAAATGCAATAGAAAGTCAAACGATCAAATTATTATTAGACAAATTCATAATGAACACATATTTACAAAATAAATTAGGCATAAATCTGGCACTTAGTGACATTATCAAAATATTCCACCAATCAGCATCCATTTGCAATTTGAAAAATAAATCATCAAAAAGGAAACCAAAAAACACCAAAGAAATGTGGTTTGACAGTGAGTGCAAAAATATCCGAACAACAGTACGAAATCTTTCAAATCAAAAACACAGAGATCCTGACAATGAAGAACTCCGCCATCAATATCACGAAGCCCTTAGACTGTACAAACAAACTCTAAGAGTAAAAAAGGAAGAACACACAGAACAACTATTTCAAGCAATGGAGGAATCAATAAATACCAGTAACTTTTGGAACAATTGGAACACACTCTATAGACCAAACCAGGAAGAACTGGCCATTCAAAACGGGAACATATGGAGGACACACTTCGAAAATCTGTACAAAACAACCGAAACAAATCCTGCTCGAAATGAATTAAAAACCAAATTAGAAATCCTGAAAGAAAAAATTAAAGACAATCAGAACCCCCTGGACTTTCCAATCACAATAAACGAGCTTACAGACAGACTTCATGCCTTAAAACCCAACAAGGCATGTGGCATTGATGGAATATTAAATGAAATGATCAAATACACCAACGACAAATTAAAAAACGCAATAATCAAATTATTCAACCTTGTTTTGAGAGTAGGATATTTCCCCGACACCTGGAACCAAGGCCTAATCACACCAATATTTAAACAAGGAGACAAATATGAGCCAAACAATTACAGATGCATATGTGTCAATAGCAACCTGGGGAAAATATTCTGTTCGATTATTAATATAAGATTACAGAACTTTCTCAAAAACCACAACATTCTGGACAAAAGTCAAATTGGATTTCTGCCCAAACACAGAACATCTGACCACATTTACACCCTTTACACGATCATTGATAAACATGTATTCCAAAATAAGTCCAAAGTCTTCACTTGCTTTATTGACTTTGAGAAGGCTTTTGACTCGATCTGGCACGAAGGACTCTTCCTAAAACTATTAGAAAATGGGATTGGAGGGAAAACATTTGATTTGATCAGCACCATGTATAAAAACAATACATGTGCTATAAAAATAGGGAATAAACGAACAGAATTTTTCTCCCAACAAAGAGGAGTCAGACAAGGTTGCCCATTGAGCCCCACTCTATTTAACATATATATAAATGAATTAGCCAAAACATTAAATAATTCCACTGCCCCCGGCCCAACCCTGACTGAATCAGAAGTTAAATGTCTCCTCTTTGCAGATGATTTAGTCATTCTGTCACAAACTAAAGAAGGACTACAACAGCTCCTCGACGTCGTAGAGGCATTCAGTCAAACGTGGGCTCTCAAAATTAACCTCGCAAAAAACAAAATAATGGTTTTTCAAAATAGATCCAGGTGTAGGGAAAATAAATACATCTTCAGAGCAGGAAACCAAGTCCTCCAACACACCCACGAATACACGTATCTCGGTCTAAAACTGAGTTCAACAGGGAACTTTAATCTGGCTGTGAATGAACTGAAAGCAAAAGCGATGAGAGTCTTCTACATGATTAAAAATACTATTCGACATGAAATTCCAATTCAAACCTGGCTAAAAATCCTAAAAGCAATAATTGAACCAATTGCTCTGTACGGCAGTGAGGTATGGGGGCCTCTAAAAACCCAAGAGTTTTCAAAATGGGAAAAAGAGGAAATTGAAACTCTGCATACCCAAATTTGTAAAAGCATCCTAAAAGTAAACAGAGCGACACCAAACAACTCGTGCAGAGCTGAATTAGGACAATATCCCTTACTGATCACTATCCAAAAAAGAGCTGTGAAGTTCTACCAGCATCTGAAGTGCAGTGAGCCGAGCTCATATCAGGCTGAAGCCCTGCGGTGTCAGGAGCAGAACCGGCACCGGAGCGCAGTGACCCGAGCTCATATCAGGCTGAAGCCCTGCGGTGTCAGGAGCAGAACCGGCACCGGAGCGCAGTGACCCGAGCTCATATCAGCTGAAGCCCTGCGGTGTCAGGAGCAGAACCGGCACCGGAGCGCAGTGACCCGAGCTCATATCAGCTGAAGCACTGCGGTGTCAGGAGCAGAACCGGCACCGGAGCGCAGTGACCCGAGCTCATATCAGGCTGAGGCCCTGCGGTGTCAGGAGCAGAACCGGCACCGGAGCGCAGTGACCCGAGCTCATATCAGCTGAAGCCCTGCGGTGTCAGGAGCAGAACCAGCACCGGAGCGCAGTGACCCGAGCTCATATCAGGCTGAAGCCCTGCGGTGTCAGGAGCAGAACCGGCACCGGAGCGCAGTGACCCGAGCTCATATGAGGCTGAAGCCCTGCGGTGTCAGGAGCAGAACCAGCACCGGAGCGCAGTGACCCGAGCTCATATCAGGCTGAAGCCCTGCGGTGTCAGGAGCAGAACCGGCACCGGAGCGCTGTGACCCGAGCTCATATCAGGCTGAAGCCCTGCGGTGTCATGAGCAGAACCGGCACCGGAACGCAGTGACCTGAGCTCATATCAGGCTGAAGCCCTGCGGTGTCAGGAGCAGAACCGGCACCGGAGCGCAGTGACCCGAGCTCATATCAGCTGAAGCCCTGCGGTGTCAGGAGCAGAACCAGCACCGGAGCGCAGTGACCCGAGCTCATATCAGCTGAAGCCCTGCGGTGTCAGGAGCAGAACCAGCATCGGAGCGCAGTGACCCGAGCTCATATCAGCTGAAGCCCTGCGGTGTCAGGAGCAGAACCAGCATCGGAGCGCAGTGACCCGAGCTCATATCAGCTGAAGCCCTGCGGTGTCAGGAGCAGAACCAGCACCGGAGCGCAGTGACCCGAGCTCATATCAGGCTGAAGCCCTGCGGTGTCAGGAGCAGAACCGGCACCGGAGCGCACTCTCACAGCTGATGCTGAAACTACAGCCAGACCAGCACAGCACTATCTGGCCCAACCAAATTATACAATTACAAAAACAAAATTACATCACCTACTGGAAAGATGCTACTAAATTACAAAAGAAGATGGAACTCTATTTAATCCTGAAAAGAGATTATAAACCAGCAGAATACCTGAGCTGTGTGAAAGAGCATAAAGTGAGAAAGACCCTAACCAGATACAGGCTGAGTGACCACAGTCTGGCTGTAGAGAGAGGTGTGTGTGTGTGTGTGAGTGACCACAGTCTGGCTGTAGAGAGAGGTGTGTGTGTGTGTGTGTGTGTGTGTGTGACCACAGTCTGGCTGTAGAGAGAGGACGGCACAGGCAGAAATGGCAGCCGAGACAGCAGAGATTGTGTTCTCATGTGCTCTCAGAGAGAGGTGTGCGTGTGTGTGTGTGTGTGGCAGCCGAGAGAGCAGAGACTGTGTTCTCTGTGCTCTCAGAGAGAGGTGTGTGTGTGTGTGTGTGTGTGTGTGTGTGTGTGTGTGTGTGTGTGTGTGTGTGTGTGTGTGTGTGTGTGTGTGTGTGTGTGTGTGTGTGTGTGTGTGTGACCACAGTCTGGCTGTAGAGAGAGGACGGCACAGGCAGAGATGGCAGCCGAGAGAGCAGAGACTGTGTTCTCTGTGTGTGTGTGTGTGTGTGTGTGTGTGTGTGTGTGTGTGTGTGTGTGTGTTCTCTGTGCTCTCAGAGAGAGGTGGAGACAGAAGAACACTTCCTGATACACTGTGATCACTATAACAGCATTAGATCGGACTATTTCACTAGATTTCAACAGTTAGAACCAAATTTTATGGCATTACCAAATTCAGAAAAATTAAATCATATTTTGGGAGAAAAATCTAGCTCAATCACAACATCAGCAAAGTATGTAACAGCCTGCCACAAACTACGAGAGTCAGCCAGTGGACAAAACTAAAGTCAGAATTGTTCTTGTCTTGTTTGAATGTTGGTACAAATGTACAAAAGTGTGTGTTTTAAATGTTATAAATGTATTCATTTTTTTCTTTATTTTTCTTTATTTATTTCATTCTCTCTCTCTCTATATATATATATATATTATTTTTTTTATTATTATTTGTTCATTGCATATGTAATGGCCAATGCTTTGGCAATACTGTACAAGTCATGCCAATAAAGCTCATTTGAATTTGAATTTGAGAGAGAGAGGGAGAGAGAGAAAAAGAGAGTGAGAGGGAGAGAGAGAGAGAGGGAGAGAGTGAGTGAGAGGGAGAGAGAGAGAGAGGGAGAGAGAGGGAGAAAGAGAGAGTGAGAGGGAGAGAGAGAGAAAGAGAGGAAGAGAGAAAGAGAGAGGGAGAGAGAGAGAGAGAGAGAGAAAAAGAGAGAAAGAGAGAGAGAGAGAAAGAGAGAGGGAGGGAGAGAGAGAGAGAGGGAGAAAGAGAGAGTGAGAGGGAGAGAGAGAGAAAGAGAATTTGAATTTGAATACACCTTTATTGTAACAATTTAGTCTTGGATTATTCACACTTCAAACAAAAATTTTTTTTTTTTTTTTTTTTATATACCCATGGACATTTAAAATTTCAACACCAATTCATTTCTCTCACATAAAGTACACAATACCTCATTAACACACCAGATTTCTACAAACTTTGGTAAACAATCCACCAACTTGTAGTACGCAAACTCTACTTTTAGTCTAGCTGCCACAAGCCCCAAAAACATAGGAACCACATTTATTGCATCCTGCCCTAGAAGTTTGTTTTTTCTTGTTTTCCAAATTACTAATTTTGCAGTGCCTGATAAAAAATTTATTAAAACCAAAGTCCTTTTCCTTTGAACGGAATACCTAGGACCATAAACAAACAATTTGAAGGAAAAATCCTCATCTAAAGATAAAAACCAATTGCTTAAAAGGGTAAAAAGATCCCCTAAACGTAAGCACTGCACAAATAAATGGAACACTGATTCTACCTCTAAACAAAAAGGACAACCCACCCCAACACTAGGATTAAGATGCGCCACATGTCTGTTCGTAGCTATCGCTCCATGTACAATTCTCCACTGGAGATCACCTGTCCGCTTATTAATTGGACATTTGTACAGAGCACGCCAGCAGCCTTTAGGGGAAGAGTCAAGTCCAAGAAAGTCCATCCATTTTGTAGAAAAAACACCAGTCAAAAAATTGGCATTTGACACTTTCAAACAGGTCAAGTACAAGGCCTTCTTCCCAGCTGACTCGAAACAATCCAAAACGGGGGTTTTAAAAGTCAATAAACAGTGATCATCCTCTTCCCAATTCTCCACAGCAGCCCTTACTATGAGTGAGGGAAAAACATAATCATGCCCTTCTGTCCACTGATGAATCACCGTTGTGTTGTCCAGAAAATCTCTGTATTCCTCTCCTAATGCCCCACGTACTTCTGCAATTAACTGCTGTATCACTCTTGCAGATTTCACTTCAGTCCTTTGGCTTATAGCTTCCACACTGCTACTCAATACATGGCCCAACTTCATATATCCAGCAGCCAGCAACCGTGAACGTAAGCATGCGGATGACAAAAGTCTTGAAGAGAGAAGAGGGTTAAAAAACAAAGGTTCCTCCAACAGCCAAGGCCCAGCTGACACATCAGGTGATCTTGACACAGTAAAAACTTTCCAGGCTTCAAGCATAGATTTATAATATGGGGTAAGGTCTACCAACTCAGGTTCTTGTAAATCCATAAGAAATAAATGTTTATCGAGGCCCATTCCGCCTACCCTCCGCAAAAGGGCTATTGCAGTGTCCATCCAAGAAAAATTGTTGTTGTATAGCAGTCTTTGAACGGTTTGTAAACGAAAAGTCATTAGTCTTGCCTTGATGTCCACCAGACCCTGCCCCCCTTCTTGTATAGGAAGATACAGTGCAGCAGATCGGACCCAATGGTATCCGGACCAGAAGAAGTTCACCAAGTGCCTCTGAATCGCTTGAACTAGACCTGCTGGTGGTTGCAATACATTGAATTTATGCCACAAAGTGGATGCCACCAAATTATTGGCCACCAAAACTCTTCCCCTGTAGGACAACTGGGGTAGCAACCATTTCCACCTAGACAATCGTGTGCACACTTTTTCCTCTACACCCTCCCAATTTAATTTTTGAAACTCATTAGAACCAAAAAAAAAACCTAATATCTTAAAACCATCTAATTTCCATTTGAGGTCTCTAGGCAATGATGGGAGGTTCTCTGAAAAGCCTTGCCCTACCCAAAGGGCTTCACTTTTATCCCAGTTCACCTTGGCTGTTGAAGCCTTCTCATAAACACAAAGTGCATCAGACAAAACCTTAATGTCTTGCGTATTTTTAACAAATACGGTAATATCATCAGCATAAGCACTTAAAACTGTTTTTGATGTCTTAAAAATAACAGGTATATGTAAGCCAGACATTTTCTCTCGCAGTTTACAAAGTAAAGGTTCAATTGCTATACTATATAGCTGTCCTGATAAAGGGCACCCCTGTCTTATGCCCCTTGTTACCGAAATTGGACGGCTCAGTCCACCTCCTACCTTGACAATACAAGAAGCCCCTGCATACAACAATTTCACCCATTTTAAAAAACCTTCCCCAAACCCAAAAACATTCAATACATTAAAGAGAAAGTTATGATCGACACGGTCGAACGCTTTTTCTTGGTCCAGGGAGATTAAACCAATTTCTGTTTTAGAAACTCTGCAAATGTCCAAAACATCCCGTATCAAAAACAAATTGTCCGATATTGTCCTTTCTGGAACACAATATGTTTGATCACTGTGTACTACTAGATGGAGGTACTTTTTAAGCCTATTTGAAAGGCATTTGGATAAAATCTTATATTCAGTAGTCAAAAGGGCAACTGGTCTCCAATTCTTCAAAAGAGACAAATCCCCCTTCTTCGGCAACAATGACAAAACAGCCCGTTGACAGGACACAGGCAGCATATCATCCTTGTTACATACACAAAACACTTCAAAAAGATCCCGTCCAAAACAATGCCAAAAATGTCTATAAAATTCAGGTTGCAAACCGTCGATGCCTGGAGATTTTCCTGAATTGAGTTGGCCCAGGGCAGCAGTTATTTCTTGATAGGATATATCTATATCCAAAGCAGTCTTTGAGTCAGAGTCTATTTGAGGTAAATCTTGAAACAGTTGTGTAGAACAGTTTTCATCACAATGCTCAGCAGTGTAAAGATTTGAATAGAAATCCACAGCGTGACGACGCATATCTTTTTTATCATACGTCATCCTTCCATCAGGAAGACGTAAACAGGCCATCTGTTTGTGCTTTGCTGCTTTACGCTCCAAATTAAAAAAATATGTACTTGGTGCGTCCATGTCTGCAACAGAAATAAAACGAGACCTTACCAAGGCCCCTTTTACTCTCTCATTTAAATAAGATCCCAACTCCATTTTTTTTCCTCTGTAACTTACTACTTAAACTAGGATCATATCTATTAATTAATTCTGCTTCTATAGATGATATTTCATTTTCAACTGACTCAATCGTTTCTTTTAACACATTAGTAGAATTGGCAGTATATTGTAAACAGAACATTTTTATATTCACTTTTCCTATGTCCCACCACTGTCTTAGATTTTCAAAACTACTTTTTTTCATTTTCCACTGTTGCCAAAAAATTTCAAAATACTTACAAAATTCTTTATCTTGAAGCAATCTAATATTAAAATGCCAAAAAGAGGACTTATTTGAGCTCTGAGATTTACTTATTACAATTGAAACCAAATGATGGTCTGTAAAACCCATTGGTGTGATAGAACAATTAATAATTTGACTGCTTAACTGTTTGGATACATAAAATCTGTCCAAACGAGCAGCAGTAACTCTATTATTATTCATCTTAACCCATGTATACTGCCTCACATTAGGGTGTTTGACCCTCCATATATCCAAAAGATCAGCTGCCCTTATTGACCGTGATAAACAAGATGAAGACTGTATATGGGGTTCTTCAGTATTTCGATCAACAGAAAAATTCTCTGTACAATTCCAATCTCCCCCAACTATGACATTTCCATCATTAAAGCATTTTTTAAAAACATTGCTTAACACACCAAAAAACATTAATCTTTCAAACCCTATATTTGGTGCATACACATTGATAAAATAAAAAATTTCCCCATCAATGTCAGCTTTAACAACCAGAAGACGGCCATTCATTGGTTCGTCTGTACTCAAAACAGTAACTTTTAAATCAGGTGAAAAGAAAATTGCCACTCCTGCACTCAAATTTGTTTTATGGCTTAATTTATACTGCCCTTTCCACCACAATCCCCACTCAACTTCATTTCCTACATCACTATGTGTCTCTTGAAGATAAATAACATGCAATTTTTTCTGCTCTATTATTTCAGATACTAATGCACGTTTGTGCATATCCCTCCCCCCATTTATATTAAGAGAGCCTACTCTTAAAGCATCCATATGTAGGTTTAAGAGGGAAAGGAAAAAGACAGATAAATGCAGCATTAAGAAAAGAGACACCATGTGATGCATGGAATGGTTAACTAAAACAAAACCTTTAACGTTCTCTTTTTTTCCACATTTCTATATTTTCTAATTGCCGTTACATGTTTCTTCAAACGAAACCTTTTCTTTTCGCTTAAACTCTCAAGGCTCACATTCTTTTGATGTACTGAAACGGACTTCTCAAACTTCTCAATATCTGGAAAAAAATCTATCACATTAACTTGCTTCCCAAAAGTATCATCCAGAAAAGCATTAATCTCCTCTAAAGTATACAATGAGGAATCATCTTGTGAGAACTCTTGAGAGTCCAACTCACCACTGCACATAGAATCTCCCTGTGAACATAAGTCAATATCATGTATAGATGTATTCTCATCTAACAAAGTTTCATCCATGCCACTCTTATTGGATTCTTTGTTGCAGCTCAACTCCACCTGCTCTATCTCCTCAACACGCTTGCAAAACCTAGCCTGAATACCGCTCGTACTTGGTACAGGAAGCACTACATTTTCAACATTCAGTGTTTCAGCATTTTCTCTGTTCATGTTAACAATCGCAATATCACTAAGATCTGACTCGGTCACTGTTGTTCTCACTTCGCTATTTGTTTGAATATTCTCGGGAGCACTTATTTCTAAAACTCTTACCTCAGGAGGATCTTCAATCTCACCCCGAACTCCTTGGGTAGGCCCTCGTTGAGAAGTAACATCAATCTCTGATCCCGAAACATTGCCTTCAACTTCGCGTTCTTTATGTGGGCACGCATGTCGTTTGTGCCCAACGTCACCGCATTCAAAACACTTCATATTACCCGTTGTTGCGTAAACCATATATGTTTTCCCCTCATGTTTAACACGAAAAGATATATCCAGCGTTCGCTCCGGAGAATCCAAAACCATGTTGACATTTCTCCTGAACGACATCACGTGTTTTAAAGCCGGGTGTTTACATCCTAGAGAGATCGTTTTAAACGGACTAACAATTTTTCCGAAGCGAACTAGCTCGCGCTCCAACGCTTCATTAGTTATAAACGGCGGCACATTTGAAATCGTGATTTTGGAAGAAGCTGCATAGAGTGGAGTGACCTGCACTAAATCATCATTAATAATAAGGCCATTTTCGATTATCTGATTGACCAGATTCTGCGCTTTCAAAAAAACTACAACAGCCTTATTCATACGAGAGGCAGAAGAAATATTTTCATGGCCTACCGCTTCCCCTGTCGCAACAAGCACATCCTCCACCATTACCCCATCAGGAGGCACACACCTGAATCCATTGCGTAAGGACAGCGCCTCAACCTGAGACGCCATCCCTCCGCCTTAAGCCTCAACAGCAACAATAAACAAATAAACACTTACCAAACCATACAGAAACAAGATGAAATGAGGAAAAAAAAAAGGGAAAGAAAAATATAGGTGAAAATCCACCACTCAGTCTTCACCCCCACCACTCTCGCACGTGCAAACTCCCAGAATTCCCGAGAGAGAGAGAGAGAGAGAGAGAAAGAGAGAGGGAGAGAGAGAGAGAGAGAGAAAAAGAGAGAAAGAGAGAGAGAGAGAAAGAGAGAGGGAGGGAGAGAGAGAAAGAGAGGGAGAGTGAGAGAGAGAGAAAGAGAGGGAGAGAGAAAGAAAGAGAGAGAAAGAGAGAGAAAGAGAGAGGGAGGGAGAGAGAGAGAAAGAGAGGGCGAGTGAGAGAGAGAGAGAGAGAGTGAGAGAGAGAGACCTTTAACACTCCTTAATTTATAATTACACTGTATAGACATACCTCAACCAATATTTAACCGTAACATCCTTTACATTTACAAAAAAAGAAAAACCCAAACATTTGTACAATTTCATTATTTAGATAAAAAATATTTAATTAATTTGAAAAAATAATAATGGATAAATAAATAAAATCTCATACACATTTATTTTCTTAAATGTACATACATACACATATACCCACACAAAAACAGAAAAATTAATTAACGATATTTTTCCTGTCTGATACAACATACTTTGGCCCATAAACGAAAAACTACCCCCAAATTCAGTATCACTAACAGGACATTCGTTCCCTACAGTGGGTCAATGTGTGCCACATATCTGTTTGTAGCTATCGGCCCGTGAACAAGCCTCCACTGGAGATGCGCAGTGTGTTTCTCTATAGGAAGTTTGTACAGGACCTCCAGCAGCCTCTAGGGGACGAGTCTGGCCTGAACATATCTGACCACTGTGTCTCTTTGCAATCTTTCAGTACCTTGTAGTGAGACACTTTCACACAAATATTATATAGTGCCTTTTTTAAAACAGTCTCAAAACTGTCCAGCACAAGAGTCCTGAAAACAAAAAAAAACTAAGTTGTAGGCTACTGTATCACGTGCCGTTTGAACGCACACGCTACAGCGATCCGTCACATTTAAAAGCGCCAAAACGTTATTTATTTAGTGAGAAAATGGATGTGTGGCGTGAGAGCGTGTTAAAAGGGTCAATTGCGTGAGTCTCACGGTCAATGCGTGAGAGTTGGCAGCTCTGAAAATCAGTGGTAAAACGTGAGGAAATGCTATATTTTTTTATAGCTGGTAAAGTTAAAGTCTAATGAAATACACTGACATTGTATTATTGTCCTTTCAAAAGTAACTGAATGCCCTGCTACATATATTAGCCTACAGTAATTCTATTTAAAACATTAATGTACATGTCTAATTATAATGTCATTCTAAAATATATATTTGTTTATATACACACTATAAATGCATATATTTGAAAATAATTAATTTTCCGCTTAAAAAAACGTTCCGTGCATAGCCTATAGATCTTTGCGCCCCCTGAACCCTAATGACATATATTTAATTACACGAATTAAGCATACAATTGATGTATTATCGAAATATCTAAAATTTTGATAACGAGTGCTTATTTAACAAAAGGCAAGTAAAATGACCAGGGTTATATTTTAGACACACACACACATACCTCTGAAGGGATGGAAAAGTCCCTTGGTAAAAAGAAACTTGGTACCGCATTACTCGCAAGACGTAACTTGCATTGGTCATCGACAACGCCGAAATCCACCATTCTCCAGTTCTCGAAGCTCTCTCGGGTAAGTAAAATGTTTGCGGCACACGTACAGATTAGATGTGTCCGTGGTTGATGGCCAACCAACCGCCCGGAGCCGGAGTCTAGCCCTGGCAGCATCGCGGGGAAATATATTCAACCCACTTTGACTTTTGCACCACGAAAACAAACACTTGCGTCCCATGATTGTCTCTCTCCTCTACTACGCGATATCACAGTTTGACATGTCTGTCATTGGAAAGATCCACGTGGTGTCATGAATAATTAAGAGCAGCGTCTTCTCATAGGATATGAAAACTCAGTCTCATTAATAATTATGAGAGACCGATGAGTCATCAACGCACTATACAGTGCTGAGATTTTAAACCCGGAAGACGAAAATAGCGGAAAGAAACTAAAATTTAACCATTTTCACCCTGCTATTAAATCTAACAGATGCTATCATTGTCTTCAATGGTGTTCAACACACATACCTCTGTTAAAATCTCAGAAAATTTGGTTTAGGGTTTCATGACCCTTTAAGGATGGAGCAGTCCCAACGATAAAGGTTCACGGTCGTGCGTTGGAACCGCAGGCGGTGAGTAAAACTGCTTCAAATGTCTGTGTGTTGTTAACTATCGGCGTGTAAGCACAGCAAGTAAACAACATGATCACGTATAGTTAATGTATCTATGGAGCATGCGATGTATGGCGTAAATACATTTGTTTAGCTGGCCACTGTAGGTGTCTGTTTGTTTATTGTAAAACCAATTCATGTCCTCATAAACCATGAGTAAACACACAAATGTTGTAAAACTTGCGCATGACATGGTGTTCTAAAAACACTGCGCTCAAGTTCAAATCATTTACTTTTAAAAAACTCTCGAGACCTTGTGTTTTTCCCCCATTTCACTGCCCAACTCACGGGATCTGATTCGGGATCAAAAATGTATGGCTGAATCTGATTGTTAGCCACGGTTTGTTTTGGGATGTCAGTCACATCTTCCAGACGCTCTCAACGCAAAAGCTTTGCACGCTCGTGATTATTTAGCTCCGCCCACGCCCGCTCGTTTTTTTTTCCGGAAAGACTCGGTACCGCCTATCTTTCTTTTATAAATATAATAAAACTAAAGACTTTTTGGAGATATGAAGGATGCAATACTACTCTATAGGTACTCAAGATTAACATGAGATTGACTGAAACTGAGTGTTTCACACCCCCTTTAAATGTTGGCTTTATTAAACTAAGTTTTAAACAGTCTCATATTTTATTTATTTATCTTTTTATTTCTAATATAGGCCTACTATTTATTCATTTATTGTTCTATTTTATTTAACATTTTTACATTTACCATGAATCATCAAAATAATCAAAAATTTAATGTAAAACAAGTATTGCACAACAATTTTAAATGTCTACTCATTTGTCCATTTTAAAATGATTTCATTTACATCAAACCAGTCAGAGGTTTAGGATATCGCGTTTTATGCGTGTGCAAATTTGTTATTTCAAATGTTAATAGAAGCGACACGGTCGGTTGAAAACATCTCAACTTCTCAGAATGCCACAAGCGCACAGCAGGTCATGTGACAAAACCAACCGATCAGCTTCGGCCTTTCCGTTACAACATGGAAAGCTCGGCCGAACAGCTGATCATACTGTATAGGGCGGGTTTTTATTTCTCATCTCCATAAATATATCTAGTAGTAAAGCTAATGCAAGGGCTAGAAATCAATGAATCCTTTGCTGATACTTCCTGCGTGATAGATTCAGCTGGCGCATTATTGCATGCCAATGTGCATTGGCTCGTTTAGTTTCTCTCGAGGTAGATTGGTCTCAGCAAAGATACCATTTCAGTCGGTTCTCTCCGACAAACATAGGAGTGACCGACAGAAAGGGAACTTATTTTGCAACAATGAGACATTAAAGTGCCATATATGATTCCATCTGAATCCCAGGATTTTCAACACCCTTTCCTGACATTTCATCTCCATTCACTTTCCTAGCTCTCTTCCCATGGCCTTTTTTCTTCAATTTCTGTTTTATTGCAGGTGTTTTAAAACGCACTCATCCTCTTTCATTTCCATGTCTTCCTCGCCTTCTATTGCAACCAAGTTAGAAATAGTTACCTCACACTCTTCCATAGTGCTTGTTTTTCTAACTTCATTCACAACATCTTCCAAGTTTTCCTTGCTAAATTCTCCATTATTATTTCCATCTCTTTTTCCTGTGTCAACACGTGATCCTTCACCAGTTTCTGACTGTCTCTGTTCCTCATTTCTACCTACATTTGTCTGCTCCTTATTTCTATTCTCATTCAGAGGCACCACTGGATCTTCCTTCTCAGGACAAGCACGAATCCTGTGTCCTTCCTCTCTACAGCCAAAGCATACTTCATACTTTCTGAAGTTGCATAGATCACATAATCATAGTTGTCCACCTTAAATTTCATGGGTTTATTTAGCTCCTCTTTTACATTTTTTTTAGTTCTGGACTCGCGCCAAAACTCCCGTAATAATCAACTAATCTTTTATTTACATTGTGTTTGCACTGTTAGTTATGATGAAAGCATTTATTAGTGTGCAGAAATCAAGTTGCAATGACGAGTTGTGCGCTCAACGTCTCTGATCGGCTACATGTTCATCACTGCAACCTTTCATGCCACTATATAAATATAATGCCATAGATCTTAATATAATACTTTAATCAACACTTTACACGATTAGTTAATCTTGAGAGCTGTAATTGTAAAAGTGTGCTAAAAGTTTTCAAGAGAGTTCCACTTTGGCTAACATCTTTGCATATGTGTTTGCATATCACAGCAGTGGGCGTTTACACTGAAGTCTCACAGCAAACCCTTCAAACCAGAGTTCAAGCAGAGGGCTGAAATCAGGGTAGAAAAAAAAAGACCTTTTATTTCTAAATAATGACAATTTTTGATTGTACAATTTATAATTTTAGAAATTATACTAACATTATAAATGCACCACAGGAAACATTATAAAACAATAAAACAAAGCAGTTCATGACCCCTTTAATATTGCAATATTCAATAACATGTTAACCCTTAGGGGTCTAAGGTGTTTTTGGGGTCCTTGAGATTTTTTGACATGCCCTGACATTTGTGCTTTTTTCAGTTGCTTATAAACATATTAATGGCAAAGGTGTCATTACACTCTATTTAGCACAAACAGGGCGACCATAATATTTGAGCAACATGTATGTACATGTTTGTATTTTTAAGAGAATATAATATCACCTTAGTTGATAATTCAATATACCTACTTTATTTTTGACAAAACATCCCATACTATATATTTAACATATGAGAAGAAATTGGCGAACAAAAGCTTATTTGATGTGACAGTAGTCTATTTTACTGTAAAAACTTTAAAATCTATCCAAAACTAGTAACGAAATCTTGTCTAAACATTCATATTTCATCTGTAACATATCGTTTTTATGATATATTAATATAGGGCATATAAATGTTAATTTGCAATTTAATATGTTGCTTATACAAATACATTTTATTTGATATATTAATATAGGGCACATAAATGTTAATTTGCAATTTAATATGTTGCTTATACAAATACATTTTATTTGATATATTAATATAGGGCATATAAATCTTAATTTGCTATTTAACATGTTGCTTATACAAAGACATTTTATTTGAACATATTTCAGTTGATTTGTACTCATATCAGTATAGCAATATAGTTTGGGAAAAGCTAAACTAGTAGATGTGTTCATGTTCATGTAAAAATAGCATGTTGTAGTGCCTGTAGTAAACAACAGCACGCATCTGTGCCGTTCATTCACACATAGACACGCGATTCATATGTAAACAGTCTTTTGCTGTTTACATACACTATATTGTGATTAGAACAAATCTCTTAAGAATAAAGAATTTACTATTCACAATCCTCAGCTGAATCCATTGCTCCTCGAAATTAAACCGAAACCAGCACTTCTGAGGTAAATTTTTCCAGGAATATATTACTATTACGCTATTATTATTCCTCACAGCGTCACAAGACGATGTAAAGTACATGAATCTGATTAAACTTGGTGTGTTTTATCGAGTTGATGTGGGCGGGTTTGCATGGATCGCCTCAGATCATTTGCGTTTCAATAGCGCGCTCTCGTGTTCACATTAGCAGATAATGAGTTGCCATGAGAACGACTGACTTCGCTCTTTTCATACAGATTACATAAACAGAGAATATTTGTTTTCGTTTTGAATTAGATCATTTAAAAGTAGACACTTAAATGACTATAAAGATATATTGCTCTTACCTGTGTGACTAGTATTCGCTGAGTTTTGTTTAAGTTTAGAGACGTGCTCCAGACAAAATCTTCACTGAGACGGAGAGGCAGAAAGCATACCCTGTTTATTTTCTTTATTTAAAAAAAACACAATATTTTGTTGCATTGTAAGTGGACACATAAAAAAGTAGACATTTAACAGTTGATTTTTTCATATTTCTTAAGTCTGTATGACCATAAATGATGTTGTATTTTAAGTCTATTTTGCTGCTATGTGAAAAAAAATCCAGCAAAACACGCCGGCGCGTTTGTCGACCCCAGAGGCTTAAAAAAATCTATTCTGATTTGTTATAATCGTAATTAGGGCTGTCAAAATAACGCGTTCATTTCGATTAATTAATCTGAGAAAAAGTAACGTGTTAAAAAAAATAACGCAGATTAATCCATTCCGTATTGACTTTTGATTGGGAGCCGTTCTAGCCACCATTCGACTGTAAAATGAAGGAGGGAGATGAGAACGCGCTGCCTGGATCATTGATTGGAAAATTTACTTATAAAAAACGGCCTGATGGAAGTGTTGATAAAAATAAAGTCGTCTGCATTGTCTGCAGCAAGGAATTTGCATATCACCAGAGTTAGTCAACTCTAAAATACCACATCAATGCAAAGCATCCAGTAGTTAACGTTAAATCCGGAGGTACGACCTAGCACGTCCCGTGATACCAACTCTGGCAGTCAACGTCATTATCAAACCACACTGGAGCAAACACTGAAACGTAAATGTAGCAAATCTGTATTTGACCGACTGAGCAATTCCCTTGCTAAATAGATCGCAATGTCCAGCAGAGCAGTGTCAGTGATAGAAGACAGAGGGTTAGCAGAGCTTTTGCAAATCGCCTCTTCAGATATAACATATAACCCACCATCGCAAAACACCA
The DNA here is from genome assembly GCA_026230005.1 of Gila orcuttii. NCBI lineage: Eukaryota > Metazoa > Chordata > Actinopteri > Cypriniformes > Leuciscidae > Gila > Gila orcuttii. Next base: position 42,346,859 of record JAPDVR010000016.1, on the reverse strand, counting down.
TTATGTTAAAAATACAGCAGCTGTACGACACTGAAAACAAAATAAAAGGAGATGTATTGGTGGGAGTGGAATATATCGCGCTTACAGGGGATCACTGGACTTCAGTTAGCAATCACAATTACCTTGGTGTTACAGCAAATAATAATAAAAGAGTTTTTTAAACTTTAATGAACTTTGAACTTTTTGAACTAATGCTGATTATTCATTGATTCATTTGAATTGAAATATTTAAAATACTTTAACAGCAAAAATTATGTATGCGATTAATTTAGATGAATTAATCACAGAGTATGTAATTAATTAGATTAAATTTAATCGATTGGACAAGCCAGAATGGTTAGCAATTGAAGAAGCTTGTTGTAATAAGACTTCATTAACGGCTCTGCTTAATAGTCCCATTAAAATTGACGTCAAGAGTATCAACGGAAACATAGTTATCTCTAATTTAATTAAAGTGTGGAAACAAATTAAGGTATATTTGAAAATTCCAGATATATATCTGGACACTCCAATTTGTAATAATCATGCTTTTCCTCCGGGGTTACATGATAAGCTCTTCTTTCAAATGGAAACACATGGGTATAGTAACAATTCAGGATCTTTATAGAGAAGGTACATTTAGCTCTTTTGAACAGCTAAAACAAAACTATGCTCTTGTTTCTGCACATTTCTTCCGTTATTTGCAAGTTAGAGACTTTGTTAGAAAGCACATTCCAAACTTTGAAGTTTTGAATTTGAATCCCACCTTAGAGAGAATCGTTAATGTACATCCTGGTATGAATGGTAGTGTGTCTAACTTTTACAAATTACTGCTAGAAAATGTGGACAGTAACACAGAGAAAATAAAACATGACTGGGAGGAGGAAATTGGTTTTAACATTCATGAAAACGTGTGGGATGCATGCTTGAGAAACATACATACATGTTCTGTGAATGCTAGACACAATTTGATTCAGTTCAAGGTAATTCATAGGCTTCATTATTCTAAGTCAAAACTTCATAAAATATATCCCACGATTTCTCCACTATGTAATAAGTGTAAATTGTCAGAAGGCACACTGTTTCATTCTTTATGGTCATGCAGTAAAATTCAGCCATTTTGGGAATGTATATTTAAATTTATTTCTGAAGCAAATTCTATTGAGTTGGAGCCTGGGCCTTGCACTGGACTTTTAGGAGCAGAGAATGCTTTTTGTAATAAATATCAGACACAGGCCATTTCCCTGTGTATGATGTTGGCAAAAAGACTTATTTTACAAATGTGGAAAGCAGATTCTGTCCCCACCTTTGAGATGTGGGCTAAGGAACTGGGAAATATGTTGTACTTGGAAGAACTGAGATTTATATTAAAAGACAAATTATCCATTTTCATTAAGATTTGGGAACCAATAAGAAAATTCTTATAGATGGACTGAACAAGCTTTATATATTATTTTAATTTCTGTTATTGCCATTCACTAGGATAAAAGACTGTATGTTTATTCTTTGCCCATTTACAAAATGTTTTTGTTTGTAGAGCACTTGAAGACACCTTCTACAATCATTGCAATATTGTGGGGGGAGGGGGAGGGATGCTCTAAATTAAAAAGCTGTAAGTACTTAGCTCAATGTAACATGTACAATGGTACTGCTTAGAAAGTATGTTTAGTCGTACTCCTGTATAGTTACTGAATTGGTGGCATTGTGCATGTGGGTTGTCTTCATGAAAATGAAGGGATAAAAAAAATAATAATAAAATAATAATAATTTAATCGATTGACAGCCCTAGTTGTAACACAACTTACCTCAGTATCTCCAATTTACACTTTATATTCTTCAGTCCAGTACAGAGCAGCTTCCCTCCTGAATCCTGCAGTTTATTATTGTTCATGTTCAGCTCTTTTAGATTGGTATCTGATCCAAGAATAGTTGCCAGAGCTGAACAGCTTTTGTCTGTTAAGCCACAATCATTTAGCCTGCAAGAGAAATAAATTATATCACGAAGTTAAGTGGAACATTTTTATATACAAATATAAAATATATATTTCCTTTATTTTTTATTATATATATATGAGCTACACACTGACAAAACTATCCTTTTCTATATATTAATTTTGATAAAGTCTTAAAAATTGATTTGCTCAATTAAATGAGACATGCTTAAATACAAATATTTTTGTTAAGATTTATGAAGTTATGCAAGAGCATATGTGCTTTATAGCAGAAGTTGAAGAGAACTACATAGTGAAAGTTAGTAAAAATAACTATAAACTAGTGTGTTGTATGATAACAATACTGTTGTGCTTCCTCCTCTGCTAACTCAACCGTATAAAGCCTAATGTATCATATTGATACATGAATGTCTAAGACCTCTAAATTATCAATTTGATCAAAACTTGGCTGAAAATCTGCTGAAAATCTACTACATGCCTTCCGTTTATTTGTGTCTCTCAATCATCTATGTATTGCATTGCAATATGTTTTGTCCGCCACAATTAAAACTACAGAACTAAAACTTATGAAATTTAACATTTAAAATATAATTTTTTTTGGGAGAAATAAAGTAACAAATTGAGTGTCAGCGTCAGTTCTGGCAGGCCAAGTAGTCAAGATGCTGCTAACGGTATTGGCCAACAACATGGTCTCATCAGCGATCTGCTCAGCTGAGCTGCATCAGCGCATCGGCTGTTCATCTCCCCTCGCTACTAATGACTACGCTCAAATCAGGGCGCCCTATTTAAACAGATTGAGTTCGCTCCAAACTGCTTGCTGCTCGCTCTCTGCAACCCACCACCTCCCCAGCTCCCCCTTGTCGTGTATAACGTGGCATTTGCTATTCTGTCATCGTTGCTGCTCTGTTCATATGGGGGAATAGTTCTGCTCTCCCAGTGCTAAACTGTGAGCGTTCCCTAATGCTGGTGCCGTCCTCTGACTCTCTGCTATTTCATGGTGCTCATGAAAGGTCAGAGGACTCCCTGAACAGAGTCATACCGCCAAATTTTAATTATCAACAGAATTGCAATTTATCAATACAAATTTCCTAATCATTTCTATCGTCTTGTGTGTTCTTGACTTAACCCTCTGGGGTTCAGAAACGCGCCGGCGCGTTTTGCTGTTTTTTTTCCACATAGCAGCAACATAGACTTAAAATACTCCGTCATTTTTGGTCATATAAATAAAATCAATACATGATTATAAACTATAGAGGGTCTTCTTTTTTTGTGTACACTCACATTAACTTCAAAACCGTGTGCTTTTGTAAAATGAAGAAAATAAACAGGGTGTGCTTTCTGCCTCTCTGTCTCCGTTAACTTTTTTTTTGGAGCACGTCTCTAAACTTAAACAAAGCTCAGCGAATACTATTCACACAAGCATGAGCAATATATCTTTATAATCATTTAAGTTTGTACTTTTAAAATATCTAATTCAAAACTAAAATAAATATTCTCTGTTTATGTAATCTATAATAAAAGAGAGAGGTGTCAGCCGATCTCATTATCGTTCTCTCAGCTCATTATTCTGCTAATGTGACACGCCCACGGAGAGCGAGTGGTATTCAAACGCAAATGATCTGAAGCAACACATGCAAAGTGTCAACGCCCCTCATAAACGCGATAACACAACAAATGTAATCATCAGATTAATGTACTATTTCTTCTTGCGAGGCTGTGTGAGGAATAATCCTGGGACATTTACCTCAGAACATGTGCTGGTTTATTTTCATTTCGAGGAGCAACGGATCCATCTGAGAAGTAAGTTTTTTTTATTATTGTTCTAAGCGCGATATCATAGTGTATGTAAACCGCAAAAAGACTGTTTAAATATGAATCGCGTCTGTGTGTGAATGAATGAACTGAACAGTTTTTACCAAACCCTATTGCTATACTGAGATGAGTGAAAATCGACTGAAATATGTTGAAATAACGTTAAAATGTCTTTGTATTAGCAACGTATTAAACTGCAAATTAATATTTATATGCCCTAATATAGGCTCATAAAAACAACAAACGATATGCCTATGTTACAGACGAAATATGAAAGACAACATTTCGTTGACTAGTTTTGGATAGATTATTAACTGTTTACTGTAAACTAGACTACTGCCACATTGAATAAGCTTTTGTTCACCAATTTCTGCTCAAATGTTAAATATATTAGGCTATGTTTGTTTTGTCAAAAATAAAGTCATCAACTAGGATGCTATTATAGTGTTTGTTCCAATGTAGGCTTTATTCAAACTAATGAATCCTTAACTTTGAAATATGTATGATAAAATGTATACTTTAGTTTTTACAAAGAAATATTACACTTGAAATATTGTTATTTTAATTGTTGCTGTAATTGTAACCTTTTTAATAAAATAGCAAATAATATATTTACAAGGTAGATGTAAACAAAATCTTAAAAGGTCAATATAAGCCTTCTCTTCAAATTATTTGTATTGTGTTTTATTAGTGACAAATTTGGGGAGAGGATACATATCCAAAACTTTCTGAAAATACAGTATGAGAATTAACTACACAATTACTAGAAATGTTCACCTTGGATATTAAACAATTTGCAAGCAAAAATACAAGTGGAAAAATACTATTTTTTTCTAGATGTTTCCAACTGTGAACCAATTTTGTAGTATATACTGTATATATTTCTTTACTTGTGTCCTTGTATTCTTTCTTGTGGCTCAGTGACACACCTGAGAAAAGCTCATTATGCAGGCTCATTATGCAGGTCTTTTGTCTTCACAGGTGTGAATCAGACCATTATACATGAGTCACGCCCATTTCGCATATTGCCTTTCCAAACAAAAAGTGTTTCACTAAATTTAAATCAATGTATTGTTTTATGTGAATGATTTGGCAGGATGATTTTCAGATCATTTTGAAGCAAAAATCCTAGGCGAGAACATCCATTAGTCAAAAGTCTTGTGGACACATATTTAGTATGCGTTTTGTGGCCTTATTTCAGAGACTTTAAGTTTTAGTTTTTTCAATAACCATGCATAAACAATATTCTCTCAAAAATACAAACATGTACATACATCTTGCTCACATATGGTAGCCCAGTTTGTGCTATATAGAGTGAATTTACACCTTTGCCATTAACATGTTTATAAATAACTGAAAAAAGCACAAATGTCAGAGCATGTCAGAACACCTCCAGGACCCAGAAAACACCTTGGACCCCAGAGGGTTAAATGGACCTGACAGAACTGATAATATATGTATTTTAAATAATCTATTATACCCTGGATTAGACCATAACACGACATAATGTATTAAGTGACTTACAGAGCTCTTCTGGAGGCTTTGATGACTGCCAATAATCTTATGACACACTCGTCTGATTTCTGGAATTTCTGAAGCTCAAACTCCTCCAGCTCTTTCTCTGATGTCAACAACACAAAGACCAAAGCAGACCACTGGGCAGGTGAAAGGTCACCAGATGAGAGACTTCCTTTGCTAAGCTGGGTCTGAATCTCATCCACCAGAGTTTGGTCGTTCAGTTCATTCAGACAGTAGAACAGATTGATGGATCTCTCTGCAGGAAGATTATCTTCTAATTTCTGCTTGATGTACTGAACTATCTCCTTGTTGCTCTGGTCCCTGCTGTCTTGCTGTGTGAACAGACCTCGTAAGAGTCGAACTATTCCCTTGTTGCTCTGGTCACTGCTGTCTTGCTGTGTTAACAGACCTCGTAAGAGTCGTCGATTGGACTGGAGTGACAGGCCGAGGAGGAAGCGAAGAAAAAGGTCCAGGTGTCCATTGTCACTCTTGAGCGCCTTGTCCACTGCAGTCTTGAGAAAATCAATCATGGTTTCATTTTTCTTTTCCTGTTCTGTAGACTCATGATCAAACACACTTGTCTTGTTGATGTCCAGAACCAGATGTGCATAAAGGGCTGCAATAAACTCTTGAATGCTCAAGTGAACAAAGCAGTACATGGTACCAAGAATGATCCCTGTTTCCTCCTTAAAGAACTGGGTACACATGCCTGAGTACACTGATACCTTATAGACGTCAATACCACAGGCTTCCAGGTCTGTGGCATAGAAGATCAAGTTGTTTCTTTCCAGCTGATGAAATGCCAGTTTCCCCAGTGAAAGGATGGCATCTTTATCCCAGGAAACATCTGGTGTGTATTCTCCATCATACTTTCGGCGGCTCTGCTGGATCTGAAAGCGGAGAAAGTGTGTGTACATTTGTGTCAGAGTCTTGGGAGTGTCTTCAGTGTTTGATTCCTGCTGTGTTTTAGAGATATCATCAGCCTCAGTGTTTTTCACATCATTATTTCTTTTCTCCTTCAGAATGTTCTGGAGAACAGTGGCTGAAATCCAGCAGAAGACTGGGATGTGGCACATGATAAAGAGACTCTTTGATTGTTTAACATGATCTATGATTGTGTTGGCCTGATTCTCATCGGCAAATCTTTTTTTGAAGTACTCTTGCTTCTGTGCATCACTGAATCCTCGTATCTCTGTCAGCCGGTCGATGCAGTCAGGAGGAATCTTACTGGCAGCTGCTGGTCTGGTGGTGATCCAGATGAGAGCAGAAGGAAGCAGATTTCCCTTCATGAGGTTTGTTAGGAGAACATCCAGAGAGGCTGGTGACGATACATCACGCCACGTCTCATTACAATCAAACTTCAGAGGAAGGCGACATTCGTCCAATCCATCCAGGATGAACAGGACTTTGAATGGATTCCTTGTTGTAAACTTCAGTCCTTTTGTCTCTGGGAAAAATGTAGTTATAAGGTCCATTAAACTCAGTTTTTCTTTCTCCTTCAAGTTCATCTCTCTGAATGGAAGAGGAAATATGAAGCTGATATCTTGATTTTCTTTTCCTTCAGCCCAGTCCAGAACAAACTTTTGCACAGAGACTGATTTTCCGATGCCAGCAACTCCTTTTGTCAGTACAGTTCGGATCTCCTCGTCTTGTTCAGGTGCTTCAAACAAATGTTTGCATTCAACCTGCATCTCTTGTGCTTCATGACGCCTGGAAGCAACTTCAATCTGTCTCACCTCATGTTCAGTATTGACCTGTTCACTGGCACCCTGAGTGATATAGAGATCTGTGTAGATGTTATTCAGAAGTGTGGAGTCACCTTGCTTTGCAATTCCTTCAAACACACATTGATTCTTCTTTAGGCTACATTTCAGCTGAGGAATGAGGAACAGCTCATCTAAACACAGGAACAGAAAACAGATCATTTAGTCTTAATTGTCTCTCCTACATTTATAAGAGACAATCAGACAGATGATCATGAGTCTCTTACCTTCTAGAGCATCAGCAGCTTCATCTTGCTTAATCTCTCTCAGGTAATGTAGTGTGAGATCAAGAGCTGCTGCTTTGATACTGCATCTATTCTCATTAAAGTCCTTCACAAAGTGTTGTGTGTTCTCTTTTTGTAATATTTTCTTAAACTTTTCAAGTTCATTCTTCAGAAATATGATTATTTTTCTCTCAAGATCCTACAAACAAAGCAAATAAAATAAGAGACAAAACAACACAATTTAACCAGATCCACATCCATATTTGGTAAAAACTATTCATTCAGTAATTTCAAATATTTGTAAAAGAAACTAGTTAAAACATTAAACTATTTGTTTCTTATGAATACAAACATTTAAGATAATGTGTTCCCTTTCGAACGGTCACTTCGTATTGCGTAGCTATACGCAGTGGGGGAAACTCCTTTTCCTCGATTTACTGAAGCCTTTATGTAAAGCGCATTTGCAGCTGCACAGCTAGAACATGAGCGTCTGGCTCGCTCATAGGCTGCGCTGCGGCAACTGCACATTCAATGGCACGGGCGCCCGCCAAGGGGGCGTGACCTCAGTCTATAATAGTCCCCGAATTCGCCATTATAGCAGATTTTACTCCTTCAGCGACAAACTTCACGTCTCTGACCATTTATTGAGCCTTCGCCGTCGAACAAGCCTTCAGCCTGAGCGAGCTACAGTTCAGCAGACTACACATCTCAACCGTGTTTCTCCTGACGCGGTCTCTCCTGTGGCTATCCGGCGATATCCTTTTCAATATCTGTTTATTATGTGTTTATATCTGTATCAGCGTTGTTCCATATGCCTCGTGTTAAGCGAGGCCTATGAACACGCGAACTGCATTTCATGCCTGGGACTCTACCACGCAGAGAATGCACTCTCTGTCGGCGGATGTGAGGCCTGCAAGTGCATGCCTATCTCCGTGCTGCGAACTCGGCTAGCTCTCTCGAGAGACGGCGGCGCCGCGTCACCCACGCTTCCATCTCGGGCCCTACTTCAGCCGAGGAAGAAGCAGCGCCGCAGCCAACGGCATCTAGAGAGCACGGACGTTTGTGAACGCACGCCGGCCACGTCCCCGCGTGCTTCACTCTCTCCAGCTCAGTCATCTCCGGTCCTGTTCGAGGGAGATCAGCCCCCCCCACGTGGCGGGCCTCGTCTCCTTCGGCGGACCCAGCGAGGCAGGACTAACTCCGACGCTGAAATGCTTCGGATCCTAACACAGGCCGTCGTGGACCTCGAGTGGAACTAACCGTGCTAGCTGGCGCCGACCAGCAAAGCCGGCAAAACAGGCCTCTCAGCCCCGCCCTGCGGCTGATGCCCAACGCTAGCCGAGCGCTTCCCGCCAAAGTCGTCCTAGCACGCAAAGGAAAGAGAGGGCGCGTGTGCCGCGCTTGCCGGACCACCCTCAAAGAAGCCAGCAAAACTTCCCACAGCCCCCTGTTCAGTTCAGGCGGCTGGGGATTTTATTATTGTAAACAGGCCCGCAGCAGTGAGCGCGTCTTTGCAAACAAACGCCGTTTTCACGGCGACCCAAATAAAGCACACAAGCACAACACATGGGTTCACGGTCCCCCTTCACTAGGCGGCCCCTCCCCTGTTGTAACACTGACTTCCCCACACGCAAATGCTTGTGCAGTCAGTCCAACATTCAATGTGTGCACAAATCACAATATATGGGTTCACGGTCCCCCTTCACTAGGCGGCCCCTCCCCTCTTGTAACACTGACTTCCCCACACGCAAATGCTTGTACAGTCAGTCCAACACTCAATGTGTGCAACAATCAAAATATAAGGGTATCAGGTCACCCTATGTTAGGCGACCAGCCCCAATCAGTGTGTCAAGCCCTAGCCACACGGGTTCGAGCCTGGCAAGCTATCCCCGATGTGTCGAGTTGGGTCATAAACACTATAAAGCGAGGTTACTCGCTCCAATTCGCTCGCAGACCCCCGAAATTTCAGGCGGTTCTCGAGATTTTGGTGAGAAGCAACGTGGGTCACGTGCTTCGCACCGAAGTACAGAATCTATTAGCAAAAGGGGCAATAGAATTAGCCCCCCCCCGCGCTAAAAAATATGGGTTTTTACAGCCGCTATTTTCTGATTCCGAAAAAAGACGGCGGTCTCAGACCCATTCTAGATTTGAGACATTTGAACAAAGCTCTCATGAGACGGCCGTTCAAAATGTTAACTATCAAACATATCCTCGCGCAAGTGCGCCCGGGGGATTGGTTTGTCACAATGGATCTGAAGGATGCTTACTTTCACATTCAAATAAATCCTCGCACAGGCCATTCTTGAGATTCGCCTTCGAGGGCCGGGCTTATCAATACACCGTTCTGCCGTTCGGTCTATCGTTGGAACCCCGTACATTCACGAAGTGTGTGGATGCAGCGCTTTCTTCTCTGAGACATCAGGGAGTGCGCGTGTTAAATTATCTCGACGACTGGCTGGTGCTGGCACAGTCGAGGATCGAGCTATTAGCTCACAGGGATTTGATTCTCGGCCATCTAAAATGCCTGGGTTTCACAATCAATGTTTCAAAAAGCAAACTAACCCCCAGCCAGAGCGTGATCTTTCTGGGCACAGTTTTAGACTCGAGAGCTATGACAGCGCGACTCACACCAGAGCGCGCGCTCTCGGTGCGAGCGCTTGCAGGCACTTTCAGATTGCGCGAGCGATCGCAGTTGCAATTTCAATTTCAGAAACTGCTTGGTCTCATGGCAGCAGCATCGCCAGTACTCCGCATGGGATTACTGCGCATGCGCCCGATGCAGCATTGGCTGAAACGCCGTGTCCCAACTCATGCATGGCAGTCAGGCAGCTTGCGCGTTATGGTGAATCACGGTTGTTTAAGAACCCTGATTCCCTGGCGGGCTCAGAACTGGCACCACGAGGGGGTGACAATGGGAACAATTTCCAGGAGGAAAGTGGTTCTTACAGATGCGTCCAACTTGGGTTGGGGAGCGCTGCACGAGGGGATGCCTGCATCCGGCCTCTGGTCGAGCACGGAGCAGAGCTTACATATCAACTGTCTGGAGATGAAAGCAGTTGGGTTGGCCCTGAAGGCATTTCTGTCGAACCTCAGAGGTCACCACGTCTTAGTCTGCGCAGACAATACGTCAGTGGTGGCCTACATGAATCACCAGGGGGGCATCAGGTCAGGCAACCTGCATGCGATGGCGATGGCCTGAACCCACAGACGGTCAGTCTGATATGGAAGGTGTTTGGCGAGGCCAAAATCGACCTTTTCACCTCGAGAATCAACACCCACTGCAAATTGTTCTTCTCGAAGAACAGGGACGCGCTGGCCCATGTCTGGCCCAACCATCCCCTTTATGCCTTTCCCCCACGTCTCGATGATTCCACAAGTCATCAAACGGGTCAGAGAGAGCGGGTGCCCAGTTCTTCTGGTGGCCCCTCTCTGGAAAACCAGACCGTGGTTCCCGGAACTGATTCAGTTATCGGACACAATCCCATGGCCTGTCCCACTGAGGAAAGACCTCCTCACACAGGCGAACGGGACATTGTGGCATCCGAGACCCGATTTATGGGCCCTCCATGTTTGGCCCCTCAACGGGTATCCAAGAACCTTCCTGAGAAGGTTTTAAGCACTATATCTGAAGCCAGGGCCCCGTCGACTCGGCGCCTGTATGCTTCAAAATGGTCAGGTTTTTCCAGCTGGTGCTCGAAAAATCAGGCTGACCCAGAGTCCTGTGAGATATCTGTGGTTCTCTCATTCTTACAGGAGCTGCTGGACGCGGGTTGCTCGTTATGCAACGCCCGCGCCATTGGATGTGCAGTTGCCGCAGCGCAGCCTATGAGCAAGCCAGACGCTCATGTTCTAGCTGTGCAGCTGCAAATGCGCTTTACATAAAGGCTTCAGTAAATCGAGGAAAAGGAGTTTCCCCCACTGCGTATAGCTACGCAATACTCGTTCCCTAACTCAGGGAACTGAGGTTACGTGAGTAACCGAGTAGTTTTCCTACCTGGAAGATCCTTAGCAGATTGTATTTGAAATTCTCGTTATTCCTGTGAGTCTGAACGTCTGAGTCTAATGTCTCACATTGAAGCCTGTTAGCCAATAAAATAAAATACTGCATTTTCAGGCAAAATATTATTATTTTTGACAGAGTAAAAGAAAACATTAGCTATTTAAGTGTACACTGTTAAAGTATAGCATCTATTTAAGCATAAATATATAGTAAATTCTACATTGACAATAGGTATTTTAATTTGTTGTGCAGACGTTATGTCAGCAGCACACTAAAATAAATGGGTATTTCTGTAACGATGCGGCTGAAGCAGAATCAGGATCCACGTGCAGCAGGATTTTATTAAATAAACTCGAAACTAACACATATTTAGACACCGACTCCGTAACAGGACTCGGGAACAGGACAGCCAACATACAACGTTGAAAACTTAAAATAAATAGACAGGAAAACAAGCTAAACAAGATAACAAGGGTAATATAAAACACCTGGAGAGTCTAGTTAAACATTAAACATAACAGGGAACTACCAAACATGGAAAAAGATGGGAACACAGACAGGAATCATGACAATTACAAAAAAAATAGAATTATAATTTAAAAATAATTTCAATCTTTTTGCTGATGCTTTTTATAGGTTTTTATAGAACTGCTGTTTGTAAATTGGAACAATATTTAAACTATCAACTTTCATGATGAATATTTGCTAAAATAATCTCTTACAGTCAACGTGCGACCAACAATAAGAAACACATGAAATACCTTTTGTTAGTTGATGGTTTTCTCTCACTGAAGTTTGGTGCTTCATCTTTTGACCAGTCACTCTTCACAGACACAGAGCTGGACACATGTGAGCCTGATCTTACACTAATGACACAAAGAGCAGAACGATAAAACACTTTACTACAGGAGATACTGCAGGATTCATGTTTAATTAAGCCCAGTTTAACAAAAACATTTTTTTTAATTAAATCTTTTGAGTAAACAATCACTGTTGACTGCAGTAACCTCTGGAGCCCCTAAAGCAGTGGTCTCAAACTCAATTCCTGGAGGGCCACAGCTCTGCACAGTTTAGCTCCAACCAGCTCAAACTCACACCTGCAAGGAAGTTTCTAGCAATCCTGATGACCTAGATTAGCTGGATCAGGTGTGTTTGATTAGGGTTGGAGCAAAACTGTGCAGAGCTCTGGCCCTCCAGGAATTGAGTTTGAGACCACTGCCCTAAAGGGATGTGGTAGTGGAAAAGAATTGGGATGGAAGAAAAAATTATTTTTCAAAACCTTTGCGTTCCCAAGAGAAACTTTGCGTTCCCTCACAAAGATATTTGTGTTGCCAAGCAAAACTTTTGAACAGACACTTCCTGTTTAATGTCCCGCTGGCAGAGCTTCAGACCTCCATACGTTAACAATGGAGCATTTCATAGTGTTTGAACTTGGACTCAAATATAAGGAAATGCGGTCAGTGAGTGCTTCAAGGAGTTCAGTGAAGTTGGCAATATATTCACTGATTCGAACTTCCCTGATCAATATTTGTGAGCTAATTCAATATCAATATTTGTGAGCTGAATTCTATTCAAAATCATAGTAACGTAGACAACGAGCTACAATTTTCTTCAAAACTAGCTTTATGATATAACTTTGTCTCCATGCAGGGGGTTGAGAGACAAGTCCGAATAAGGGACCATTTGCAATGTGCAAAACCCCAAATCCTTTTGCACATTTTAGATTATGAAAAACTATGACACACTGTACTGTCACCAAATTCAGGTCACACATCACTGCTCTCCTGCTGGTTATACTAGAACACAGTTTGATAAAAAAATGCATAATTTTTATGATTATTTATTATTTAACCAAATCAATAACTTCACCGTTATTAGAAAGAATATTCATAAACTTCACACTGTTACACAGTGTAATGCCATCAAATTCAGTAAGCAATTATCATGCAAAAGGTGTGGTTGTAACTAGTATGTTAGCTGCATACCAGCATCATTTGAGTAAAGAATAGGCCTATATTTAATGTGCTATTACTTGCCAAACTAAGCGCTGTATAACCAGCAGGAGAGCAGTGATGTGTGAACTGAATTTGATGTGATACAGTAAGTTATTGAATATTTTTTATTATAAGGAATGTGCAAAAGCACATTTTATATAACTAAGTGTTGTAGTATGACCAGTGGGAGACCATTGATGTGTGAACTGAATTTGGTCAGTGGCGGCTGGTGTGTTTAAAAATAGAGGAGGCACACACAATTTTAGCAGTCACTTTTTTGGTCACGTATATACTATAGAAAACGACACAGACATTAAGACAATATAAATATAAGTTCACTCACCTAGTCCTAGCCTATCACTTGAAACAAAAAATCCATCCTTCTGTCCTTTTAAATGTCAGTGTTAAAAGAGCTCGTTAGGCTGTTTACTGAAGCTGATTGCTGTAGCCTATATCCAACTTTGGCATGGGGTCTTGTTTTATTTTTAATTTGTAGCTGTTGTTTGAATGGTAGTTTAATAAATGTGTTTACGATGAAATATTCAATATCTCTACTCTCCTTATCAGCGGTAGCAGTTTAAACTAATATCATGTAATGTCAATGATTGGTTGATATACCAATGGAAGTACCATGTTACTTTTCTCAACACTCCTAATCGATGAACGTGAAATACTCGATGGTGATTGGCAAAACATTTTTTACCAACAGAGGCACAAGTCTCCGGCTATGGATTTGCCTCCCCCTCCCTTCCTCTATCCGCACTGACTCGTGTTTCACAGATTCGGCACATTCTGGTAAGAAGCGCGTGATGGTTACACTTACAGAGGTGAAATTACAAACAAGAAATACACATTCTGAGACATAAAATTTTGGTTAGGCTGTGCCTCCCTTGCCTCCCCTGACGAGCCACCACTGAATTTGGTGACGCTACAGTGTGTAATATTGAAGATATTGAATATTTTTGTAGTACAGTTTTTTGGGGGGGGATATATTGCACTTTGCAGACGGTCTCTTCAGAGTTGTCTTTCAGCCGCCTGCTCATAGAGATCAATTTATATTCTAAAGCTTGTTTTGAGGAAAATTGGGTTGTATTTTGTTGTCTACGTTGCTATGATTATTAGGTGTCATTTGTGTTATAACAACGTTTAGCTCATGAGTTATAGATCCAGAAAGTTCGAATCTGTGAATATATTGCCAACTTCACTGAACTCCTTGAAGCACTCACTGACCGCATTTCTTTATATTTGAGTCCAAGTTCAAACACTAAGAAACGCTCCATTGTTAACGTACGGATCTCTGAAGCACTGCCAGCGGGACATTAAACAGGAAGTGTCTGTTCAAAAGTTTTGCTTGGCAACACAAATATCTTTGTGAGGGAACGCAAAAGATTTGAAAAATAGTTGTTATCTCCCATCCCAAATTTTTTCCTCCACCACGTCCCTTTAGGGGCTCCGTAGTAATCAGATGACTGACGTACGTAAAATATTAAAACTAAAATCTCATCTAGTATCTGTAATTCTGCATATAATTAAATGGTGTGCAGTAAATAAGAAGCTGAGAAATAGATGAAAACCTTTCACATTTCTTTTAAAAATATCCACTCATTTAGATTGTAAAGAGTGACGATTTTAGGCGTTTATTGTTCATCTCTTCTAGCTATTCGTTTTTGAATGTTCATTTTAACTAATTCCTAGTGGCCATCAAGTGTGATGTTAAAATGATTTGTTCAAAGTCCCAAAACATCTACAATCATGGTAGAAGTTCTGTACGTAAGTTAGTTATTAACTGTGATATATATGTTTGACATGTATATTTGACATGTTCTAACTAAAGTTTCCACATTATTTACATTTACTATCCATTAAATGTGCACCTTCAAACCGTAATTCAATACACTTTAATCTTGTCCAGAACTTTACATGTATGGTACATTAAACCTATTCAACTGTGCTAAATGTTCCTGTAAATTAAATATGAAACCATTTCAAGCCATTTTTAACCTGTGACAATCTAAAAACATTTATCGGAAGTTCTCAGTTGTTTTGCACAGCATTTAACATGGCAATGGTGAGAGAAAACACTCCTTGTTGATCTGAATTTGTTCTGTACAGGACAAACCTGAAACTCCAGTAGTGTTTAAAATGATTCAGTGAAAACAGTCGCAGTCTTACCTCTGTTTCTCTGAGAGACTCATCTTAGAGAGAGAGTCCTTTCCTCGCTCCTCTGACATTACTGCAGATAAACTGCCACTGAAAACAGCTCAGCACTGGTATCTTTGTGTTGGTGAAGACAATCAGATGCTCAGCATGACCTGGACATGACAATGAGGCACTGAGATTAATATCATGATAGTGCAGAGGAATACATGAAGATGAAAATTAAGAACTAATAATGAATGTTAAGCTAACAAACAATAAAAAATAACAATAAATGCTACAAATATTAATACGACTATTAATAATATGTCTACAAAGTGACCATAAACTGTCATTCAATATTTTTCTTTGATTTCAGTGAGAAACTGCCAGAGTGGAGGTGAGATAAAATGTTCAACACTAGTTCACAAACTGTAGTTCATAAGTATGGTTAAAATATGAGGATGTTTATGTTGCTTTGTCATGGAATCCACTGTGGTGGAAATGTAAAAAATATTGTTTTTAAATTACATGTCCACATTTCAACATTGAAGGTAAAACTATTTGCTCAGTGGAAAAATTCAGGAACTGTTCTTTCAGTAAATGTAATGTACTCAGTTTTTGTTCAACCTAATTTTTGAAGCATTTTTATTTGACACAAACCAAAATACAACAGGGTCAAAGACAAGACGTCACCATTTTGGTGTCCGCATCAAATTAAATTTACAAAAGGGATTTTACATAAAAAAAAAAAAACATATTAAATGCAAGTAAAGAGTCTACTTTCATGTTTCAAATAACTTTTGTGAAAATAAAATGACAAAATATGAGTAAAATAATGCTCTAAAGTGTAAAATTGTCATTCAGCGTAATGGTCCGGACTTTGATTTTACTATTACATTTTTAAATAAACATATAAAATACCATGTTAAAAAAAATATTTGCTTCCTTGGCATGTTCACATAAGTGTTGGCTGTATTATATTAAAAGGACTATGTGTTATTTTTTTCCTTAAGTATTGAAATAACTAGGGGACTTTTGTCCCAAATATGCAGCTTGTCAGAGGTCATTCAGTGTAACAGGAAGCAATTTTTAAATAAAATAAACAACCAATAGTCATCAAGCAGTCTAAAACATCATCAAAGGGCACCCTGAAGATCGTGTGGTGCTGCAGCAAGTTAAGTTTATTGCTCTTAAATATTTGATAATTTCACCTTTTCATAGTTGTAACTTGAGTAACAAAAACACTTGTCATTCAGTGAAATGCCAAAAAAACACTTTTATTGTTAGAGTTTTTGAAAAATAAGTAGATGTTGTGAATAATTATGATTAACCTTTCTGGTCAAGTTCACTGTTTGATATAGGTGGCTAGTAATTAGCCTGCAATATTAGCTTAAGTAGAAGTTTCGTCATTCAGGGTAATGTTTTGTCATTCGGTGTAATGCAAATTGTCTGTTATACCACAGTGTCATCCATTACACTGAATGACAGTGTCACTGTTTAGATAACATTTGTAGCATTTTATTTATATTTCAGATAAATGAGGGATGTTTAGCACTAAAAGAAAATATTAATCTTTATAAATATTAATGTTTTAATGTATTTTTTTTATGTGTTACTGATTTATTCTAGATGCCCACAAACAAAGAGAGAGTTACTAGGCACTGGCAGATAGTTAATGCAGACCCAGTAGCTAGGGCAGCGCTTTTAGCAAGGAGACGAGAAAGGTATTGAGGATTGCAATGTCAAAATAATAGGGCTGGGTTAAAAAGATAGATTTCTCGATTTTAATCGATTCTCATTTTAAAGAACCAATACTGATTTGTAAATTGATCTTTCTGTCTATGCTGTTTTCAGTTGATTTTAATCAATATCAAATTGATTTGAAATCTAATCAAATCGTGAAATTTGTGTCAAAGCCGAGGCCTAAAGTGCGAAGGCAAATAGTGTGTGAACCTGAGCCATTAACCCTGAGCAAGTCAAAACTCACTACAGCAGACTGGGAGAAAGTTATCGACTAGGCAGGTCTCTCTCTCTCTGTCTGTGTGTGTCTGTGTGTGTGTGTGTGTGTGTGTGTGTGTGTGTGTGTGTGTGTGTGTGTCTGTTCTCGATGAAATGAGAGACATTGATTATATTACCACCAGTTTGTTTCACAATTGTTAAAGGGATAGTTCACCCAAAACTGAAAATTACCCCATGATTTACTCACACAATCCTAGGTGTATGTAACTTTCTTCTTTCAGACGAAAACACTCGGAGTTATATTAAAAAATGTCCTGGCTCTTCCAAGCTTTATAATGGCAGTGAATGGCCATTTATGTTTTAAAAGTACATCTATCCATTATAAAAGTGCTCCACACGGCTCTGCGGGGGTTAATAGAGGCCTTCTGAAGTGAAGTGATGCGTTTGTGTAAGAAAAATATACATATCAACTTTATCGACTAAAATAACTATCTTCTGGCAGACGACCGTACGCATCGATTTACGGCGGAAGAGTAACACTTGACCTGACACACAAAGCAATGACGAACGGGGAAGCGCAGAGGATAGAGCAAACCAAAACACCAGTCACGAATAAGAGTCTAATACGAGAATTTCTGAAGAGAAATGTGGGAGGAGCTTGAGTTTGTTTCCCAGTTTGTTTGAACCACGAGAACCGTCAAAGCTTACACTACATCTACGTCATACATCGTCAAGGGTTACTCTTTAATGTAAGTCGAAAGTAAGTCTGTCGGAAGCAGTCGATAAAGTTTTAAATATTACACGAACACATCGCTTCGCTTCAGAAGGCCTTTATTAACCCCCACAGAGTCACGTGAAGCACTTTAATGAATAGATGCACTTTTATGATGGACAGATGCACTTTTATGGACTTCAAATCATAAACAGCCATTCACTGCCATTATAAAGCTTGGAAGAGCCGGGACATTTTTTAATATAACTCTGATTGTGTTCGTCTGAAAGAAGAATGTCATATACACCTAGGATGTCTTGAGGGTGAGTAAATCATGGGCTAATTTTCAGTTTTGGGTGAACTATCCCTTTAAGGTGTGTGTCCTTCAAGTTCCAAGTTCTCAATGAAATGAGATACTGATTATACAGTATATTACCACCAGTTCAGTTCATTTTTACATGAATATGATATGCATTGTGGAATAAAATGGTTATTCTTTTCAGCATCTGCTTCTGTGATTTGCTCAGGAATTTAATGATACAGAATAATATTCAAAACATTGCAATAATGGGAACAATGACAATATTTTCTCTTTTTGTCAAAATGTCATTCAGAGTAACAAACCATGGTCATTCGGTGTAACAGATATATTTATGTAAAAATTAAACAATATACTTATTCTGAGCTGTACTTTTTAAAATATGTAAAACAATATGTGCTCCTACTAAATTTTATTAGATTTTAATTGATTTGCAATTCCTTACAAAAACTTCTTGCTGACAAATGGGTAAAACCTAATGGTTTAAAGGATACTGGCGAAGGATAAAGATTTAAAATGACATATAATTGGTGTTTGGGGTTCTGCACTGTGATCTTTAAATAGAGTCCTATAATATGTTATCAAATTATAGTTTTTCTAAAAATGTCTGATAAGATTTTTTTGCATAAAAATATTGTTACACTGAATGACATTTTAGTGGGTGTCTTCTGTAAAATCACAGTAAAAATGTATGGTAGTCTTTTTTTTTTCCTCAGAAAAATATAAATTTAAACAGGACATATTCTAATGTATGTGAAAAAGACTAAACTTAAAGCAGTTTTACACTTTTATTTTTTTTATGCTTGAAACCCCCTTTTCGTCTTTGACCCAACAACATTTGTAACATTAAAAAGGAAGGTCTAGGATTGCGTGAATGTCTTTTGCAAGACAAAGAAACCACTTAGAATTGTTTATTGCACCAAAAGTAATTTGAAATAGGGCTGTGCGATATGGACAAAAAAAACCTATCACGATTTCTTGATTTTTTTTCGATTTCGATTTTAATCACGATTTTGACACAAACAGACATGCTTCACAGTTTTAATGCATTCTGTGTGAATTTGAAACATATTTCCAAAGGAAACCAATTAGAGCTTTATCGTGTAGCACTACATCTGGTAAAACGTTACACATTGCTCTTTGTATTGTTGTAAAATACATTCATGAAAAACAAGATAACAAAAATCAAAAAGATCAATTATTTTATATATAGTCTACTATAAAATTAAGACATATATTAAGTATAGCACAGCTGTTTAATGAGGCAACAACATATGATAGATAGGACAGAACAAAAAAGGCTATTAGTCACATCGCGCAGCTCTTCGAGTCCGCATTGAAAAGTTCAAAGCACAAAGGAAAGGCATATCGATGCATAGTGTATTATACAGTATCTATCTATGCAATAGTTTATTGAGCCTTTTCTTTTAACAGTTTTAAATTTCAGTTACTGTGCGCATGAAGAACAATTATAGACAGTACTCTCCAGTGTTGCGATCTAACAGACACACGGTAGAAACGAACATGATTAAGGTACAGCAATACAGTCCAGCAAGAGCTGTATACAGATCAAGTATAATAATATTAACATTGAATCATCTTGGATAGAGTTTCATCGTTGACTGTCGTAACCGAACACAACGCGCTGTTTGACAGAGTATCTGCACACTTTTTAAAGTCAAATTTAAGGCTTTTTAAGACCCGGAGAAATCAAAATTAATACCTTACATTAGGGGTGCGCAAACAAAAATATCTCGATATTTTCAAAGTTTTGTTGATAATAATTAGATGATATTTTACTGATTGTGTTTGTGTACTGGTACCATGGCTGGTTTAGGCCTGTTGTTGACAGCTGACTCACGAAGATATTCATATTTTTCATTTTCATATGCAGTGGTCAGTTCACAGCAGTGAAAGATTTTTTTTTTATTTTTATTTTTTTTTATTAACGGGCAATATTTGCAACCTTAAATTGATTTCCAGGGGCATTTTCACCTATATATGAACTTTTTTTTTTTTAACTGAGAGGTATGCATCACCCTTTATGTCAAATTCTAACATTCAAATTAAATTATATTAGAATAATAACACAATACCACTGTTACCAGTTAAATTAAATCAACATCCATCTTTGCAGTGTAGAGATGACAAAGAAGCGGCATCAGAACTGGCATTAATATATTTACACTCCATTTACAATTGCATAAATAAAGCTATGAGATTTTTTATTCAATACTTAAATATGAAATGATTTCTAATTGTAACATTTAAATTAAATGGTACTTTAAATGTGAAACTAAAACCGCCAGTTGGCGGCGGCAAAGCACTGTCTTAGTGAGTCACTCATTCAACCGATTTGTTCAAACAGCTGATTCATTCAGGAAAAATTTTTCATTGAATCGTTAAAATGATTCGTTCAAAACGCGGATTTCAGTCAAAAAAATCATCGCTGTCTGTTGCTTTGAGCAAAATTTTTGTATTTTTGTTCGGCGAAATACAGGGAAAACAAACAATATTGTTTTATGTAACTCACAATGTTAATTTATTGTTCATTTAACTGTTATATAAAATAAATATCACATTTGATATTGTGCATGGGAAAACGGCCCTCGTGCTGATGTGATATTGTATGATAACAACATAATATGATATAAATATAAGACAAAAACTCATTTAGGGACATACATACCTATAACTGCACTGACATATCACGCAGTGAAAGCAAGCATGAGAGACAAATGCGATGTCAGCTCGCAGTGCCAATAATTACAATATCATAAAAGACAATACACATCGCACACCACTACGCACATTAAGAATGAATTTACAATTGAACCGAAATTAACCAGCTTTCTCCTTCTCTCCTGCTGTTTCGCGTGCAGGAGACAGACGTAATGCTGACGCGAATGTGACGCAAAATGTCACGTGAACAAGTAAATCCACAAAGAACGAATAATAAATAAAAAAGTACGCTAATAAGATAGTTTTAATTTGGAAAACATTTAGATATGTCAGTCAAATTGTCATCAAAAATGTAAGACCTTTCATTAGTAAAAATAAGACTTAAGACTTTTTTATGGCCTTAAATTTTAAAAATCTAATTTAAGACTTTAAGGATCCGCGGACACCCTGGTTTGAATGATGAATGGAGACTGACTGACAGCCGCAGCGGAGGGAACTGCTTGTAAACCAATCAGGTAATGTTATTCCCTTACCTTCCCAGAGAAAGAAACTTGGTGAGGCAAGCCCCTTTGCGCTAATATTTCCATGCACTCGCGCTCCCTTCTGGCACGCGCACCTGTGAATCTCACTGAATCTCTGGTACCCGCCCGGTCTGTTCTGTTCTCGCGCTCAATTTAGGCGCGCTGCATTCTGATTGGTTCGGATAGCATACTGGGAGGTTGGAGCATGCTCAAATCCCGATTTTATAACGATTTCGATTAATCGCACAACCCTAATTTGAAAGGAACTTTTAATATATGTACAGTAGGGCTGGGCAATATGACGATATTATCGTTAGGGGTGTGACGGTTATTATATAACCGTGAGACCGACAGTATAGTTGAACAACATCATTAGAACTCTATAACCGCCAAAACTGTGTTATTAAAATATTTTTTACAAACATTTTTTTATCATACAGAATGTTTAAATACTAATATCAGCTTACGAGGGAGACGGAGTCGGAGTTAGTGGTGCTTCGGAGGCTGCTGCTGGAGATGATTCGGGAGAGGTCTGTGCCCCTTTACCGATCAGAGCGCGCGCTGACACGGAGTAAAGCCTTGTTCGACGCATCTGCACGAGCGCGAAGATGCGCGCGGCAAAAATTACGCGTTGGGTGCGCAAGACCGGCAAGACCCCATTTCGCTTGGCTGTGTGCACGGCTTTTTTTGTAACAGCGCGCGCGGCGCCGCATCCGAGGTTGAACGACTTCAAGCCGAATCTGCCCGAGCACGTCTCACTGCACCGGCACCCAGTTTGCGCGTCTAAATTGCAGTTCATTGCAAAGTTTTTTTTTTTGTTAAGGTTTTGTTTACTGTGTGTGATTTATTTAAAACAAACCACGTTCATTGCAACCTTTTTTTTTTGTTTGTTTTGTTAAGGATTTGTTTACTGTGTGTGATTCATTTAATGGAAAGCACATTCACTTCTAGTTGTCTTGCTGTTAATTTTAAATAAACGTAGAGCAAGTAGCTAATCAGTGTCTGCTCGTTTATTTAAACTAAGTTGTCCTATAACAGACGAACGTCGCCCCCCCAACCCCCAACTGATGTCTCTAGTCTAGTGGTAAAACATGAGATATAATTTGTCTTGTGTATAAGTCGATCTTTGGTCTCATTAATCTATAGTTTGTTCCATGGCGAATCGTTTTGGCTGAGGACAAAGTGAAGTTTCATAACTTTATATATTTATGTGGCATCGAGCTCTGGTTAAACGGGGTGTGGGGAGGAACTGCATATATTTAAGGGGGACAAGCACGGACTAATTTAAGTGATACACCAAACTCATGCGGGGAAGACGCCACACAAACACGGCGCTGAGAAAGAATGGGGTGAGTAGTGGCGCTTTTCCACTGCATGGTACGGTTCGGTACGGCACGCTTTGGCGTGGAACGGTTCAGCTCGCTTCGCTTTTCCACTGCGTGGTACGACTCGGCGCGGCACGGCACGGCTCGGTTCGCTTTAGCTCGGTTGCTTTTCCACTGCAGTTAGTACCGCTTCAAAGTGGGTGGGATTATGACTGATGATAGTTATAGTTTATCCACTCCTCGACAACCAACAAGAGGAACGTCTGCGCTTCTCGTCCACTGACCACGATTCAGCCATTTCTTTTTTGGAAGTTTTTTTTCTTCAAGCAAGTCAAGCAAGTAGTTTTAAAACAGGTGCTACAGCGGTGGCTGTTTACTGGCTATTTAAATCTAGCGGGTTTGATGTCTCGCAAATACAATGACGCTAGTGACGATTCTGTCTGTCTGACCAATCAGTGATCTACAGTGCTTCCACGTCACATTTTAGTATCGGTACGGTAAGCTTGGAACCTCAACAGAGGTGGTACCATTTAAAGCGAGCCGAAGTGAACCGTACCGTACCATGCAGTGGAAAAGCGCCACAAGTGAGCCGTACCGAACCGAACCGTACCGTACCATGCAGTGGAAAAGCGCCAAAGCGTGCCGTACCGTACCGTACCATGCAGTGGAAAAGCGCCATAGGATAGTATAGTGGGGGGATTTCATGTGATAAAGTGTGCAGGTGTTTTAAGTGTATGTGTTTGTAGATGTCAAGCGCTCCCGAGAACCCCGGTAACCAGAGCGGCCTGAGCATAAAATTAGGGGTTTAAAGGTATGAAGTGTTTGTTTATTTAAATGTGTATATTATTTCGGTATTATTATGATTAATTGATTTAAGTGATGTATGTGAATTGATTCATGTGTGTGTTTTTAACAGATTGCCTCGGTTTTGATTTAATTTGTCCTATCTTGTGGAATGATTTGGTTATGTAGAGCTGATTTATTTTGAGTTTTTTTGGTTTTCTTTCTTTAAAGAAGTTGTCATGCTTTATGCTTTTCTTGAGGAGGATGGATGTTTAAACCCGGTTTTAGATAATTTGATAATAAAAAAGCTTTATTTATGAAGATATTTCTGTATGTTGTGATCAGTCTAAGCACCCACACAAAAGAATTCTGGCGACGAGGATGGGGTCCCTAATTTAGGTGTACTCATTTTTATTTCTTAATTTTTGTTTATTTTTTTTATTTTTATTTTCTTCTTTTTTTTTTTTTTGAGGACAAAACCGTGGTGAAGACGACCAGCAAACAGGGGCCAAGGACTGCAGCACAGAGAATCATAATGGAGGAGCTTCAGGATCAGCTGGCAGAGCTAAAGAGGAGACTAGCGAAGGAGAAAGAAGAGAAGGATAGACTGGCTATTGAGAACGAGAAACTGTCAAAAGGCACTGTAATGGACACTGGGACTGTGCGGCAAGAACGAAGCACAACAAAGGTAGAGGTGGTTTATGTTCCCAGAGAGAAGAGATGTAAAGTTTATACTGGTAAATCTTCAAGTGTACCTCTGAGTGATTGGACTGAGGACCTGAAAAGTGTGTTTAAGGCCCGTAACTTTACACCAGACCAGGCAGTTGATTATATTTGGGAACATCTAGAGGGTGAAGCAAAACAGGAAATTAAGTATAGATCTAAGGAAACACGGTCCAGGCCAGAGGGAATTTTTGAAGCTTTGTTTGAAGTATTTGGAAGTGCTCAATCATTTACTGCATTACAGAGACAGTTTTTTGAAAGGCAACAAGGAAAAACTGAAACACTAATTGAGTTCTCACATGCACTAATGGCTTTGTTAAAAGAACTAAAAAGTTGTAACCCAAAGGGTGTGTTGGAAGAGGATGTAATGCTTAGGGATCAATTTGCAGAGAATGTGAGAAGTAAAGAACTCTGTAGAGAGTTAAAAAGAATGATTAGACAGAAACCAAGCTTAACATTCCTTGATGTCCGGAAAGAAGCTGTTGAGTGGGCTGGTGATGGGGCGAGGGTTTCTGAAACATCGTTTGGTTCTGAGAACCTCAGTACTATAGATAGTGAAGCAGTGATGGCAAAACAGAGTACAGATCCAATGTTAGTAGAGCTGTTTGGTATGGTGAAAAGTCAGCAAAAGCAATTAAGTGATTTAATTGAGAAAATGTCCAAGTTGCAAGCCTTTAATAGGCAGCAGCGGGGAGTGTCACAAAGATCGTATTCATTTGATCCCTCGGGACAGCCTATTTGTTTCAAGTGTCAGAAAGTGGGACATATTGGGCGTTATTGTAGTGAGATTGTGAACCCCAGTCAAGTATGGGGGCAGCAGAGATACCCTACGGATGATGTATCCAATCCCCAAGCTCAAAAGCCTGGGCCGTTAAACTAACACCCTTTGCTGTGGAGAGCCACACAGTAAGCGAGGGGTTACCTGGCTCTGTGGTTCAAGGAACTAGCCCGGAAATCTTTAAACAATTGGTGGGTCAATGTCCAGTCACTGTTGTGAAGATGGGGGGTGTTAAAATAAATAGTTTGATTGACACTGGCTCTATGGTTTCCATGATAACTGAGAGTTTTTTTTTAAACAGCACATTGCAGGAAAGGATGTAGATGTATTGAAGGAGTGTGGGTGGTTGGTATTAAAAGCAGCAAACGGCCTTGATATCCCATATGTGGGTTATCTAGAGCTAGATATTAATATCCTTGACCAAATTCTTCCAAAACAGGGGGTGTTGGTGGTGAAAGACACATTTGACACAGAGACAAGGGAGAGAAAGAAACTGGTTCCTGGTTTAATCGGTATGAATGTAATTCAAAATTGTCATGACCTTTTGAAGGAAGAATTTGGGTCTCAATATTCAAAAAGTTCTATGATGCAGCAATGTGAGGCTTCTTTGAAACAGGCGTTGGAAATCTGTCAATTGTACGATACACAAAACCAGTCTATTGTGAACCTGTTGGCCCAAAATCCAGTCAGGGTGCCAGCAGGTACGCTTCAATTGGTTTGTGCAGCGAGTGGGTACACTAGACTCATGCCAAATGAGTCTTTGCTTCTAGAGCCTCTGATAGAGAGTGAGGGGAGTTTACCAGCAGACCTTTTAATTATAGGTTCAATAGTGTCCCCAGAAAAAGGACAATTGCTGGTCCCAATTATGAATGTAGGGACTAGTGATGTTATTTTGTACCCACATATTCGACTAGCGTCTGTACACAGGGCTGAAGTGGTGGTCAGTGGAAGGGATTTTGATATTCAGTTTACCCCAGTACAGGAAGAACAAAATTGTACGGTTTTTATCGAGCAAAGTAATGTGTCACAGTCAGGGGTAACAGCCGCTCAACAAGTTCAGACCCTTAATTTTCCTCTGTTGAATGTGGAACAGGAAGGAAAGGCAGGAGGTTATTGGATAAATATTCCTCTGTGTTTGTTGAAGGAAGTGGGGATGTAGGGTATACTGATTTGATTGAACATCAGATCCCATTGGTAGACGATGCTCCAGTTTGCCAAAGGTATAGAAGGTTGCCCCCTACTCAATATGAGGAGGTTAAAGCTCATATTAAAATTACTTTTAGAGCAAAATGTAATTAGGGAAAGCTGCAGCCCATATTCCTCACCGATTGTGATCGTAAAGAAGAAGGATGGATCAATTCGGATGTGTGTGGATTATAGGCAGTTGAATGCTAAAACCAGAAGAGATTCATACCCACTGCCTAGAATTGAAGAATCTTTAGATGCGTTGAGTGGAGCGTGTTGGTTTTCCACCCTGGACCTGGCAAGCGGATACAATCAAGTGGCAGTGGCAGAAAAGGATAAACAAAAGACTGCTTTTTGTACGCCGTTTGGCCTGTTTGAATATAATCGTTTACCATATGGTTTGTCCAATGGGTCAAGTACTTTCCAACGCCTGATGGAACAGATATTCAGTGATGAAAGTTTTCAGTCAGTGCTCCTGTATCTGGATGATGTGATTGTGTTTTTGTCAACAGTGGACCAACATCTGGAGAGATTGGAGAAAGTCTTGCAACGATTTCATGGTCTCAAAGTTAAGCTCAGTAAATGCTGTTTTTTTCAACAAGAGGTACGTTACTTGGGTCATGTCATATCTAGTGAGGGGGTGGCAACAGACCCTGAGAAGATTCAAGCAGTAGCAGAATGGGCGAAACCCCAGACAGCAAAAGAGCTTCGATCTTTCTTGGGATTTGCAAGCTATTACAGACGTTTTGTGCAAGGATTCGCCAGAATTGCAGCACCATTACATCAGTTGGCTGCTATTGGGGAAATGCCAAAGGGTAAGAAGCAAAAGAAAAGAGTATATTTCACTAGTGAACAATTCAGACAGAGGTGGGATGACAAATGTGAAGAAGCTTTCCAAACACTGAAAAGGAAATTAACATCTGCTCCTGTGTTAGCTTATGCTGATTTCACTAAGCCTTTTTTTCTGGAAATAGATGCCAGTCATACAGGACTCGGAGCGGTGATCTCCCAGGACGTGGGAGGTAAGCGGAGGCCGGTGGCCTATGCTAGTAGAGGTTTGAGGGAGTCTGAACGTAATATGGATAACTACAGTACAATGAAGCTGGAGTTTCTTGCCCTTAAATGGGCAGTAACAGAGAAATTTCGGGACTATTTAATTGGTAATAAGTTTACAGTGTTTACAGATAATAACCCTCTGAGTCATTTGAAGACTGCCAATTTGGGGGCTGTGGAGCAGCGATGGGCTTCTCAGTTGGCCATGTTCGATTCTGAAATTTTGTACCGTCCTGGGAAGAAGAATGGAAATGCAGACGCTTTGTCTCGACAAAAGTCGGTAGGAGGACCACAGCTGGCCGTGTCAGAGGAAGTGACTCCCACAGTCAATGGTGGTTGTGGACTGGAGGATGGAGACAATGGGAGTGTTTCACCTCAATCTGTAACTACAGTGGATGTTATTTCTGTTTTCCCTGAATTTCAGAGACAAGATCTGCAAAGCTGGCAAGAACAGGATCCTGCTATTTCCCGGTTTAAGTTCTACTGGAGTAAGGGGGAAGGGCCAGGTAAGAAAGAAAAGAGGAGTCAAAAGATGTACTGGAGCTGTTAAGACAGTGGGATAAAGTGGAAGCTCATGAAGGCATCTTTTATAGAGTCATTGCAGATGCTAGAGGGGGCTGGGTAAAACAGCTTCTCTTACCTCAAGTTTTAAAGCAGGAAGTCCTTGGTCAGCTGCATGACCATCAAGGTCATCAGGGAATTGACCGAACATTTAAGCTAGTACGTCAACGGTTTTATTGGCCCGGGATGTACCAGGATGTTCAGGAGTTCTGCAAACATTGTCTTCGATGTATTGTGTCTAAGGATGTTCAGCCTAAAGTAAAAACAGCGATGAATAGCATTCAAACATCTAAACCCTTGGAGGTTGTGGCATTGGATTTTACGTTGCTGGAACGTTCCCAGAGTGGAAAAGAAAATGTGCTTGTTATAACGGATGTATTTTCTAAATTCACAGTTGCCGTACCTACAGTTGATCAGAGGGCCATAACAGTTGCAAAAGTGCTGGTCAAGGAGTGGATTCATCGATATGGAGTTCCAGCCCGGATTCATTCTGACCAAGGACGGTGCTTTGAGGCTGAAGTCGTGCAGCAATTGTGCAGAATGTATGGCATACAGAAGAGCCGAACAACAGCATTTCACCCCCAAGGTAATTGGCAGTGTGAACGTTTTAATAGAACTTTACATGATCTCCTCAGGGCCCTTCCTTCCGAAAAGAAAAGGAGATGGGATGAGTATTTGCATGAAGTATTGTTTGCATATAATACTACCGAAAATGCTACGACTGGATTTTCCCCATTCTTTTTAATGTTTGGCAGGAGCCCGGATCTCCCTATTGACCATTATTTGAGGGGTGGTACAGTGGAAAAGAAAGGAAAAGGTATGGTGGAGACCTGGGTGATTGAACATCAGCACAAACTGCAACAGGCTTATAGGCTGACACAGAGACGGTTGCAGAGTTTGGCCAAGCAGAGACAAAGACAACAAGGGGTGATCAAAGATGCCAGTTTGAATCCAGGGGATTTGGTTTATCTGCGTAATCGCAGAGTGAGAGGAAGAAATAAAATCCAGGATGTTTGGGAGGATTTGCCTCACTGTGTGTTGGAAAGATTGGACCCGGATAAGGCGGTGTATAAGGTAGTTCCTGTGAATCAATCGCGTCCACCAAAGAATGTGCATCGTTTGGAGCTACGTCGTTGTGGACCTCTGCGGAAGGAGCCTGGACGGTCAAGGGAGTATCAAGGGGATAAACTCAAGTACAAGCACGGCACCGTCTGAGTCTGAGGAGGATTGGGAGGAGCTTCGACTGGTGGTACAAGAGAACCTGTCTTCTGGAGTGGAAAGGGAAATGAGTGCAGAAGAGGTAGCTTCCAGAGATGACGAGAAATCAATAACCACTGGGACAGACTGTACTGTGCGACGCTCCCAGAGGACCAGAGCGGGACAGCATAGTAATCCCTTTAGGGAGCCACGACCGGTGCAGGGTATGGAAGCTGCAGCAATCCCCACAGGGTTAAATTATGGCTTAAGACCCCCTTCTAGTTAAGTTGGGGCAATGGAGACAGTCTTAGATCTTTTGCTGCAAGTGATGCATGAATTAAAAAGAGTGAGGAGAGGTGGTTAATGTTTTTTAAGGATGTTGTCAGGAAATGTACATAGTGAATCATCGGGACGATGATTTGACAAGTGGGGGGTGGATGTGGCATCGAGCTCTGGTAAAACGGGGTGGGGGGAGGAACTGCATATATTTAAGGGGGACAAGCACGGACTAATTTAAGTGATACACCAAACTCATGCGGGGAAGACGCCACACAAACACGGCGCTGAGAAAGAATGGGGTGAGTAGGATAGTATAGTGGGGGGATTTCATGTGATAAAGTGTGCAGGTGTTTTAAGTGTATGTGTTTGTAGATGTCAAGCGCTCCCGAGAACCCCGGTAACCAGAGCGGCCTGAGCATAAAATTAGGGGTTTAAAGGTATAAAGTGTTGGTTTATTTAAATGTTTATATTATTTCGGTATTATTATGATTAATTGATTTAAGTGATGTATGTGAATTGATTCATGTGTGTGTTTTTAACAGATTGCCTCGGTTTTGATTTAATTTGTCCTATCTTGTGGAATGATTTGGTTATGTAGAGCTGATTTATTTTGAGTTTTTTTGGTTTTCTTTCTTCAAAGAAGTTGTCATGCTTTATGCTTTTCTTGAGGAGGATGGATGTTTAAACCCGGTTTTAGATAATTTGATAATAAAAAAGCTTTATTTATGAAGATATTTCTGTATGTTGTGATCAGTCTAAGCACCCACACAACATTTAGGCTATTTAACTTTAACTTTGTAGCCTATTAGAGAGCTGACTTATGTTTGACTGAATTGTTTGCTTTATTTCTCATTGTATAGCTTCTTATACCTTTTAAGCTACTTATACTTTTATAAATATATGCAGTGAAGATAATCAATGTACGCGTTGCCTGAACCACATTTGTGTGGCCATTAATATGTTTAAGATTTGTTTTTTAATGAAAAGAGGCAGAGTGGTGTCTTATTACATATTTAGTTTTATTGTTCATGAAAAAAGGCAGAGTTGTACTTTATACCATATTTCGTTTTATAGTTGCCTAAAATATATACATAAAGAGATAACCGGAGTAGCAGAGCGTGCTGACTGACGCGATCAAGAACACCGCGGTTCCGTTTGCAGTAACCGGACTCGCGTCCTCTCGTCCTCGGGAGTTCGTTCTCCTGAGTCGAACTTGGCAAGTCCGAACCATCAAGGATGCAAGTCCGTATGTAGCGTATTGGTATTGAGAAACGGCCTTAGTGACAATGAGGTGGATTCAAATGGGCCAGCTGGTTCTTCTCTCTTGGTTCCAGGGCCGGCGTTAGCCATTCGGGTGCCCTAAGCACAAATGCTTGGTGGCAAATGCTCACACAAGCTCAAGTTCCATGAATGAAGTGAAAACACTCGCTAGCTTCAAATATAAGCACTAGTTTCCCATATATGGAAATGTATTATGTAGGACTAATACATCACATTATATTTTGCAGTATATTCCAATGTACTTTTGGAGACCCTAAACAGCCCCAGTGTAGGCTACACCCTAAATGAACAGCACACAAGGGTTAGGCCTAAATAAAGATGTGAAATATATGAAAGTATTTCTATTACTTTCTTTAAATAAATCCAACAATCCACCTCAAATGGCAGCTAATACATGTTCTTGAGCTGCTGGAAATCGTCCTGATTGCATTAATTTACCAGACAGCAGATTTTAGTACATTTTAGGAACCAAAAATGTTCCAGCTACCCTTGCTTGCACAAGCAAACAGTAGACCTGGCAAAGGCCCCGCACCAAGGTAAAAAGAAAAAAAGGGAATGAAATTTACAGAAAACAACTTCTTCAAACAATTTTAATTTGCCAACAGTTATTAATAATAAATAAAAGTGCATGACGTGCAAATCAGATACCAATCAAGTGCAATAAACATGTTTTGTCAGGACACCACTCCCGAACCGCATCAACACTTCATGTCAACTTCTGCTTCCTCCTTCACACCACAGACACATCTTTCTGCCGTCTGTGTCTGGCACAATTTAACTTCTCCACAGTTGTTCCATGAAAACCTGCACAACACGGCCCGCGGTGTAAGATATCTACGACCGGACTCTCGTACAAGGACGTCGTCCTCCGTGAAGAGCTTAGCACACTATAAAGTGCCCCTGTTCTCTTCGTATAGCCCAAATCCAACGCTTTTTCAACATTTCGTTGCAAGGAAATCTGTGAAATGATAAATAGGGTTGTTTCTTTTTTGAGTTGAAACATAAAAAGGTACGCAACAGGACTGACCGCTTTTAGTCTCCGCATTTGTTCTGCGACTGCTACCGCTAGCGCTTTCACCGGAAAGAGTTTACCCTACTTCCGGTCTCGGTGGCCGGAAAGAATACTTTCGATTTCACATTATATAAAACAACATCCTAAAACTGGAAATAAACCTTTTTAGAAAAAAGCATTAGGCTATTCATTTCTGCTGAATTAATTTAAATAAAATGGTTTGTTTGAGTAGCCTAATTCCCGGCTGGTTTTTGGTCGTTTTACTTTTGCAACAAGTTATATCTTATTTTATAACTTCATCATTATCACACCAACTCATGTGAACTCCGCTCATATTCCCCCAGATAACAGTAATGGTGTAAGTATTAAAGCTTACTTGCAGTAGTTCAGACGCTCTTGTCCTACAGGAACAGAATCCAGAAGTCTTTAAACACTTTCAGTTTGAGATCGCTGTTAAGACTCTTCTTCTTCTTTCATTTTAATGGCGGATCGCAAACCAGCATTTATAGGTGCATACCGCCACCTACTGTACAGGAGTGTGTAATATCAGGGCTTTACATACTTCAGGTCTAAATAAAAATTTTAACTAAATTAAATGTATTGTTTTTGCTTGTCAAAAAAAACTAGTTTTACCACAGAAAGTGCAGCTGGATGTAATAAAGAAACATGAAAGAAAGAAATGACACCAGAAGAGATCATTAATCAAGTCTCGTCATTAAATATCCCTGAGAAGGGGGGGGGGGGGGGGGCACAAAAAGGGGGAATTTTTTTTCGATTTGAATCCCATTTCCTGCATTTACATACATTTAGGGACTATGGTGATACAAAATCCAAGAAATAATTAAGTTGATTATAATGATAAATTCTGCCAAAAATAAAAGTAGGCTACTATGTATAACAAAAAGATTTATTGCCAAGACTTGATAGAATCATTTTATGAAGTCAAAAATGTTCACCATTAATGTTTTGTGTGTAAATAAAATTGAAATTATGTGAAACCCAATTTCCACTGTAATGTAAAAACAATATAAAGACAGTATATTTTAAATAATTGTTTAATAGCATCTATTTATGAATGAAGGTCAGTATCACTGATATTAATATAGTTCATTTAAGATTTTATTTAACTCGTTTAAGACTGTTCTTGTGAGGATACAATTGACAAAACGGACATTTTGGCATAAATGTGTGTGTTATTATTCAAGCGCGAAAGAGAACTGGATTCTCTTCAGAACAGAATCCAGTTCTCTTTCACGCTTGAATAAGCGCGATACCTGTTTATTAGAACTTTCAGTGAGCTCTTTTTAGAGTTTGGACTATGGTGTGTGTGTGGACGCAACGTACCTGGACGCGGACGCGCGCATTGGCACAGGCTATATCCTGCTCCTCCGTGGCGATGACGGCGTGCGGTCAAAAAAAATCATAACAAACGAACTTGAAATTGGAGGGACACAAACGGATTTTGAAAAGTGGGGTGGACATGTCCCCCCTGTCCCCATAGGAAATTACGCCCGTGCCTGAGAATTCAACAACTGCCCCATCCTGGATCCCTTCGTCAAACCACGTTTATAAAAATATATATACTCTTATGCTTATACAAAATATTAACATTTTTCCAGATGTAATAACTGGTGTGATGAAAAATGATGCTTGTAAATTAACTTCCATGCCAAAAGTGCTTGTCTGTGAAAAGCTGAGAGTTTACCTAGTTTTTCAATTTTCTAATCGCACATTAACAAAAATGAAAGACCACAGAGCTGATTTTAATTTCTAAAACATTTTAGATATTATATTCCACACAGATGTTTTTTTTTTTTTTCAGAAAATACTTCAGTTCATTTTGAAGGTGTTATTTAAGATAGAAAAGTTTAAATAATCAAGCCCACCATTTATATATGAATTAACAATTACAGATTTTGTAATATAATGCACACGGTTTTTCCACAAAAAAATAGAAAATAAACTGATCTGTCACAGACACAGAATGATGCAACACACACCGGTAAGTGCCGAACGCTGTTCTTCTATTGTCCGGCACCGGAAGCAAGAGCAGGAATGGATGCAGTGTTGAGCAACAGCAGTCAGAGGGTTTGTGCTGGACTTCACTTGATGGATCTGGGATGTTCGTATCTCGCAGATGTTGGACAGTGATGTGACATTTGAACCGAGGCGGCGGAGCTCGTGTCCAGCATAAATGACCGTGTCTGATGAAAAACACACCTAAAACCCTGAAAAAAAAGTATGTTTTGGCCTAATATCAGATACATAAGACAATAAAATAAACCATTAATGAGTTCAAAACATTTATTGTCATGAAAAATTCAGTCATAGAACTCAAACTGATGAATATAATGATACTGTTTCAAGCAGTAAAAAATGTTTCCAGCATATAGGACAGTTTAAAAACAAACAAAAAAATCATTAGGCAGAGAACATTTACATAATTTCAAAACTCTGTATGTGGGATTGATGTAGATCTGATCATCCTAAAAACTTGCCTGAATATCAAGGGGGAATCTGACAGATCAGAAGGAGTTTTTACAAGTCTGTCCTCCATCTTTCCACAACGAATGAGGAAAAGTGATCATCAAAATATTTGACATTAACAGTCCTTAAAAAAATCTAACAAAATGTTTTGGTCCACCTTTTGGAACAACTGGACAACTTTCCCAAAGATTGGTTCGTCTTCAGAACTGGCTGACATCAAAACGCTCCCGGTTCTGTGTGTGTGTCCACCGAAATATAGATTTATACATCCTCCTGACGACCAGGGGAAAAAGTTTAAGAATTTTCTATTTTGTCATGACATTACATTGTTAAGAGCATAAGAATAATGTTGAAAATTTTTGAAAACGAGTCAAATTTAAATAAGTACAAAATATTATCATATTTCGATAAGGGTGTTAAGCTTGATCACTAAATTAATGTCGGCCATATTTAAAGACCAAGGAGAGGGAGTGGTCATGCTGAATCATCCAATCATGTGGTATCTCTGAAAAGCCCTGAATGTGCTCTGTACAGGACATCCAGACTTAAAACTGTGACATGTAATGTCTCAGAGAAATCGTTAAAACATAATGTCTCTACAGAGGACGAAACACCATAGCTGGTAGTGGAGTTTTACTAATCACAGGTAAGCAAGATGGTACACACCTTTGTACGAACGACGGTGTTTTCACAACTCGGCGGTTTGTAATCTTCCAAGTCATGGACCAGCCGTTTGTGAACTGAACGTGGGCTTCCATAGATTTACAATGACGAAACTGAGCCTCGGTATAAGCACTCACACCACAGACTAAATATACAGAAATATCTGGGAATGTCAGAGGAGTCAATCGCCGGGTCTCGAGGACATTCTCTTGCCGGCATTTCATATGGATCCAGATTTTCCATCAATGCCATCTTTTCCAGGCATGGTTTTCTTGCGTCCGGTAGAAGTTTGTCTCTGTATAGTTCATTTTGTTCTTTTAATCGACTTTTCAACACATTTTCGTGTAGTGCAGTAAGTGGTGGTTTTAAGTCTCGTCCGATGTGGCCTCACAATATGAGAGCCTAAGTCCCTCCCCTTCCGGTGCACCATGGGACCTTATTTCGGAAAAATATTGTATGGTAGTCAATGGCGAGAGACAACAAATATTTGGATCCCGTTTGAATTGTGCCCTGAATTACACATATGATGTTTGTCAATTTAAAAGATACATTTTAAAGTCAAGAAAGTCACAGTTTGATGTAAAACTGTTCAGGTATAAGACTGTGAAAATATGTAATTACAAAGACTACAAACCCAAAAGGCGCGCATGTGACGTAATACCGTTTCTCTCAATGAATGAAGCTAACGTTACTGAAGCTAACGTTACTGAAGCTAACTTTACTGAAGCTAACGTCTGTCATTTTTTCTATAGTCTAACTAAATGTTACTCTTCTGTTTTATGACAAACTGTGACTTTCTTGACTTTCATAATAATCTTTTAAATTGACAAACATCATGTGTGTAATTCAGGGCACAGTTCAGACGGAATAAAAATATAAATTGTCTCTCGCCATTGACAACCATACATATTTTTTCTGAAATAAGGTCCTAAAAGTCCATCTATCCATCATAAAAGTGCATCTATCCATCATAAAAGTGCATCTGTCCATCATAAAAGTGCATCTATCCATCATAAAAGTGCATCTATCCATCATAAAAGTGCATCTGTCCATCATAAAAGTGCATCTATCCATCATTAAAGTACATCTATCCATCATTAAAGTGCATCTATCCATCATTAAAGTGCATCTATCCATCATTAAAGTGCATCTATCCATCATTAAAGTACATCTATCCATCATTAAACCGCATCTATCCATCATTAAAGTGCATCTATCCATCATTAAAGTGCATCTATCCATCATTAAAGTGCATCTATCCATCATTAAAGTACATCTATCCATCATTAAAGTGCATCTATCCATCATTAAAGTGCATCTATCCATCATAAAAGTGCATCTATCCATCATTAAAGTACATCTATCATCATTAAAGTGCATCTATCCATCATTAAAGTGCATCTATCCATCATTAAAGTGCATCTATCCATCATTAAAGTGCATCTATCCATCATAAAAGTGCATCTATCCATCATTAAAGTGCATCTATCCATCATTAAAGTGCATTTATCCATCATTAATGTGCATCTATCCATCATTAAAGTGCATCTATCCATCATATAAAAGTGCATCTATCCATCATATAAAAGTGCATCTATCCATCATTAAAGTGCATCTATCCATCATTAAAGTGCATCTATCCATCATAAAAGTGCATCTATCCATCATAAAAGTGCATCTGTCCATCATAAAAGTGCATCTATCCATCATTAAAGTACATCTATCCATCATTAAAGTGCATCTATCCATCATTAAAGTGCATCTATCCATCATTAAAGTGCATCTATCCATCATTAAAGTACATCTATCCATCATTAAACCGCATCTATCCATCATTAAAGTGCATCTATCCATCATAAAAGTGCATCTATCCATCATTAAAGTGCATCTATCCATCATAAAAGTGCATCTATCCATCATTAAAGTGCATCTATCCATCATATAAAAGTGCATCTATCCATCATTAAAGTGCATCTATCCATCATTAAAGTGCATCTATCCATCATAAAAGTGCATCTATCCATCATTAAAGTGCATCTATCCATCATTAAAGTGCATCTATCCATCATTAAAGTGCATCTATCCATCATAAAAGTGCATCTATCCATCGTTAAAGTGCATCTATCCATCATTAAAGTGCATCTATCCATCATAAAAGTGCATCTATCCATCATAAAAGTGCATCTATCCATCATTAAAGTGCATCTATCCATCATTAAAGTGCATCTATCCATCATTAAAGTGCATCTATCCATCATAAAAGTGCATCTATCCATCATTAAAGTGCATCTATCCATCATATAAAAGTGCATCTATCCATCATTAAAGTGCATCTATCCATCATTAAAGTGCATCTATCCATCATAAAAGTGCATCTATCCATCATTAAAGTGCATCTATCCATCATTAAAGTGCATCTATCCATCATTAAAGTGCATCTATCCATCATAAAAGTGCATCTATCCATCATTAAAGTGCATCTATCCATCATAAAAGTGCATCTATCCATCATTAAAGTGCATCTATCCATCATATAAAAGTGCATCTATCCATCATTAAAGTGCATCTATCCATCATTAAAGTGCATCTATCCATCATATAAAAGTGCATCTATCCATCATTAAAGTGCATCTATCCATCATTAAAGTGCATCTATCCATCATAAAAGTGCATCTATCCATCATTAAAGTGCATCTATCCATCGTTAAAGTGCATCTATCCATCGTTAAAGTGCATCTATCCATCATTAAAGTGCATCTATCCATCATTAAAGTGCATCTATCCATCATAAAAGTGCATCTATCCATCGTTAAAGTGCATCTATCCATCATTAAAGTGCATCTATCCATCATAAAAGTGCATCTATCCATCATTAAAGTGCATCTATCCATCATAAAAGTGCATCTATCCATCGTTAAAGTGCATCTATCCATCATTAAAGTGCATCTATCCATCATAAAAGTGCATCTATCCATCATTAAAGTGCATCTATCCATCATATAAAAGTGCATCTATCCATCATATAAAAGTGCATCTATCCATCATTAAAGTGCATCTATCCATCATTAAAGTGCATCTATCCATCGTTAAAGTGCATCTATCCATCGTTAAAGTGCATCTATCCATCGTTAAAGTGCATCTATCCATCATTAAAGTGCATCTATCCATCATAAAAGTGCATCTATCCATCATTAAAGTGCATCTATCCATCATAAAAGTGCATCTATCCATCATTAAAGTGCATCTATCCATCATAAAAGTGCATCTATCCATCATTAAAGTGCATCTATCCATCATAAAAGTGCATCTATCCATCATAAAAGTGCATCTATCCATCATTAAAGTGCATCTATCCATCATAAAAGTGCATCTATCCATCATTAAAGTGCATCTATCCATCATTAAAGTGCATCTATCCATAATAAAAGTGCATCTATCCATCATAAAAGTGCATCTATCCATCATTAAAGTGCATCTATCCATCATTAAAGTGCATCTATCCATCATTAAAGTGCATTCTTACACGAAGGCCTTTATTAAACCGTTAAATTTTTAACCATTAAACTTCATTAAACATTATTAAATTTAATTGTGTTTTGAAATCAAGTGACCAAAGTGCTCGTGTCCGCTGCTATCATCAGTGGCGCGGATACAGTGTTCTGTTGTGACTCGCGCACAGTCTTCACACGGACGCGCGCTTCCATCTGTTGTGGAGACTCTATTTGTTACGGTGAAATCACAAAATATAATGAACACAACAACAACAAAAAAACGTGTCCCTGCTTGATATACAACCACTAATAAACAATCGGTTTTGATTAGGGAAAAAAACTAGTGCGGATTAGAACCCAGAACCTCTGACACGCTTGGCAAAAGTTCTGCCACTGGACCATTATTTTCATTTTACGAACATTTCATTTTCAGAACATTTCATTTAATTGAAAGGAGGGTTTCATTTGTCTGTCCAAAATAATAATTTGTCCACTGCATATGTCACAGGCAAGTTAAGAAACAATTGTATATTGTTTGCTTTGTTCATTCATTATTTTATTACATTAACAGTTAAGCTGACTGAATTCCAACTAAATAAATAAGTGGGACCGTCCTTTCAATTAAATGAAAGGTTCTCATTAATTTATAATTTATTCATTGATTATATTGTTTAATTTATGAATTGATGTCTTCAGATTTCTGTATTCGTGACTTGGAAATATAAATATATTATATATTAACTCAATATAAATTGAGTTACTTTGACGGAATCTTCTGATCATAACAGTAACTTTAGTTCAGTCACTAACGGACGAAGTTTGCAAACGCAGTTTACCGCTATAAATAACAGGCAGAGACAGTGTCAATCCGACATCATGTCTGTAAACTTCCCGCTGGATCTGGAGAGCTTGTTCGAGGACGCTCAGCCGCAGAGTTGCGCTGCTGTGTTCGCTGGGAGAAGACTGAACACAACTGAGGCTTGGGAAGACCACACAACAGGTACTGAGTTATACACATCAGAACTGACACACACATAGACATATATGGCAGGACTTGTATGTGTGTGGCACAGCATTAGTGCTGCCACCCGTCCCGGGATTGGCCGGAAAAACAATCTTTTTAACAATCTTTTATCTTGTCCCGGGAAATGTATACACTCTCCCGGGACACTGAATGTCCGTCCCGATTTTCAAAAGTCTACGTGAATATGTCCCGGTTTTCAAAAGGCTACGTGAATATGTCCCGGTTTTCATAAGGCTATGTGAATATGTCCCGATTTTCAAAAGGCTATGTGAATATGTCCCGGTTTTCAAAAGGCTATGTGAATATGTCCCGGTTTTCAAAAGGCTATGTGAATATGTCCCGGTTTTCAAAAGGCTATGTGAATATGTATGTTCAAACAGCGCGCGTGCACGGCAGTGAGGGAGAGAGCGAGAGACCTTGACAACTCTCCCTTTTTATAACTCTCTTTTTACTTAAATAATACAAGCAAAATTATACTTGCAAGGATATGTACACAGAGGACATATTTAGCAGAGTGTGTTATTGTGCTGTACGTTAGCTTGCATGTTTAGGACTGCTGTGGACAGCTGACTCCTGAAGTGTGTGTGATATTCTTCATACTCTGTGTGTTGGTCAGTTCACAGCAGTGACAAATCATTTTTTCCCAACACGTTTCAATTGATTTTTACCTTTTATGGGCAGTTTTACCTTTATACATTTATGCTAAACCCAATTTTAAGCATGCACCACCTTTTGTATGAATTTCATACATTTAATAAAATAAAATTATAATAATAAGACACAATAGGGCTTTTACCAATAAAATTGAATCAACAAAATCTTTGCAATGGAGAGCAAACAGAATCTGCATCTGAAGTGGCATTTAAATGCATTTACACAGACTGTTTAATGACAAATGAAGAACCTGCAGTTATGCATAAACAATGTTTTGATTTTTTAAACATAAAACGTTGAATATTGATGTTTGAAATGATTTAAAACATGAAAAGATACTTTAAATGTAAGATTAAAACCACTGGTATGAGCCAGCAAGTCACTGTTAATGAGTGAGTCATTGAGATTTAAACTGATTCTTCAAAAAGCTGATTCATTCAGTGAGGAAACGCCTCGCTGTGTTTCTCAGAGACTAATACAGTGCTGTGGCTTCGGTTTCAACTGCTTTAGTTGGCGAAATAGAGCTAAAACAGGCAATATGGTGTCTTAAATGTACTTCACTTAATATTAACTTCTTGTTTATTA
The DNA here is from genome assembly GCA_026230005.1 of Gila orcuttii. Taxonomy (NCBI): domain Eukaryota; kingdom Metazoa; phylum Chordata; class Actinopteri; order Cypriniformes; family Leuciscidae; genus Gila; species Gila orcuttii. The sequence continues at coordinate 42,306,204 of JAPDVR010000016.1, read as the reverse complement.
AACTTGTATAAAATTTAAAATCACATTTTGTTATCATGCTAATATCTGGAGAAAAACTGCACTCTTTGTGTGATATTATATTAGATTAACTAGCCTATATTAAATGATATAAACCGACTAAGTCACACAATACACGACTACATCACGTAGTGTACACTCTGTGGGTGTGTGAGGGATATACTTTGGTATTAAACAAGCTGGGTAAATTTTGCTTCACTTTGCTCAGAAACTGCCGGCAGGACTTACAGAAAACCGCATCACTGGATGCACTGTATCCCAACATGCCGAGTCTCTCATACCAGCGATATTACTGTGAATGGAAATCGTTGCACATTATATGACCTCGAAAGGTTTAACAAAAAAAGAAATACTAGTCTCATGCAGTCTTCATTTCAGGGCAAAGAGATGGAGAAAGTATTGGTTTGAGTCTGTAACCAACAAAGGGATATAACTCTAATATAATGAGCTCAACGTGATCATATTCTCTGATTATTTCTCCTGTGTTTTCAGGCTCTTCTCTGGATCTGATCATCCCTCTGGTTCTGGTTCCTCTGGGTCTGATCTTCGCTGGACTCTTATTACGGTTTCTCTGTAAGAAGAGTCAATCTCAAGGTAAAACTCCTTAAATACTTTACATGGAGAAACTCTCCATTTATACCGAGTTTAAAACCGATAGATTTCTTTGACCTGTTTCCCACTTTCTGGCACCACCTATAGGCTGCAATGAGACATGAGCAAAATTTATTTATGCATTTATTTATTTATTATATCGGCAGCTTTGACATTCCATAGTGGAAACGCGTTGATTTAAGTGAAGAATATGTCATTTTACATACTTGCTGTTATATACGGTTCAAAAAGGACAAACTTGTACATTCAGTACTACACAAACGCAACTGATGCGCACACGCAAGACTAGATCGTTAATTAAATGGTTAGCATACAATGTGAAACCAGTTTGATTTTGTAGTGGCAAACATTTTTAAATCACTGAATAAGAGACAGACATGTGCCAATTGTCTTTAAAGATTATTTATTCCCTTGTAAGGAAAGGTCAGCGATCACACAGTCACACAGAGAAGGAGGGCATCCTTTCTTCTTTATAGTTGACTTCCTCTATGCCATCATGAACAACATGTCCCATAACTAACACATTGTTGATCTACTACCCTTGAGTAAAGGCCCTTTGTCTCAGTCATACATTAGTCACACATTTCTTATTGTCCAGTCATTGTCCATTTCTAAAACAAGAACAATGAATAACTATTGATTCGGCTAGTACCTGGTTTTAGTAGCTCGTGCTATCCTCTGATATATTACTCATCAAGCATCAAAATGCTGCAAACAAACAAGGAACATAACATTACACTTAAAAGCACAAGAGCAGTTACTAGCTTGCGTTACGCACTGCAATAATCATCAGCTCGCTCCTGAACCAGCAAACAGCCCAGCTTCCCGTTCACCTTCTACTCGTTTGTCTCCCTTTAAATTAGTTCTTTCACCTGGTCTAATTTGTGTGACAATCATTAATTATAGCACCCTTACCGGTCATGCCTCACACAGTTCTCCCCCAGGTCTTAGTGTCCCGCTCTACCACATCATGTTGTCATCGTGCTGTTATCCACTATTACTACAAGCCTGTTGTAGCGGACCCCGTCCGAATGATGGCCAAAACTTTACTGATGAGTTTTATGAAGCTTATTGTACATCACACAACAGATGAAGCGTTTTCAGTGCCGAAAATCACCGTAAGAGCTGAATAAAACACAGTACATTAATGTTTTCACTAATAATCTTCTACTGAATGTCATTTCATTCTACTTTATGAGTATGAGTGAATTATCAAATGCATTGAAAGACAACAATATAAAAGCGCTGTAAAAGGTTTTGCCGAACTCAACTGACTGGCTTTTCTCCTGTATGATTTATATCTGATTTATGATTTAGATATGTCTCTTTAGATCTTACTGTACATGAATTATGAGCTTCCAGAACTACTGATTGAGGCTGTGTGTGACCTCCTGATTGAACTCCTTTTCCACAAATTGAACAGAAATAAAAACAGTATAAATAACAAAAATAAATAACAGTTTTCTCTTAGTCTTAAGTGCAAACAATAAGTGCAAGTGCAACCATGATCACAGTACTGTAGCGCACAGACTCTTTATAAGTGAGTTCTTTGCCATGAGGCGCCGTGTTGAACATCCAGGGGTCAGTGTGAGAGAACTGTGACTCAAAGCACACATTTGAACTGCTCTAATACAAGATACAACAATTTGAATGGTCCTGTCAAGCAGACAAAAACATGAACATGATGAATAGTACTTGTGGCATTGCACAGTTAAACGACGTACTGCTATTATCACTTAGGGTGTACTCACTTTTGTTGCCAGCTATTTTGACAATAATGGCTGTAATGTTGAGTTATTTTCAGAGGACAGTAAATATATACTGCTATACAAGCATCACATTGACTACTCTAAAATATATCCAAGTTTAATTTCTATACTATCTCCTCAAGGGACAATGCTATAATAGTATTAGTATAGTAATAGTATCGTTTTTTTCAAATAGTCTCATTTAATAGTTAATATTTATTAAATATTTTGAGATCTAAATACTATTTGTGCAATAATTATAGTCCATTAATGACAACTTAAAATCATATTTTTTCTACATTTGTTTTAATTTATTAGTGCTGTCAAAGTTAACGTTAATAACGCGTTAACGCAAAATCATATTAACGGCACTCATTTTTTTAACGTGCGATTAACGCAGTGCGTATTTTCTGTTTGACCCGTGGCCCAATCCCTACTTGGAGAAATGTAGATACACAGTGTTGCCAACTTAGTGACATTGCAGACTCCTTTAACGATTTCTTTCCCTTCAAAAAAGCGCCCAAACCTTATTTAGTTTCTGAGAATCGATGGCTGAGCTCTCTCGATATTATGAGATATTACGTTGCTTCTCTAATTATACATGCAAGTTTAGCCGAAATCACAGCACAGATATTGTTTTTATCATATGTGTATTTGATTTCATCAGACGACGGCTCGATTATCAGGATATTTGTGCGGATTAACATCTTGGAAGGGAGAGCTAGTTATGTCTTAATGGGTCACATTTCAGTCACTATTTCATATTCATTCTGTTTTTTGACAACAGAAACAGTAAAAAATACCAATGAAAACAGTTTTATTGAGAATTTAGCTACCAATATTTGCCGGATCGGGTATCGACCAGACGAGACCATCCAAATCCAAATCTAATATTGTGCGCATGTTATTGTTATACAACTCAAAAGGCACAAAAACATTATAAAGCACCATAATGTTTTCGTGTACTATATTCCAAGTTTTCTGAAGCCATTACATATAGTTTAATGTGAGGTACAGATTTAAGTTGTTAAACTCAAGTTCACCTTGTGCTTCCCTCCGCTGCGGCTGTCAGTCATTCAGCGTCAAACAGCGCGTCGCGCTCGGGTACGACAGTCATGAAACTCTCTCCAAGATGAGTCAATGTTCCTATTATTATACTGTAGATCTGTAGATAAAGGTCTATGTGTTATGAGGATGAAGGACGAACCCAATAGAGACAGCAAATAACTCAAACAGGGGTTTATTAATGACAAAAACAGAAAACAAAACCCACGATGGGGCAAAACAAGACAGGATAGACAATACTAGACTAATACTCAGACAGTAAACTAACAGCTAAGACAGGATCGAACACTTCTTTCTAGACAAGACTTTCAACAGGTTACTCACGGTTTGTTTCACACAAAGTATGACAAGGTATGATACAACGTCAAACAATGAACCGCACAAGACAGCAAACACAAGGGGATTAAATAGGGAACACTAATGACGAGGACAGGTGAAACTGACTAGACAATGACAAGACGAGGGTAACAAGGGGGCGGAGTTACATAACGAGACAATACAAGCACATGGCCCAAACAACAGACCATGTGCTTGCACACAAAACATGGGTCTGTCATGATCCTGCCACAAGACTAGGAAAAATCAAGGACATGATGGCAGAATCATGACACTATGGTTTGCATAAAAGGACTTTAACTTGCTGGAGTTTCACATGTTACTTTCTCCCGGGTGTCTGTTAGATCACAACACTGGAGTAGAGAGCGATTAAATTGTTCTTCACGCACACATTAACTGAAATGTAAAACTGTTTAAAGGCTCAAACTAATGAATAAATAAATAAATATATGTATATCTTCCCTTTGTGCTTTGAACTTTTCAATGCGAAGCGCTGCGCGCCGTGACTCCATGTTGCTTCAAACACATCATTCTTCGCTCGGGAAGCGCATAAGTGTTTCGTGCCGCTCTGAATTGGAGCCTTTCATATTACAATACTTTTGCGCAATGGCAGTTTATTGATAGCCTTAGTTGTTCTGTCCAACCTATCATATGTTGCTGCTTCATTAAAATTTTAAAATAAATGTCTTTTAATTATATAGTATATATTTTGTCTGTATGTTGTTTTACAAATTAAGGAAAATAATGTTTAAGTCAAGCTTGATGCCTTTAACCAAAGAAAAATCACAATCTTTTCCCCACAGTGAGGCATACAGGTACAGTTTATTAGGTAATTCGGCACTGTTTTTTTAATTATTATTTTAGTATTAGATCGGTACTCGGTATCGGCCACTACTGAATCCCAGGTATCGGTATCGGAGGCAAAAAAGGCGGATTGTGTCACCCCTAATTAAAAGCCCAAACCTTCATAAACAAAAGCTCAAGCTATATAGTTAGCCGACCTCTTCTGGAAACGGTTGAGATGCTAACAGATTTTTTCGAAGACAATAAACCATTTCTATAAAGTAAATATTCAACAGAAGCATGTCAATTACAAGCAAGAGAAGCGTCAAGGACATTTGTGTATCATTTGTGTGATTTAAGAGACTAAACTGACCTGAAAGCAGTGAAAACACCACGAGAGAGGGAGTTTTGCTGCTTGTCAGTTGCAGCCGCCCCGTTTCCATGGCAACTCTTGCGCCGCGCCAGTGTTTGAAGGCGTTTCGGACGTTCACGCGCATTAAAACACGTCAAGTCACGCACGCAGCATTTACAAACATAAAAAAACTAAAATTACAACATTACATGAATAAAAATCTCAATAATATTAAATCATGTATTTAAAACTCATTTTGAAGTTCTATTACCCCTTCATAAGTGCAAGATCCTGCACGTGATAGTGGGACAGTTGTGGCACCTTTATAATTTAATGTGCCTAATGCGCCATTTCTCAACCACAATCGGCCCAGCTCCACACAGCCAAAACCTAGCCAAATCTGGCAACCATTACTGGGCCAGAGCTGCCGAGTGAGCCGACACTCGGCCGGGTGAGCCGACACTCAGCCGAAATTGAAATTGTAAAATTGAAATTGTAAAATTTGTATCAAGCAATAATAAAAGCAGTAGCCTATACCAATTATTGCACAATGCTGTCACTAAACTTAAAAAAATGATGTTTAGTTAGGCTACCAAATGTTTTGAAAATCACTCACAATAGCTTACACTTATTGTTTGTGAGTCTCTAGTTATTACCACTCTGATTCATGTCCGTTTCAGCCTGATGTTTCTGATGTTAGTTTGAACTTTTCCTTAGGCAACATGCAGAAAGTAAACATCATGCATGCAACGTTACCTGAGGGAATGGATAGCAGCAGCAGTGATGTGTTCGTGGACTCATATGAGTATTTACCTGAGGGAATGGATAGCAGCAGCAGTGATGTGTTCGTGGACTCATATGAGTATTTACCTGAGGGAATGGATAGCACCAGTGCTCAACCATCGACCAGCGCTGCTGTGTTATCGCAGGAGCGTCCTCAAACTCGCGGACAGGAGCCGACTCCAGCCACAGATGCGCTCGAGACCGAGCCAATGGTGGATTACGCTCAACCATCGACCAGCGCTGCAGTGTTATCTGAGAGAAACCCCAGCAGAAGCCCAACAGATGGACCTGTGAAGATTAACCCAACAGGTAACTGTCTGAGGACATTAATACAAATCAAAACTCACATGTAGTGGTCGACCGATATATCGGCCGAGATTTGGCATTTTTAAAACATCGGCCGATAAGGTTTTCTGATTGGCTGATGTGTTGGAAGCGGGACTTTTATTTTGACGGGCGGCGCTGAGATGAAAACGGCAGCGCCTGATCACACACTCACATTCTCCGTCTTCATTAGTTTACGATCTCTGTCAGTCATATCTAATACTTTTAGACAGAACTGGTAAACAAAGAAAGTAAATGGTATGCGAAAAAGTAAAGAGTTTGCTTTCGTATTATTTGTAACAGAAAAGGCAAACAATCATGCCAAAATACTTTCTCATCTGCCGTCAACATTCAGCAAATCCACATCTACATCATTTAAACAAATCTCTGAATATCTAATAAACATTTAATTTCACAATTCAGTGATGCAATTTCGAATCCAGCTGTGATATCTTGTGAAGTGTGCATTTGTAGCCGATATAAACGTGTTCCTGCGAGTGACGGTCGGGCCGTGTGAAGCGAGTGAATGCGAACAGAAGATCAGCTTCACGCGAGACACCATAGAAAAACTTGAAATCCTTCATTGTAAAATATGCTGTGCTATATCCAGTTGGCCACTGTGTCATATTCATATAGTTTTCACTGTGTGCTTTATGTAAAATTAGCGTTACCTTGTCTTTATTTGAAGAAATATGACTACCAGTGCGCACGAAATGACCAGATTACTGAGTGTCCTGTTACAGTGTTTACTTCCTTTTTATTCACATATTCATGTATTTTTAAACAATTACTTTATTTGTGAAAAATACTATAATAGGATTGCAGATTCAAGAAGTTGCCATCTTTGGGGCAGTCATGGCCTAATGGTAACAGAGTTGGACTGGTGACCCAAAGGTTGCTGGTTCGATTCCAGTACCGGCAGGAATATGACTGAGGTGTCATAAAGCGTCAGCTAAATGAATAAATGTAAATGTAAATGTGTCCTTGAGCAAGGCACCTAACCCCCAATCGCTCCCCGGGCGCCACTCAAGGCTGCCCGCTGCTCTGGGTGGGTGTATCCACGTTTGCAGTGTGTGTGTGTTCACTACTCACTACTCTGCTCCTAATGTGTGTGCACTTACTTGGATGGGTTAAATGCAGAGGTCAAATTCCAAGTATGGGTTACCATACTTGGCCATCATGTGTCACTTTCACTTTCACTTTCATCTCAAGTATAAGGAACATGAACTTAAATGCAAAACCTTAATGCTAATTATTCACATGTGTCAATTTCAGCCTGTTTACTGATTTTATTAGTAATCTTCACACCGGTTGGTTCCTCGCCTGATCTGCACAGGCGTGTTTAGTCACATGCAGTTCAGTCTCATGCTGTTGTGTGTTTTTCAGGATCCTTTGACTCTTTTTATGGACTGGGAAAGAAACTGGCATCAAAATCCCATGGCATCATCCATGAAGGAATTCGAAAATCAGATGACAAACAAGTATGTTGCTCTTTCTGGATACACCAAACTTTCTGCCTCTTGTTTCCTTCTGTCTTTCGAGTCCTGGCATAAACATCAGTGTTTACAGTTTTGATCAAAACATGTTTTAAAAAAGATTGTAGATTGTCATCTAAACAACGAAAATGTATCAGTTCACTTACGCTTGCACATATTTTCTTTATTTTTTAGGTGATCATCAAATTTGTTAGGAAGCGCCGGTTTGATTTCCACGTAAGTTGACACGATTTTACTCTTCATGAAAATTACTATTAAGAATTATTTATTAAATTCTTATTCGGTAATTGATAATTCTGCATGTAGACAGCATAAGATAAAACTGAAATAGACAATCAAAGCCTTGAAGCATCAGTTGTGGTGTACATGTACAGTTGGTTGTTTTCTTCTTGAATGTCCCTCACTCTTTAGTGAGGAGGTTTGAGGTTAGGAGTCAACTAACCTTTTGTCAACCTCTTCTTTTAGATTGGCCATTCCGAACCTTTGTGCCGAGAGGCAGCTATAATGCGGATAATGAAACACAGCGACCATGTTGTGAAGTTATACGACTGGTTTGACATGGAAGATCACAACATCTTAGTTATGGAGCATCCAGGTACCAGCATAACCTTGTGTGATTTCATCAGAGAAAACGGAGGTCGTCTGACTGAAGCGGTAGCAAAAGACATCATGCAGGAACTCATCGCAGCGTTTCGGCACTGCAGTGAACGGGGTGTTTATTATAAAGACATAAGCCTGAGAAAAGTACTCATCGACCCTGACACCATGCAGATCAAGTTAACCGGCTTTTACAGAGCACTGACCATCATCGAAAGACGTGAGTTTGCTTTTTGAGCACAAATCACTGATTTATTATGCACAGGATATGGAAATAAGGGCGTTTTAAAGTTTTTTTTAACACTGAAAACGTATTGCTTATAGAAACAGCCAAATTGAAGTCAGTAGCAGAGAGGAGAATTCACGCTTTAATGGCAACAAATGAAGGCTTATACAGAGTGCTGAAGGGGATGGTCGAAGGAAAATCTTTGAAACTCTGGTTTGGTTGGAAAAATACACCCTTGTCCAAAGGTGAGACCAAAAACAAGAACGAAATGGAAATAGCATTGCTTGAAAACATGTCAAGCTCTTACACAAGTGACAGTAAAGTTACCTTGATGACAAATAAGCAAAGTGTAAAACACAGCGGACTGACAGTGAAGTTTAGCAATGAATAAATGTTCATGGGCATCCAGAGAATGCCATAGTAACAGCAACAAATGCAGTGTATTTGATGGTAACATTACCTTACTTACATAAACGACATATCTCAAAATCAAACAGGACTAATCAGCTCTCTTCTGAAAACGTTTACAGAATGCCAGGATCTACTTCGGAAACTTCGTGGCAGAGAGTCAGGGATCATCTTACAGAACATGTTAGATCATGACTGGTTTAAAAAAACACCAGGCACAGATGCACTCGAGTCAGACGGTGAGTCTCTAGTTATTACCACTCTGATTCATGTCCGCTTCGGCCTGATGTTTCTGATGCTGGTTTTAATTTTTCCTTAGGCTACATGCAGTTTGAGGGAATGGATAGCAGCAGTGCTCAACCATCGACCAGAAGCCCAACAGATGTGCCTGCGCAGAACAACCCAACAGGTAACTGAGGGCATCAATACAAATCAAAACTCACATGTACAGTAGGTAGTCAACCAGAATGCCTATTAGCGCCGCGGTAGCTCCCGCGGCAAAGTCACCGCAGCAAAACTAAACCAGTCGCATTTCAAAGTCATTCACGAAATGACCGCCAGGTGGCGCAGAGGGAAATTTTGCAAAACAGTAAGGATGAAATACTACAACTATGGTCATTTCCAAATAAGCCTACAACAAACATGAAAAATAAAAAAGAGCTATTGACATTCCCTGTACAATAATGAAACAAAAGTTACAAAAGTTGAAACTGTGTCACAACAGAAGCCTATTCAGTGCGAATAGCAGCGCAATAGCAAACAAACAAACAAAAATACACCAAAAGAGCATTATAGGCATATCTTGCAGTCAGTGAACATAAATGAGCTGCAATGATGCTGATTATTTTTACTATTCTTTTGAGGAATGAGAATGAAGAACGCTTTTCTCTCGTGTGAGCGAACACACACTGACTGAAGTGAACAGCTGCACTTCTGTCTAGTAAATTCGTGGTCGGGTGGTAGAACTTAGGTTTCACTGATGTAGATGACACCGGTTCAGATCCCGAACTAACATGGGCTACTGTAATTTTTTTATTATTATTAATGGAGAGAGATTTGTCTAGTTCTAAAACTCTGTTACAGTATTTAGGTTTTTCTGTGCTTATTTATAAAATAAAATGGCCATGCATTTCCATTTTTCACTAAGGAACATTATCCAACAAAATGACTGAATTTGTAAAATAATTCCAATCGTAATTTCAAAAGCAGTTCTGTTAGAAACAGAAAAAAAACTTTATGGGGTTCCCTATACAAAAAGAGTTTTTAAAAAATATGGTTGTGCAAGGTGTGATTTGCCAGGGAGACGGGGATTTCCATTTGGTCTAAATATCCCTGCTTTTGCTGAATCATTTTTTATCCCCCCAGTAATCAATGCTATACTTCACCAATAGACCATATAAAATATATAAAATAAAGATATGCAACACGCACTTTTAAATAAGTCAAGTCAAGCCATCTTCATTTATATAGCGCTTTTAACAATGTAGATTGTTCCAAAGTGGCTTTACAGTGATAAAAGGATAATTTAAAGTAACAGAGATTGTTTTGGCTTTATAGCAGATCTTGAATAAAGTTATTTTCCAGCTAAAGTTAGTGTTGATTGATTCACTTCCGTCGCAACGATCATTAGTTATTAACTTTAGGGGCCGCTCAGACGCAAACTTTAAACGCAAACCTGTGATAGACGCTGATGGCGTTCACATGCGCATTAAGAATTAAGTCTATAGTTATGTGCGTTAGAGTATATGTGCGCAGGTTTGTAATTCCCTACAAACTATAAATCCTTAGTCGACCAAAGTCCTGTCCTGCGCAACGATTAGTCGACAAAAAAAAAAAGGACGAGATGTTTTGCATTTTGATTGAACATTTATTAAACAATTGTCATAGAGCATTTATAAAACAACAACGAAAAACCATCAATAATACATAAAACTATAATAATAATACAATTCTTTGAAAATTAAGAGATTTTTTTAACCGCCAAGTGAGGAGCTCTGTCCTAGGTCTATAGTGACAGTCACAATCGCGCACCTGACCACACCACACGCTACAAAAAATATAACTGCTACTGCCAAATAATGAAAAATCCTAACAAAAGCTCTCGTTTATACAGGCTGTATATTCTTCTTTACTTTCAAAGCTATGGGTTAACTTTTGTCCAGCCGATCTAGGCGTTTTAAAACAAACACACAAAAAACCCAAATAGCCTAAAAAACAATCCTAATAATAATAGGCTGTAGCCTATAGTAGGAAGGCATATGGGTTTGTTTTCGTTTTGTTACATTATTTAGGCTATTTTCAAACGCGTCAAGTGTACAAATAAAAACAAAAACATAAGAAAACACAATCTATTGAGTCAGCATAATAAAGCCGTTAAGGCTACTTACAGATCTGCAGGCCTAATCACCTTTTTTAAGTTGTGGGCCAAAAACACTAACATGTCCACATTCTTGGGTAAAAGACAGCTCCTCGACTTCTTAACAATAAATCCTGCTTTGGAAAATATGCGCTCTGCAGGAGTGGAGGTTGCAGGGATGCAGCCAGACAAAAGATTTAGATTTCGTGGACATTTTGTCACATATAGCAACTAAAAACGCATAGAAAACGCTAGGCGCGCCGTGTTCTTCTTTTTCCAAAGCGCTATGGCGGTTGCGCTCCGGAGGAGTCTGTCGTTGCTAAGCGCAACCATCAGCTGCGCTCTCCGTTACAGCAAGGAAAACGCTTGCGGCATTCTGAAAAGTTGAGATGTTTTTATTTCGATGCGGCGCGGACGCGCTTGGAAAAAACGAGTGCGTTGCACCGCGACCGCGTCGCTTCCATTTAGGGGTCGACCAATATATGATTTTCAGGGCCGATACCGATTATTACAGATCAAGTAGACCGATAACCGATATTTTAAAACCGATATATAGCCTATGTCTGGTGTAAAAATGTAAGTTAATGTCAAAATTAAGAATAACAAAGAGTTTTGACAAATACTTTCTTTAAATTATTTTAAACATATCTTTAAATCCGAGAACTGTTAATAATAACATTATTATTATTATTATTAATAATAACTGAAATAAAATGTGCAGGGAGCACCCAGCAGCTTTCTGTAAAACTTAAAGACTATTTTAATGGTTAAATTAAATTTTAGTAATCAAAAAGCATTTCTAATTAATTTAAATCATCAAACTTATTCAATTTATTTACAGTTTAACAAAAATTACATGTTTAGGGCCCTATGAAAAAACGAACTTTTATTTTGACGGGTTGCCGTGGAGATCTTTGAGTTTCTGTGTGTTTATGATATGACGAAAACTTTTCTCAGTTGAAGCTTTAAAAAGCTCATGAAGTGACTAAGCGGCTCTGGAGATGATGATGTTCATGCAATCATGTCCTCATATAATGATGCGGCTGAGGCTGAAAACAGCGCAAGCGTCACGCGTGCTCCAGTGTGTGTGTGTGTGGTAAATTAAATCACGCGTCTGCACCATTCATTTAGAGACACGCAGGATTCATATTTAAATAGTCTTTTTGCAGTTTGAAATTCGATTTGATTTGTACTGACCTGCTTTTTAATAACTATAAAGAAGTTGACAAATTCCGTGACATTCCGCTTTATACAGTAAATTCCGTTTTCATGACTGGATTCCGCGTTTCGGTCCGTGTTTTCTGCATCGCGGACATCACAGGACCCTATTATATTGAGGTGTTTTGCAACTTCAGTGTAGTAATTTATTGCTACTTCAGCAAAGTCTGCTGCTGCCTTTACTTTGAGAGACAAGACAACTGATGCGTGATCAGTGCAGCAGTTCCAGTCAGCGAGTGCTGTCGGTGTGAGTGCTAAACTTTCAGCTTTCCGCATTGATTGGCCGGACTCGTGACTGCCAACAAAACAGATGTGCGGGACATTGCATTGGTCTAGTCTACAGAGTGGCGAGTTCCGACAGAGGTGGCTGTGTCAGAGCCAAATATAGCGCATTTCAAAATTAAATTATTTTATCGGCAAATCGGTTTTGAAAATGGCCGATACCGATAACCATAAAAATGCTCAATATCGGCGCCGATAATCGGTCGACCCCTACTTCCATTATGAGCGTGCATACCGCACGCCTACATTTGAAATAACATTTGAAATAACGAACTTAAGCGTACAAAAGACGCGATATGTGAACAGGCCCTAAAGCCAAAACAAGTAGCGTTCTAACTGAATGAATACAGTAAAACTACCTATATTCCTCACTGAGCGCGAAGCAGCAGTGGAGCCTGCCACAGGTGCGGTTCCCGAGTGTTCTACGTGGTGCGCTAAACTGTGGCGCTGTTACAAAATAGCCTAAATTAAAGCATTTAAAGTTGGGGATAAAACATAGGCTAATTATATTTAGAATACAGTAATATATAACTGCTTATAAAGGATTAAATATAAAGGAGTAAATCAATGAAAATTTCTTTCTATTGGTAAAAAAAAAAAATTCCACTGGTCGACCAATGAGAATGTCAGTCGACCAAGACGGCATCAACCGATTAGTCGACTAAACGACTAAAGTTGACAGCCCTAATAAACAAAGACACTAAAATTAGTGTAGACGCCATTCTTCTTATGATGTAACGAGTACATCAGGATTTATGGGAAGTGTTCCCGGTTCCGGCTGATCTAAACTATGCAGCCTAATATTGAATTATAGAAGTCTATAGTGTGTTGTGTGTATGCTAGGTCAAAGAGATGTGTTTTTAGTCTACATTTGAACTGACAGAATGTGTCTGCTTCCTGGACAATGTTAGGAAGATTGTTCCAAAGTTGTGGTGCTAAATAGGAAAAGGATCTACCGCCAGCAGTCGATTTAGATATTCTAGGTATTATTCTGTTGTATTAACAACAAACATTAAAGTCAAAACCAGCGCTTCTGCTCCTGTATTGAGAGAGAACACGCAGCGCGTTTCAGTTTCGATCCTGGTTCCAGTGTCCTTAATGCATGCACAGCTTTCAAAATGTCACAGCACGTTTTGGGATTGTTTTGAATTAAATATTGAAGTTTATAATTAAGTATTTTGGCACACCACGCCAAGTGGCGCTACAGCATTGTTCTAAAATCAGGTTTTATTCTGGCATGTTGAATGTTCGACAGACGCGGTGGCGCTTTCATTTGATTTATTTTTCTCATAAAACAACTTAATATAGACTAGACTACCTAGGCCATATTTTGGTCTTACAGATACGAGTAAATCATTCAAAACTGTAAACTTTTATTCATGTACACTCACAATAGGCTAACGACAAAACGTGGTTTCTGTGGTGGAAATACCCACCGTGGTTCGAGATTTATTTGAAAAAATAAAAATAACCAGCCTCTGCTTAATTCACAAATCGCTCCCTGGTTTTCAGGATCCAAAGATCCAGCTCGACTGATCTCTGTGGAATTTAATATTGAGTTGAACATTTTTTTCATGACAACAAATGAACATGAGTTTGAAGTTTGTATTTCGTTTTGCTTGGAAAAAGCTGGCCCAAACATTTCAGAAGTTTTTACTTATGACAAATAGCATATTAAACAAGAAACAAAGTTATGAATATGATAGAGGTGCGATTGGAACTCAGAACGCGTGTAGCGCCACGAGGCTCATGTTGAAGCGTTACCCACACAGCTATCGCCTGAACGCCGTCTAATCAACATGAGCTTAACGTCCTTTCCTGATGCAAAGACTCATTGATGTGACATTTTTCTATTGCAATGTTTATGTTGAAATGTTTTAATTGTTTATTAAAGAAAAGTATGGTAATTAGTTAATAAGTATTCTTATTTAATTCTTAATTAATCCTAAAACACAAATGCTGCCGACTAACATCGGTTAGCAAGTCCTGCCAATGTTTTAATTTTACGATAATTTATTTTAATTTATTTCACTGTTATGTCAGTTATTAAATCTACTAACAAATTAAAATAACACGAAGTAAAAGACAAGTAGGCTATTATAGTATACTCAAGTGTTTAACTTGAATGTATCCGCGTCCTCAGCCCTCAACGAGCCGCGGCAGATTACGCCATAGAGAATACACTGTCACTTTTCAAAGTCTGTGATTACAGCGCCACTTAGTGGATAATGGCAGCAAATACACATCCCAATTTGCCACCGCGAGCGAACGGCGGAGGCAAAAGTATTATTCTGGTTGAGCACCAACTGTATGCAGAAATAACAGTGGGACACATGGGGGTGTGCGATATCACAGTATTTGATCGTGGACGAGTCTCCACGATCTGTTTCTGAAGAAATGTCGTAGTATCGCGTTACTGCGTTCATTCTATCAGTGCCAGTTCTGTTACATTCACGTCACATGTTAAGGCAGAGGTAGAGTTACACTCACGGGACACTGCCATTCACAAAAGTTCATTATTTGCATGTGATTGAAAGCCTTGCCGGCTAAACATTTCATTCACATACACCCGACGCTCACAGGCACTAAAAGCCTGTCAAACAGCGCCTGGATACTGGAATAAGTTATCTTTCTAACATGAACTTCAATGCTAAACCTGCTAATTATTCACATGAACATCTGGACAGTTTTACATTAATCATTCAGCTGTAATTTGTGCTAATAAATGTTTCTAATCAATATTCTTTGCTTTCCGAAAAACCCACTGAAGGGAGGGAAGGCCGTCCTCGTTTGGCTGCTGTAAAGCGAGGCTTCCAGACCTTTATAAGCAAAGTGTGTCCGTGTGTGCCTGAGCCTTCGCAGGAGCGTCCACAAACTCGCGGACAGGAGCCGAGGCCAGCCGAGCCCACAGACCGTGAGTCTCCAGTCATTTCCAGTCTAGAGCAGTGTTTCTCAACCTTAGTGGAGTATTGGACCCCCATAATATCTGAAACCAGCCTCATGGACCCCCTTACCCCTGTTCTCACCCGCCATCCACTGTTTTCTTTCCAATCACAATGATTTTCACAGTTAAACGCTATGAATGCAATATCAGTGAATGCAAGTTAAGTAATTAATATTTTTTTGAATGACTGGCAACTAGAATTTAATTTGATTGCATTGAAATGGCACAACAATTACACAATCACAACAACATTGTCAATTTCAGAACAATATTCTACTGCATTCTGTAAAACATCACATTAATGTCCAATTTGAGATTAATATTTTAACAACGTCCATTTGACTGTTTCTTTCTCTCCCCTATGCGACAGTTCTCTGACTGAAATCAACGCACTGTAAACGTACTGGATTGAGTAAAATGGCGGCATATTTTACTCAATGTGCGTTTAAAAATAAAAACGCACATGAGGTCATTTAAAATAATTTTGTAATTCCAACTAGGGCTGCACGATTTGGGGAAAATGTCATATTGCGATTATTGAGGTCAATGTTGCGATTGCGATATAATAAACAAAAGGTTTCATGAGTCAACTTGCTTAGTTCTAAAGCAAAATGCACACTCAGATTAGTGATACTTCTGTATATTAATGTGTATTTTTCCACTCAAACTAGCAACAACAACTAAATTATTGATAACACCTTTGATGATCAATGAACCATTGATGCCTGGCTAAAAATGTCATTACAAGTGAAAGCTCTAATTTTTTTAAAAACATTTATTAGGCTTCAAAAAATATAACAGCTTTTAATTTGTGAACTTCAAAAAATCCTCACGATAAACCCATAATAAATGTCATATTTACCTGTGCCTTTCCTGTCTGACAGGTAGGACATATACAAAAATTGAATAAAGTTATCAAATTATTCTGCATAAATTATAAATTATATATAGACTAGGCCCTAATCCTTATTAAAGCTACAAAAGTTCTTTAGTCAAGAGCACAGAGTAATTTTCTCTGTTCAATTTGTTCTTTGATTAACTTTACTGACAGAAAGCTTTATTGGATGCTGGCGCTTTAAGAGCAGCCGCTGTTGAGACGCGGATTTCTCTCAAAACTCTTTACGTCCATCATAAGTCTGCTCTTATGTTATGAAGATACTCGACAAAACGATATTTTGGCATAACTGTGTGTGTTGTTCGTTCAAGCGCGAAAGAGAACTGTATTCTGCCGCGCGGTCTGTTTATGCGATAATGCGCATGATACTGGCGCGCGTCTTTCTGTGAGTCCGCACATTCACAGGCAGCGCGCTCTCTTTTGACTTGTCGTGCAAGAATGCTTTAAAGGCATTCGCACGAATAAGAGCGGGATCATGTAACACTAGCCAAAGGATGAAAAAAAATAACAGATGCTGCGTTAACAGCCCTAATTTGTTTATTTCATATAAAATCGCGGCATCTTGCATCATATAATCGCAGAGCTTGACATCGCGATTACGATTGCAATATGATTAATAGTGCAGCACTAATTTCAACCTTGATTCTGGTTTTAGTAATACTAAAGTAAACAATAAAGATAAAAAATAAATTTAGGATTTTTAAAAAAAAATATTTTTAAATGGTTTTTCGGACCCCCTGCAATTATGCCACGGACCACTAGGGGTCCGCGTACCCCCGGTTGAGAAACACTGGTCTAGAGTAAACTGAGATTTCTGCACCCCTAGTTCTAGAGACAATTCAATATAGCAACAAGCCGCTGCTGCTACGGTTACGTTCATGAGAACATATATGCTACTTTTGCTTACAGTAGAGGTATCACGTACCACTGGATTCATGTCCATTTCAAGCTGTTGTTCTGGTTTTGTTTGTAATCTCCACTCATACCGGCTCCTGATCTGCACTGGTGTGTTCAGTCTCATGCTGTATGTTAACACGTTGTTGCTGTGTGTTTTTCAGTGAATTTAATGTTTCCTCATGATCCGATACTGCAATGTGAATACTTTCGGTCTCTTTATAAAGTGGGAAAGAAACTGGGATATGATGATCGTGTCCATGAAGGAATTAGAAGATCGGACGGCCAGAAAGTATGTTGCTCTTTCTCCAAAAACAAACGTTTTGTCTCTTGTTTCCTTCTGTGAACTTTGAGTCTTGCCATAAACATCAGTGTTGACAGTTTTGATCAAAAAGTGTTTAAAAAATGTAAAGACTGTAGATGATCATGTGCAAGTTTAACTTACGTTTGAAAAAATTGTCTTTATTTTTTAGGTTGCCATCAAATTTGTTAATAGGCGCAGACTTCGGGAAACATCGGTAAGTTGACAAGACTTTATTCTTCATGAAATTCTCTAGTAAGAATTGGTTTGTTAAATTCGATAATATAGATAGTTTGATATAAAACTGAATTACACAACCAAAGCCTAAAAGCATCGGTTATAAAGTTCATGTAAAGTTTTTTTTTTACATTAGCTGGGTTTCCATCCAAACGTGAAGCAAATCTTTTTCAAATAAAAAAAACAAACAAATGTGAATTAGGTGCGTTTCCATCAGGTTGTTTGTTTGAGTGTATTATGTGGTATTGGTAACCTAGTAACCAACAGTAAATGAAACACCGTCAGCGGAAACAGTAGTGATGTGTGTCGTTCGACTCAATGAGCGACTGCTTTAAGAGAACGGTGAGAGTCGGTTCCCGTCTGAGAGCCGGTTTCCCTTTTTGTATGTTAATACAAGTAAGAAAAATATGATTATCCTTTCGCTCCACTGCTCAGCCACACGACAAGTAGCCACTAGCTTAATGTTATTTTGATGTGTTTTCATCCTTAATATCAGGTCAGAAAACAAGAGCAGTAACACAAGCAAACAAAGTAGCATTTGAATGCATTTTAATAACAGAAACAGACGACAAAAAGGCAGAACGTAGAATTGTAAGGTGAAACTGTCATATCGAATAGGGACGACCTTTAACAACCTTATAAATGTGTTCTGTTTTAAGTATGTTGTGCTTACAATGGTTTTATTTTGAATAGTTCAATAGAAATCAAATTAATTTGGCAAATGCGTTTCCATCTCCCAATATTCGCATTAATCCTTTTTCGCTAAAAAAGGCAAAAACCACCTCAAGCGAATGTGAGAAAATGTTTGCGACTTAAGCGATTTTTTTCTCACTTGCCGTTTCCATCACGTTTCTGATGCGAGACTTTAAAATGTGCATAAAAACAGGGTGATGGAAACATGGCTAATGCTTTCATCTTTCATTTCCCTCACTCTTTTCTTTAGCCTGAGTTTGTCGAAGAGGGCACTACATTGCTGACAATGCAAAAGCCTCCAACTTGCGACCATTTCATACGGTTATTTGACTGTTTCATCATGAAATACCAATACGTCCTGATAATGGAACATCTTCCTGCCTATGTGACCTTGAGGGAGTTCATCAGAGGAAACGGAGGGTGCCTGACTGAAGAGACAGCGAAACGCATCATGTGGCAAATCTTTGTTGCACTGTGTCACTGCATGGATAATGATCTTTCTTACCCAGTACTCAAGAGATTGATACTGATCAACCCAAAAACCCTGCAGATAAAATTAGTAGACTTTGACGAAGTTCACTTCGCAAGTGAGTTGGCTTTTTGAACACTGATCACTGATGACTGGTGATGTTTTACTAAACACTGTAAATCTATTGCTTGCAGGAAGTGAAAGAGAGAGAAAGAGTGCTCAATTTAGAAAAGCTGTATTCTTCTCTAGATACATACTGAATTATCTTATCAATCAAATAAGTCATCCGTCTGGGGAAAAAGTACACCTGTCCAGAGGTAAGATCGATAACAAGAACGAAGTGGAACTAACATTGCTTGAAAAACATAAAGCTCTGACACATAAAGTGACAGTAAAATGATAAGTGTCAAACCTTGATGACGAATGAGCAAAGTGTAAAACACAGGGGACTGATAATGAAAGTTAGCAGTGATTAAATGCTCATGTCATAGTAACAGCAACAAATGCTTTGTATGTCATGGTAACATTCACCTTACGTGAACTACAGAAAGGCCAAACGTGATTAATCCGCTCTCTTCTGAAAACTTCCACAGAATGTCGGCTGCTTCGTTGGCAGTTTCATCAGAACATTTTTCAGCAGCTTGAGGAGAGGCAACTCTACAACTTAAAGAACATGTTAGATCATCCCTGGTTTGCAGATATACCCAGAGAATGAAGAAAAAGAAGCCAAAAAAGTAAGAAAAATAGATTTTTTGTTTTGTTTAATCAATTCAGGTCTTTAAATCAAAAAGACATTATTTGAGATAGAACAGACTCGGACCTGCCAACCTGTTCGCATTTTGACCTCAAAGTACGCTGGTACGATTTGTCACTCTAAACTACGCAAAAGCCTGTTGCTGTCCTCAAATCAAGCAACAGCAGAAGAAGAAGAGTTCGGCCGATCACAGCGCTGGCTCATTCCCCAAATAGCAAGCCAGGATGATTGACAGATGCGAAAGGCTTATGATAGAAAAGAGACAGCGACACAGAATCCCGCTCGATCCCCCTTTCACTCCCGCCGAGTGACGGGTTTCTTCAGCGAGGACCGTACAGTCGTCTCGGTGCGTCCGGCTCCTCACGGTGAACAGGCTGGGGGAGATGTGTTGAAATATTGAGTTGAGTTAACTTAATCCTCTGCGTGATCGCATGGATTGACTCTAAAGATACGCTCCGTCATTCATAGTCACTCTGAACAATATAATGTAAATCAACTTGAAATCGCTACGGCTTTATGAAAGTGCTCAGACTTGTGGATGACTGACAACTGCGAGTCTGGAGAAACAAGCATTTATTTATTCATTCTCAGTGTTGAGAAATGTAGCATGAAGAATGTGTAATGTTCTTGTGTTAAAAATAACTAAAGTACCTAATCATGATACATATTCATTCAGTATGTAAACTAGCGTGTTAATTACTTATGGATTTAAAAGTACCGTTGTCTCAGTGCTGCGCGAGCTCTCTCACAAACGCGACACAGAGAGAAGACGGGCTACTGTAAGGCTAAAGTTTGTTCTTGCTTGTGTTTTTTTCTGTCAAAATATCAGAAAGCATCATATAAAGTAGGCCTATATAATGAGGGGTTTTGTTAACGGTATTTTAACGATTTTTAAAAATGGATAATACAAAACCCCTCATTATATAGGCCTACTTGATATTCTTTCTAGAGTAAGTGATTAGTTTTGCTACTATTGGTCCTATCTATTCATTGTCAACAGTTTTCTGTATATGTTTGTATTGGCTAACGTTTATTCAGCTAACGCGTGTCCTGTTTATAATGTGCAAGACAGCACGAATATAAAACCTTTTTCTGTGTGATTTAGTATTATATTTGGATATTGGAATAATAAATTAAGTGGCCTATTTTAAATGAATCACATGTACACACAATGTTCTGTTTTTTTTTGTTTTTTTTACTGTTTTCTATGAGTTTCTTAATTTTAGACTTGACCTGCACACATTATGCAAATCAATATTAATCATGAATAAAAATAGTTTTGAGCCGTATTGAAACTTTAAACTTTCACTTTATTATAATGTAGTGTACATTATAATGTAGCCCATTCAGTGCGGTGCAAGTGAACTTTTTGATTTGGGTCAAATTCAAAAAGCGTTAGAAGTCAAAACTAGAATAATGAAGATAGGCGTGTGTTTGTGTATGTCTTGCTTTCTCAAAACTGTGAGAATATATGAGCCCACCCAAACCCCGTGTCCCGTCCCACTGATACTACTCAGAAAAAATGTCAAGGTTGGCAGGTCTGCAGACTAATAAATAACTAGATTTGTTTAATAGATGAAATTACTGTCACACAACAGCCAGTTCTACAGTCGAGCAGTTTTAATGACTCTTAATATTTTAAACAATATTTAATTGTGTTACTGTGGCGAGCAGGACGAGGCGGAGATGAGCACCAGTCTCGAGTGTGTCACGGATAAGCTACGGGAGCATAAAAGCAGGAGCGGCGACAGTGAAGAACAGGAGAGGACCAGGGCTGGACATTCACATTACATTGAATCATTTAGCAGACACTCTATGGTGGACACCCAGCTGAATGGAGAGGTTGTGATGAAGTGCTGGGTTGTCGGTGGGAGCGGAGGAGTCTCCACCGTGGGCCGGAGCTGCTGCCGTCCGCTTGATGGGGAGGAGCAGTGAATGAGGAACCCGTCGCTGTCCCGCAGGAGTGTGGAGCGTCACAGGCGGCGAGCGTGTGTGTGAGAGCAGGTCAGTCCAGCAATCATCACAGTTTATGCAAACACGCAGTCTATAGACACAGTAGTGAGATAGTTTACAAACGCAGTCTCGAGATTCACACAATAGGCAACATGGAGCCAATGTTGGATTACGCTCAGCCCAGCAGTAACCCAACAGATGCTGTCTGAGGACATTAATACAAGCCAAAACTCACATGTGTGCAGAAATAACAGTGGGACACGATTACTGGGGGACTTCTCACTCAACTCAAGCTTGCTAACAGTATAAATGAGAACGTAAGAATGCAGATTTGTCATTTTAACTGAAATTAGGACTGGCGTTGCTTAAGACATTGTCGGTCAGTGTTTCTGTAAAAAAAACAAAAAAAAACAATAACACTGATAAGATAATAGTAGTAATAATACTATGAATTCTGCTACTAATAAGAATATAAACTGCACTAAGGATTGATGAGCTGCCGGGTTCGTGAATATGAATCACTGCATTCGCTCAAACTGATTTGCTGAAATCAAAACGATGAGATTGCCGTTTGCGCATTAGTTTCTTGCTCATAAAGGCTGAATAATTGAAATGAACTGCATTATTTTTACAGGACAGTACAGATAATATCGTTCACATACGTCAGTGGACTACTTGCACAACTACTTCCCCGTTCTAGTTAGTGCATATCGGGAGTTTCCGGTCACAGCGTTCAGCGCACCTCCACGCATGCAGATTATTATCACTGTTTAATGGCTGCCAATTGATTAAAACAGTGAATAATGATCTCTGTGTTAATTATCTTGAGCCTGCTGAAATGTTCCTACAAATATATTTTCTTTCCAACTGTGCATTCTGAATAATAAATAGCTAAATATATTTATCCACTAAGCTGCGGCAGTCCTATATGCTCGTCTTCTCATGAACAGTTTTTTTCTCTTTCTGACATGTCATACCTGTTGGGTTTACATTTTTAAATGAAATTGAGTATTAAAAGGATTGCTTGTGTGCGCTGGTGTTTAATCCAGTCTTTTAAAATGGGGTGCCCGAGGTGCCTGTAACCATGTTAAATAGGCTAGGCTATTTAATCAATAGAGGAGAATGACACTCAACTACTTGAATATTATAGCATTTTGGGCATAAACATGTAAATAGTGAAAAGATTGACTTTTGAAAAATGACACAGAATGGTTAAAATATTTAATCCCAATAAACAAATGTAGGTGGTTCGCACTGAGGTTATTCCTCTGTTCTCACACACTTCAGCGTCACGGTTGCTAGTTTAGACGACCACAGTACATTGAAAGAAAACATAACCAGAAATAAGTGAGGCATACTATATCATTCAAATATTATAAAGTTGTTGTAATTCGTGTCCAGGTGCAGGTCCACCATCTGATCTGGATACGGCAGGGATCCGGCTGACTTCAGTAACAGGAAAGGGACTGGTTGACACTTCAGGACTGCGTTGTCGTCGTGTCCAGGCGAAGGTCCTTTATCAGATCTGGATATGGCCTGGATCCGGCAGACTGCGGCAAACCTCGGGATAAACGGAGAGAGTAGTATTAGCGTAGACGCCATCCTTCTTATGATGTAACGAGTAGATCAGGATTTATGGGGAGTGTTCCCGGTTCAGGCTTATCTAAACTATGTAGCCTAACATTGAATTATATACACACACACACACACACACACTCACTCACACACACACACACACACACACACACACACACACTCAATCACACACACACACACACACACACTCAATCTCACAGACACACACACTCACTCAATCTCTCTCACTCACACACACACACACACACTCCCTCACTCTCTCTCTCTCACACACACACTCACTCACTTGGGCCGATCTCGATTGCTCCTGTCTACCTCGCTGCTCTGCTGAGTTGGTTTGCGTCGGTAGCTTCGTATATCTTTCCGTTTTGAATCATTATTTACTATCATTCTCTGTTGTTTATACAGCTAAAATATAACTTACTCAACATCACATATTAACCCAACATCGCTAGATTCAATCTAAATCGTTACTAGTACAACACGCTAGTAATTCGCTAGCCTGTTGGCGTGCCATCCGTGCACTCTTTATTTGTTTATTTATTTATTTATTTCGCTCGCGCCTTTTACAAATCCATCAAAGCTGTGGTAAGTAGTGAGTGATCAGTCAACAAACACGGTAAGTCATGTCTTCTTCTCCTCTTATTGTCACTTGCACTTTATGTAACATGTATAGCATAGCCTTCTCTGTCTGCACAGGATTTACATGTGATAAATGCAGGGAGATAGTCAGGCTGACGGAGAAGATTTCAGAACTAGATACATGCATCCAAACTTTAATTGAGTATTGTAAGAGTGCAAGGGCTTTAGATACTGCTTTGGATGCGACTAGCTTAGAGAACACTGTACATTGTTCGGTTCCGGCTGAAGTAGAGCCCGTGCAGCAGGGCAATTGGGTGACGGTGAGACGCTGTAGTCGCGGGACAAAACACCGCTCTTCCGTTCCGATTACAACATTAAACAGGTTCTCCCCACTCAGTGAAACACCCACTGAGAATCCTGTTGAATGTGCTCTAGTTATTGGCGATTCTATTACACAAAACGTGAAAATAGAGACACCAGCCACCATAGTCACATGTTTGCCGGGAGCCAGAGCGCCTGACATCAAAGCAAATTTAAAAGTGCTGGCTAATGCTAATTGTAAATTCTCTAAGATTATTATTCACGTGGGCACTAATGATATTCGACTTCGCCAGTCGGAGATCACTAAAATTAATGTTAAAGAGGTGTGTTAAAGAGGAAAACTTTCCCTCTGGATAACCATCGCACTTCAATGTGGAGCAAAAGCTTCAAATGGACACTGCCCATCTCACTGCATAAGGTGGAAAAAATGCGCGAGTTTAGGGGTTGATTTGACAAAGTTAACCATCTTTACTGTGTCGTCCAACACCTGTGCAAGGCTGTCTGACATTCCTTTGGCGGCAAGCGCTTCCCTATGTATGCTACAGTGGACCCAAGTGGCATCTGGAGCCACTGCTTGTACTCGGGTGACCACTCCGCTGTACCTCCCCGTCATTGCTTTGGCACCATCTGTGCATATACCAACACATTTAGTCCATGTTATTCCGTGTGATCGTATGAAACTGTCTATGAGTCCTCGTCGGTAACGGTTTGCAAAAGAGGATGTCCTCATGGATTGACCCTCCATATATGTACCTGACGTACACCAACAACTGAGCCAGGCCTGCTACATCTGTTGACTCATCTAGCTGTAATGCATAGAATTCACTGGCATGTATACGACATAGTAACTGTCTCAAAACATCTGCTGACATATCACTGATCCGTCGGGACACGGTATTGTCTGATGAAGGCATTTTCTGGAAAGTATGTTTAGCCTTTTCCCCCAACATTTTCTCAGCCATGTCCATAGCAGCAGGGACAATCAGTTCCTCCACAATAGTATGAGGCTTGCCTGCCTTAGCCACTCTGTAACTGACCATGTAAGACGCTTCTACTCCTGCCTTATTTACAGCATCTGGCGTGATCAGACATTTCTTGGTGTTAGAAAGCAGTCTCCATTGTCGCTCAAAAAACTCCCGTGGCTTATTTTTCAAATTGCCATTTTTCGTTTCTAAATGTCTTTGTAAGAGTGAAGGCTTCAACAAGTTATTAGACAGAACCTGCGCACATATGACACACTGTGGCTGAGGGAAATTCGCATTGCATGTGTATGTGAAGCCCAGAGTTATATAATCTTCGTTATATCTTCTTATCTTTGAGTGTGCCTCCCTACCATCGTCTTGTTGTGTCGAGGGAAAAGTCTGTGTCTCAACGTCTCCATCACTGTCCATGTTAATGGTTTGGCTAGCATCAGGCCTCTCGTCAGAGTTAGGATTTGCTATGATAGTGTCTTGACCTGAAAAGATTGTCCCGACAGCAGGTGACTCCTATGAAGTTTCTGTTGTCGTTCTGGGTATGGTCTGAACCCGTTTCAGCCATTTATCCATCGATTGAAATTATTATTTTGTCAAATAGACGTAACTGGGATGATTTCTGACAGGATTTTTCTTTTCATTTACGCGCAACAAAATATATGTCGTCATTGCAACGTTTGTTATGACGCAGAGCTGTAATCAGCACTGCAGCAGGCTGCAAAGATCATTGCAAAGATCATCATAAAAGCTCTACTTTTACCCTCTCTGTCTCCACTCTCGAATATTTAGTTAATAGAAAAAGTGTGATCATGTCAGAACAGAACGCCAATGAAAGGTTTACCCGGCAAAGCTTTAAAGCACGAGCAAATAATGAACTTTTGTGATTGCGAAAGTGCAGTGTCATGTGAGTGTAACTCTACCGCTGCATTAACATGTGATCTGAACGTAGGCTACGTCGAGTTTTATAGTATTGGGACTGAGGCGCCAGAACTGCAGCTGATAGAATGTGCGCTGTAGCACGATACTACCATATTTTAGTTTCTTATTGTGTTTCCACAACAATGTTAGTGAGTAAATCTACTGAAATTGCCACCATAACATTTACATTTACATTTATTCATTTAGCTGACGCTTTTATCCAAAGCGACTTACAATTGCTATATTTCAAAGGTCGCACGCCTCTGGAGCAACTAGGGGTTAAGTGTCTTGCTCAGGGACACATTGGTGTCTCACAGTGGATTCGAACGCAATTCCAGCGTTATGGACGTTTCACAGAGACCTCAAACAGAAAGCACAAAGCCTTTCTTTAAAGTGAATTTCGTTTTTTATTAATTGTATCTTAATTTTAATCAATGTTTCATCAACCAATTGCCTGGATTTAATAAATAAGAAGTAAATATAGTAGAAAATAGATCATCATGACACGGAGGCGCGTGAACTGGACTCTCGTCTCATAAATGAACCGAAACTCAGCGTATAAGGTACTTGCCTCACAGACCTGAAAAATATATAGAAATTTTGAAATGTGTACTTTTTAACAGAACAATTCAAAAACGAAAGAAATCAGACTCTCTGCTTATGTAATCCGGATGAAATGTGCATTTCTCTCTGGCGCGTTCACTACTGCGAAGATCGCGAGTCAACATCACCAACTTCATCTTTGCAGCCAACACTGACAAACACTTGTTTATTAATAAACAATTAAAATGTCTCCTTGCTATATTTGACATATTCATAATCATTATGCCGGTTCTTTGTGGCAGCTTTTAGATACTTTATTGGTAGCACCACCCTTGCATGTTACATGAACACGTCACCACTTCATCAGCACCGAAAACATGATTTTTTTTACAAATCTAAAATCAAAAATCGTGATACGAACCGAATTGTAGGTTTGGTCTATCGTTACAGCTAGGGATGCACCGATACCCCTTTTTTCAGAATCGATCCGATATCAAAAATTCTGAGTATCGACCGATACCGATGCCGATCCGATACCAACACAGTTTTTTTTTT
Source organism: Gila orcuttii (assembly GCA_026230005.1). NCBI lineage: Eukaryota > Metazoa > Chordata > Actinopteri > Cypriniformes > Leuciscidae > Gila > Gila orcuttii. Next base: position 42,278,971 of record JAPDVR010000016.1, on the reverse strand, counting down.
TTAAATTAAGTAGAATTTATATAACTCTCTGTGTTGAACTGATAATCACTCTTTTGTGTGTTAAACACAATCTACTTAATACAGACAACTTCATTATAAAGAAAAACAAATCCAAAAAATATATGATCATAATCTACAGTATGACAAAAATGCTTTTATAAACTAGATTAGTGGATAATTCAGCAGTAAAATTTAGTCTAGAAGAATCATAAGTCCACAATAATTGTATAAAATCTGAACATTTAGTGAAAAAAACAAAGAGACAATAAGTGTAACACTAAATCTGGTAAAACGTTACACATTGCTCTTTGTATTGTAAAATACATTCATGAAAAACAAGATAACAAAAATCAAAAAGATAAATTATTTTATATATAGCTATAGGCTACTATAAAATTGAGACATGTCTTAAATGTATAGCACACCTGTTTAATGAGGCAGCAACATATGATTGATAGGAAAGAACAAGAAAGGCCATTAATAATCTTTCATTGCGTCACTGTATTATGTTATGAAAGGCTGCAATACAGTGCGGCACAAAGCGCTTATTCGCATCCCGAGCGCAGAATGATGCGCTTGAAGCAACACGGAGTCACAGCGCGTCGAGTCCGCATTGAAAAGTTCAAAGCACAAACGAAAGACATATTGATGCGTAGTGTATTATACAGTATCTATCTATGCAATAGTTTATTGGGCCTTTTATTTTAACAGTTTTAAATTTTAGTTACTATTATTGTGGACTCTACTCTATAGTGTTGTGATCTAACAGACACCCGGTAGAAACATGATCAAGTTAACGTTACAGCAATAAAGTCCAACAAGATAAAGTTGTTTTATGCGAAACCATAGACCTTTATCTACAGATCAAGTATAATAATAGTAACATTGAATCATCTTGGAGAGGGTTTCATCATGTTGACTGTCGTAACCGAACGCGACGCTGAATACTGAATGAAGAATGATTGACAGCCGCAGCGGAGGGAAAAGTTTACGTGATCTTGAATTTAATGACTTAAATGTTAATTTCTATCTCACATTATACTATAATGGCTTCAGAACAGTTGTAATATAGTGCACGAAAACTTTATGGTGCTTTATAATGTTTTTGGTGCTTTTGTGGGGCTTAACAATAACACAGAATAGTATACACACAATATTGGATTTGGATCGGCCTCGTCTGATCGATATCCGATCCGGCAAAAATGGCAGTATCGGAGCCGATACCGATGCTGAGTATCGGATTGGTGCATCCCTAGTTACAGCCCTAGTAAGATGAGAAAGCAGGAGTTTAGTCGTTTGTCATGGTTGTAAAAAAAACAATGGCTATCTGAACATCTTTGCCAAGCGCAAACCAGTACAGAAGTAATCAAATTATCGGGGAGGGTCATGCCTTTTTTCACAATCATTTTGGAGAGTCATAGAAAAAATTATTGCTGGTGAAGGGAGGGTCAAGTCTATTTTGACTACAGATCTCAAAACTCCTCCGGTGGCCCCTTAAATAAAAAACGAACAGTCCCTTAGATTTTTTTCTGATTTTTTTCCCCCTCAAATCAGTCCACGTACCCCTGGGGGTACGCGTACCCCAGTTTGACAACCGTGGTGCTATACAAATAAAATTGTATTGTATTGTATTGTATACAAGCGAGCCCTGAATTCTCCTGCCTTGGTTACTGTAGATTTGAAGATTGCCCTGTCACAGTAACAGTTTCTGTGGACAGTGAAGAGGACCTCAAGGCAACAGTAGAGTTCCAAGGGGAGCAGAGCATTCACAATTTAATAGAATTAAAAAGAAGACCTGTTAGAGCACATGAAAGAAACACACTGGGCCAAGACTTACAAAGACAGCTCCCACGAGCCATGTATCTTGACAAAATAACAAAAATACCCGAAGATGTTATGGAGTCTGGCTGTCGGGATGAGGCTCCAAGTCGCAATGTCCTAAAAACTATATCATGGGAAGCACGTAAGAGAAACCGGCAGCACAGTAACGAAGTAATAAGTCTTCAAATAATGCTTGACAAGAAAAAAGACAGTCCTGATGAGGTCCTCCAGAAAGTAATGCTACACCCAAAAGGGGTTCTTCTTTGGTCACGCAGATATATCAGGAGTGATGCCAGGAGGACATTGTGTATCTAGATGCGACTGGCAGCATCATGCGAAAGCAGAAAGGATCTCCTACTTTCTATGTCTATGAGTTGGTGGTCAGGAATCCCCACAAAATCTCATCTCCACTACCTGTTGCCACATACCTTACCTGTGATCACATCACAGCCTCAGTTAACTACTTTCTAGAGGCGTTTCAGACTGATGTGGCAAGGTGTTTTGGGAGAAAAGGTATGCGGTCACCCATCATGATCCTGTGTGATGGGTCAATGGTGTTAATGCAGGCAATATGCCTGTCATTTGCCAAAAAAAACCTGAAAGACACCATTAACCACTACTACAATATAGCAAGTGGTAAAGGAAAAAAAGATGATTTTGTGGTGCCCATTCTTCATCTGTGGGTCCGATGTAGAGAAACACTTCTTGTGTTCTCCAGTCCATTCTGTGGGCCCGATGTAGAGAAACACTTCTTGTGTTCTCCAGTCCATCCTGTGGGCCCGATGTAGAGAAACACTTCTTGTGTTCTCCAGTCCATTCTGTGGGCCCGATGTAGAGAAACACTTCTTGTGTTCTCCAGTACCTCTCAGGTAGGTCCTTTAGGGTGTCGTGGAGAGGTGTGGCATCTAAGACCCAACATCTAGCTACTGGGGTGCCTCAGGGCTCAGTGCTTGGACCACTCCTCTTCTCCATCTACATGACATCACTAGGATCTGTGATTCAGAAACATGACTTTTCCTATCATTGCTACGCTGATGACACGCAACTCTACCTCTCATTCCAGCCTGACGATCCGACGGTAGCTGCTTGTATCTCAGCCTACCTGACAGACATTTCTGGCTGGATGAAGGACCACCACCTTCAACTAAACCTTGCGAAGACAGAGCTACTTTTGTCCTGGCCAACACTTCATCACAACTTCTCCATTCAGCTAGGCTCATCATCCATAACTCCATCAAGGTCAGCTAGGAACCTTGGGGTTGTAATTGATGATCAGTTGAAATTCACAGCCACATTGCTAGAAGTGCCCGGTCCTGCAGATTTGCCTTGCACAACATTAGGAGGATCAGGCCCTTCCTTACAGAGCATGCTACACAACTCCTTGTCCAAGCACTTGTTTTATTCAGACTGGACTATTGTAATGCTCTCCTGGCTGGTCTTCCAGCTTGCTCTGTCAAACCTCTACAATTGATCTAGAATGCTGCAGCCAGAGTAGTCTTTAATGAGCCAAAGAGTGCACACGTCACTCCTCTCCTCACAAAATTGCACTGGTTGCCAGTTGCCGCTCGCATTAAATTCAAGGCACTGACGTTTGCCTACAGAACTACCACTGGCACTGCTCCCTCCTACCTAAACTCATTACTTCAGACTTATGTGCCATCCAGAAACCTGTGCTCTGCTAGCGAATGTCGTCTTGTGGTACCATCTCAAAGAGGCACAAAATCTCTTTCTCGGACCTTTACCATGACTGTTCCCTGTTGGTGGAATGATCTGCCTAACTCAACCAGACCTTCTGAGTCAGTAGCCACTTTCAAGAAACTGCTGAAGACGTATCTTTTTCGGCAGCACTTGATTCAGTAGTACTAACACTTTCTCTTCTCTTCTATTCTGTTTAAAAAAAAAACTGCACTAAAATTAAACTGAGAGGGGTTATAGCACTTACGTATTGTTGTCCTACTGTTAGTTTAACTGCTTCTATTGTTCTAATTTGCAAGTCGCTTTGGATAAAAGCGTCTGCTAAATGAATAAATGTAAATGTAATGTCAATGTAAACACTTCTTGTGTTCTCCAGTCCATCCTCTGGGCCCGATGTAGAGAAACACTTCTTGTGTTCTCCAGTCCATTCTGTGGGCCCAATGTAGAGAAACACTTCTTGTGTTCTCCAGTCCATTCTGTGGGCCCAATGTAGAGAAACACTTCTTGTGTTCTCCAGTCCATCCTGTGGGTCCGATGTAGAGAAACACTTCTTGTGTTCTCCAGTCCATTCTGTGGGCCCGATGTAGAGAAACACTTCTTGTGTTCTCCAGTCCATCCTGTGGGCCCGATGTAGAGAAACATTTCTTGTGTTCTCCAGTCCATCCTGTGGGCCCGATGTAGAGAAACACTTCTTGTGTTCTCCAGTCCATCCTGTGGGTCCGATGTAGAGAAACACTTCTTGTGTTCTCCAGTCCATCCTGTTGGCCCGATGTAGAGAAACACTTCTTGTGTTCTCCAGTCCATTCTGTGGGCCCGATGTAGAGAAACACTTCTTGTGTTCTCCAGTCCATCCTGTGGGTCCGATGTAGAGAAACACTTCTTGTGTTCGCCAGTCCATACTCTGGGCCCGATTTAGAGAAACACTTCTTGTGTTCTCCAGTCCATTCTGTGGGCCCGATGTAGAGAAACACTTCTTGTGTTCGCCAGTCCATACTCTGGGCCCGATTTAGAGAAACACTTCTTGTGTTCTCCAGTTCATTCTGTGGGCCCGATGTAGAGAAACACTTCTTGTGTTCTCCAGTCCATCCTGTGGGTCCGATGTAGAGAAACACTTCTTGTGTTCTCCAGTCCATTCTGTGGGCCCGATGTAGAGAAACATTTCTTGTGTTCTCCAGTCCATCCTGTTGGCCCAATGTAGAGAAACACTTCTTGTGTTCTCCAGTCCATCCTGTTGGCCCGATGTAGAGAAACACTTCTTGTGTTCTCCAGTCCATTCTGTGGGCCCGATGTAGAGAAACACTTCTTGTGTTCTCCAGTCCATCCTGTGGGTCCGATGTAGAGAAACACTTCTTGTGTTCTCCAGTCCATTCTGTGGGCCCGATGTAGAGAAACATTTCTTGTGTTCTCCAGTCCATCCTGTGGGCCCGATGTAGAGAAACACTTCTTGTGTTTTCCAGTCCATCCTGTTGGCCCGATGTAGAGAAACACTTCTTGTGTTCTCCAGTCCATCCTGTTGGCCCGATGTAGAGAAACACTTCTTGTGTTCTCCAGTCCATCCTGTGGGCCCGATGTAGAGAAACACTTCTTGTGTTCTCCAGTCCATTCTGTGGGCCCGATGTAGAGAAACATTTCTTGTGTTCTCCAGTCCATTCTGTGGGCCCGATGTAGAGAAACATTTCTTGTGTTCTCCAGTCCATCCTGTGGGCCCGATGTAGAGAAACACTTCTTGTGTTCTCCAGTCCATTCTGTGGGCCCGATGTAGAGAAACACTTCTTGTGTTCTCCAGTCCATCCTGTGGGTCCGATGTAGAGAAACACTTCTTGTGTTCTCCAGTCCATTCTGTGGGCCCGATGTAGAGAAACACTTCTTGTGTTCTCCAGTCCATCCTGTGGGCCCGATGTAGAGAAACATTTCTTGTGTTCTCCAGTCCATCCTGTGGGCCCGATGTAGAGAAACACTTCTTGTGTTCTCCAGTCCATCCTGTGGGTCCGATGTAGAGAAACACTTCTTGTGTTCTCCAGTCCATCCTGTTGGCCCGATGTAGAGAAACACTTCTTGTGTTCTCCAGTCCATTCTGTGGGCCCGATGTAGAGAAACACTTCTTGTGTTCTCCAGTCCATCCTGTGGGTCCGATGTAGAGAAACACTTCTTGTGTTCGCCAGTCCATACTCTGGGCCCGATTTAGAGAAACACTTCTTGTGTTCTCCAGTCCATTCTGTGGGCCCGATGTAGAGAAACACTTCTTGTGTTCGCCAGTCCATCCTGTGGGTCCGATGTAGAGAAACACTTCTTGTGTTCTCCAGTCCATTCTGTGGGCCCGATGTAGAGAAACATTTCTTGTGTTCTCCAGTCCATCCTGTTGGCCCGATGTAGAGAAACACTTCTTGTGTTCTCCAGTCCATCCTGTTGGCCCGATGTAGAGAAACACTTCTTGTGTTCTCCAGTCCATTCTGTGGGCCCGATGTAGAGAAACACTTCTTGTGTTCTCCAGTCCATCCTGTGGGTCCGATGTAGAGAAACACTTCTTGTGTTCTCCAGTCCATTCTGTGGGCCCGATGTAGAGAAACATTTCTTGTGTTCTCCAGTCCATCCTGTGGGCCCGATGTAGAGAAACACTTCTTGTGTTTTCCAGTCCATCCTGTTGGCCCGATGTAGAGAAACACTTCTTGTGTTCTCCAGTCCATCCTGTTGGCCCGATGTAGAGAAACACTTCTTGTGTTCTCCAGTCCATCCTGTGGGCCCGATGTAGAGAAACACTTCTTGTGTTCTCCAGTCCATTCTGTGGGCCCGATGTAGAGAAACATTTCTTGTGTTCTCCAGTCCATTCTGTGGGCCCGATGTAGAGAAACATTTCTTGTGTTCTCCAGTCCATCCTGTGGGCCCGATGTAGAGAAACACTTCTTGTGTTCTCCAGTCCATTCTGTGGGCCCGATGTAGAGAAACATTTCTTGTGTTCTCCAGTCCATTCTGTGGGCCCGATGTAGAGAAACATTTCTTGTGTTCTCCAGTCCATCCTGTGGGCCCGATGTAGAGAAACACTTCTTGTGTTTTCCAGTCCATTCTGTGGGCCCGATGTAGAGAAACATTTCTTGTGTTCTCCAGTCCATCCTGTGGGCCCGATGTAGAGAAACACTTCTTGTGTTTTCCAGTCCATTCTGTGGGCCCGATGTAGAGAAACACTTCTTGTGTTCTCCAGTCCATCCTGTGGGCCCGATGTAGAGAAACACTTCTTGTGTTTTCCAGTCCATCCTGTTGGCCCGATGTAGAGAAACACTTCTTGTGTTCTCCAGTCCATCCTGTTGGCCCGATGTAGAGAAACACTTCTTGTGTTCTCCAGTCCATCCTGTGGGTCCGATGTAGAGAAACACTTCTTGTGTTCTCCAGTCCATTCTGTGGGCCCGATGTAGAGAAACATTTCTTGTGTTCTCCAGTCCATTCTGTGGGCCCGATGTAGAGAAACATTTCTTGTGTTCTCCAGTCCATCCTGTGGGCCCGATGTAGAGAAACACTTCTTGTGTTCTCCAGTCCATCCTGTGGGCCCGATGTAGAGAAACACTTCTTGTGTTCTCCAGTCCATTCTGTGGGCCCGATGTAGAGAAACATTTCTTGTGTTCTCCAGTCCATTCTGTGGGCCCGATGTAGAGAAACATTTCTTGTGTTCTCCAGTCCATCCTGTGGGCCCGATGTAGAGAAACACTTCTTGTGTTTTCCAGTCCATTCTGTGGGCCCGATGTAGAGAAACATTTCTTGTGTTCTCCAGTCCATTCTGTGGGCCCGATGTAGAGAAACATTTCTTGTGTTCTCCAGTCCATCCTGTGGGCCCGATGTAGAGAAACATTTCTTGTGTTCTCCAGTCCATCCTGTGGGCCCGATGTAGAGAAACACTTCTTGTGTTCTCCAGTCCATTCTGTGGGCCCGATGTAGAGAAACACTTCTTGTGTTCTCCAGTCCATCCTGTGGGCCCGATGTAGAGAAACACTTCAAAAACCTGCAGTCGTGGCTGCAGAGAACAGGGACTACATTGGATGAGACAACCAAGTCCAAAAGTGAGAGCTTGAAGGTAAATGTCAAATCCAAGTTTACATTTGAACATTTATGGTTTTAATTTTAACAAAGATGCGAAGGAATACTGTTGTTATCAAGTAAATGTACTATAACCAAAAGGTAATGAAGGGAAATTTCTTGAGTGAAAATGTACTTAGATAAATGCCATAGAGTGCTGCTAGTTTACAATGAGATTAAAGTTGGTTACGATGAAACATATTTGATATTACTACCATCTAACAGAACAAATTTATGGAACAATTGCATTACATGTAAATACAGTACAACAACAGTAGGACATGGAAACAACAAGGCCTTTTGTCAGTACAGAAAGTAACTTTAGTGTGTTTTGTAAGTGTGTGTTGTCTGATTTAAACAAAAAACTAAATGAATTACCTGCCACTCGAACACAGCATCATTTTAATATAACAAGAGAGAAATGTATAATAAATATAAAGTCCACAGCATCTGCAGCCTCAAACATATGTAATAGTATGATTGTCAATGGGTGGCTGTATTAAAGCGCATGATGAAGGATATCTAGTCAAGAAAATTACATATAAGATAATAATCAAAAAAATAAACAGGAGAATCACGGAGGAGAAACTTACCACAATCATTCGTGACATTAAACAAAGCTTGACAACCAACAGACACAGAAAAACAAGGGAGCTAATTATTTAGACAAACTTGAAATTAGGACACTTATTAATCAGTAATCAAGGAGACAAACAGGTGAATGAGATGAAACAAAGAAACACATGGGAAAGATGGGTACACTGAAGATTAAATGATCAGTGAAAATAAAGAAAACATTTTAGCAGTATTTTTAATAAATGTTAATCAATGTGTCATTGATGTGGTTATTTTATGTGCATTGTGTGGTCTATATGTGCTGTGTTGTATTGCTCACCAAAAATGTTAACTACTTTTACGGACAAAACTACACAACATCAACAACACATGGCACCAAGTAAATGTCCGGCAGGACTTGTGTATTACTGAGGTGTATTCCTGCCCAGGCATTATCAAAAAGGTCAAAGCTGAAACTTGTTAAAGTTTTGTCAGTCATTTTTTCATTTTCAAACACACCTGTAATAATAACACATTGTTACATTACATTTAGGACATCGATGGAGTCTACAGATTTGCAACACGTTGCTAGGAAGTTATTTCCAATGCTCCACTGGACAGGTATGGAGAGCACAATGTGTACTAATGCAGAGGCCTTATCGAGCACCTCAACAAATACCAAATACCATATGCTGGATTGTGGACCGGGATAACGCTAGGTTTGCCATCATTTATCAATATATCCCTTTTGGATATAAAAATCTTGCTTTGTTTTATGAAAATTAAACACATGGCTTTACTTGCGTACTTTTGTTCAAAGGTGACCTTGGACGACATGGGACGGGACCACAATATAAGCAGTGCTCTAGGAAATACAATACCCTCAGAAAGCTTCCAAGACAAGTCATTATAATATATTTTACATTACATGACCTTATTACCCAGTGCTTAATGTGTTTAAGAGGTCAATTATTTGACCAATTTACCTGTTTTTTATTCCTTTCTCAGAACATAACAGAGGACAACAAAACTCAGGGCATAATGGAAAAGAGCCAGTGGGATATAAAACACATTCGATTTCCCTCTGGCCGCCTGACTAGGCTTGATGACTTTGTGGCCCGCTGTCAGACGTCACACTGCTCTCCTGAAGGAGTATGAAGATTCCCGAAGAGTTTTCAGAAGAAAGTTTTCAATACTTTATTTAAGGTTTCATTGAAGGTGGCATGGGTAACAGTTTTTAAGTAAAAGTAAATATAAAGAAAATTACATTTTGTATGTCATCATAAATTCTCCAAAGTTATTGAAATTATAAATGACTGCTTCCATCAATACCTTACTTTATGCAGACGTACAGGGTGGACCAAGAAAAATGTAAAGAATGCCAGCAGAAAAAGAGGGGGAGATATGTTACACCACTGCGGAAGCCGTTTCATTTCAAGACATCGAACAAGAAGGTATACTGTAAATATAAAGCTGTCATGCCTTCTACAGAATTAATAGTAATAATCCTAATCTAAACATAACAGTATTAGCTTTACTGCAGCCAAGGTAATTACAGCCAATCCGAAACAGTTTACCACTCATAGATATATAACAACAAAAGCCCTTTTCCATCACTTTATTTTCTGTTATTTCACTACACACTACACAATCTTTACTTAATATTAATATTATATGTGGTATATCATTTTGTGTGTGGTACATCTTTTTTAGAGAAACTATTAATGTAAATTACAACTGAAACTTCTACAAACAATTGAAATATTGTAAAATATTTTATTTTATATTTGTTTTAAATGTATTTAAAATAGGAAATTAAGAGACAAACGGAAGCACTGTTACATGAGGATCCTTAGTAACGTGATCTGTATTTAAATACACTGTTGATAGGTTGACTCCTCAGTACCTGACGGTGCCATTGGGAAACTAAAGTCTTCAGCACAGCCTAGTTCATCTCTGCTGGGGGACCATGAAGAAACTTTGGATGGAAAGGATGTAGTACATGGGGATATCTCAAACAAACCTCCGAAACCATCCAAGACATCAATGACCCCACAGCATCAAGTAAGAAGGCTTTCTAGTATCACAAGTTCTTACTAGTAACTTTTAAAGGTTATTATTTGAATGAACATTAAAAAGAAAGGATATAATTGTTTAAAAAAAGAGAGACAAAAAGTTGAAACACATTCAACGTATGTTTAACAACGTGCCATTTTTAATGTAAATGTATGGCCCAGCTCACCTCCAGGTGGAAAAGAAAAGACACAGAGGTTGTGGTTTCTGTGATCCCCACCCAGAACATTGATTAATGTAAACGATCACTGTTTGTCACCGTGAGCTCCGTACACTTCAACCGCACCGGTGGTTATATGGCGAGGTATATGCATTTCATTCTCTTAAACGTAGTTATACAAACTGTACTTCAGTTTTACAATTATAAATCTGTAGTTCTACATTAACACTTCAGCTTCCACTATTTGGTAATATGGAAAGAAGTAAATTTAGGACAAAGATAGTTCCTTAATAGGTAATCAAATACAAAATAACATAGCCTCCTTAAGAAGTACTGTAACAACGAACGATGACAAATAATGAACAATTACCAAATAATCACCACATAAACGTATCTGAGATGTGACCAGTTGTCTTTTTTTTTACTCTTACCATAATCATAAAATGCATTGCTATTTACCTATTAACTCTGTATGAACTGCTAGTGATCTGGGACCGTATTCACAAAGAATTTTATTTTACCACTAGGAGTACTCCTAAATCACACTAAAATATTTTAGCTAGGAGTTTTCTCTTAAAAGTTATTCACAACGCCTTTCAGACCTACTCTTAGTAAGGAAAAATGACAACTCCTAAATTAAGAGTGAGTCTTCGTTGCTATGGATGACGTCAATTCTCATGCACGAGCTTCCTCGCAATGATCACGGTGATTGGTTGTTAGATGACAGGGCCATCATGCGGAACATAACACAGACGCAACAAATCATGGAATTACGACATCTAAATATGTCTGTGTCCTACACAAAATAATAATAGTAATGTCATCGAAATGCATATATAATGACATGTTTGTGCAGGCCCCAGTGAAGTGCAATTCTAAAAAGGCAGAGAGAGAGAGAGAGAGAGAGAGGGAGAGAGAGAAGTGGTGAATTAAATTAAATTAAATCAAGGTAGCCTAATACCCTAATGAAACCGCCACTTGCCTAATAATGAAAAACGACACTTGCATTAACACTTGCTTGGTTAATTGACATCCTATTAGTATGGAAGCTTGTTTCCGCCACTGAATAAAAAAAAAATTATAATAATTGCGACTTTTTATCTCACAATTGGGAGATATGAAGTCAGAATTGTGAGAAATAAAGTCGCAATTGCGAGATAAAAAGTCGCAATTACCTTTTTTATTTTTCATTCTGTGGCGGAAACAAGCTTCCATAGCCTAAATAGACTATTTAAAGCAAGGAAATGTTGCTCCTATTGAAGTAATGTAATAGTTGAATGACGGTGGATTATGAACTCGCCAAAACGGAAAAGAAAGCCCAACTGGACGCAGGATCAGTTACTGCTGCTGGCCCAGTTGGTGCTGAAAAAAAAAAAAAACTTTTAGGGCTAAAATGCTTCGTGAATTACTCTTAGTGAAAAAAATTAGGAGTCCTAAAGTTGGGAGTGACACGCCCATTATTTTTAGGAGTTGCTCCTAAATTCGCCAGTTAGGAGCTACTTTTAGCCTTAAAATTCTTTATGAATACGGCCCCTAATCCACTATATTAATTTGAAAAACATTTCACATTTAAATAAAGGTCCAGATCACTACTTGTTTCTGCATATTGACTACATAACATCTGAGTCATTAGAAAACTACCACATTCAGAGTAAAAAATGCAATGTATTATGTCTCAGACAGTGTAGTTGGTAATAATTGCTAATAATTTGTCATAGTTACTTAATATTTCATAATGAGGTTGATCTAATTAATTAATTATTGATTACCTATAAAGAAACTACATCAGTTCTAAGTTGACTAGTACATACTGATTAGGTAAACTTGTTTTCACATTAGTTAATAGTAGCAGATAGCTGAAGTGTTTATGTAGTTTTACTCATTTGTCCTGCATTAATTCATGCACAGATACCTATTAATGATGGACTATTATTGTGAAGTATAATTATAGACGTATGGGTAGTTACCTTGTGTTTGTTATGTGTTTCTTGGTCTAAACATTGAAATGGTTGAATGTAACAAACCAAAAGTATAAATTAAATGTCCTTATGATTAGAACAGTAATAAGTTTAATGTCTTAACATTGTATTTTTATAATACAACTTCAAAGAAAAAAAAAACTGTTATGAATTACAGAGATGAACCCAAGCGCAGGCAGGATGCTTGAAAAAACAATTAATTAAAGGACAAAACTAGGGAAAACAAAACCCACGAGGGGGCAAAACATGGACAGGACAAGGAGTGACTAAACTAGACTAAGACTAGACAGATAACTCAACAGTAAAGAAACAGCAAATACAGAATCAGAATTTTCTCTAGACAATACACTTGACAGGATACTCACAAGGAATGATAAAGGTAAGATAATGAACTGGCACAGAACAGCAAACACAAGGGGATTAAATAGGGAGAAACTTATAATGATAGCAGGTGACACAGATGAAACAATAATGACTAAATGACTAACGAGGAGAACAAGGGGGCGGGGTCAAGTGACGACAACACAAGCACATGGCCCAAACAAAAGGCCATGTATGGCAAGCCATTTTAACATTTAAAAGATAAGTTTGACTATCCGGAATTAACATTGTAGATATCAACAACGTCTTTCTGACTAGTCGTAATTACATTTTGGATAGTTGGAATTTGTCATTCAAGATATCTGTAACGTAATTGTGACTAGTCGAAACGACAGATAGAGATATCTGTAATTCAGTTTTGACTAGGCAAAACTGAATTACAGATATCTGCAATGACGTCATTGAAAACGACATTCAACTCGTCACACATCTTAAATGACAATTGCAGATATCTGTAATTCAGTTTTGCCTAGGCAGAATGAAAGTTAAAGATATCTCAAAACGTTATTATGACTAGTGCAAATTATTGTGCATGACGTTGCTCTATTTTAGATATCCATAAATACGTAATTTCCCCTCCCTGCCATAATCAAAAAAGAAGTGGGTTAATTTCCTTATTTCTATGAATGGAAGAAGAAAAAAGCATCATGGCGTTGGCTGTAGGCTAATCGAAAAAAAAAAAAAAAACACCAGAAAGTGTTTCCATGTTTCCAGCATGACACAAATTGTATTCATTAGCTTTACCCTAGGGGTCTCTCAAAAATACTGGCAACATGCAATGTTTGCCATGCATTTCTATCGTTATGATCATGCTTAAAATTACTGTAGTTGTTGACGTAAGATTAATGCGTGAGAGAGATTCACACTAAATGATGTTTTATAAACAAAGTTCGGGAGGAGCACGTTCAAATAATCATTCCAATCAACTGGTCATCAAACAATTACCATGTCTACCCTATCAGCACGAGAAGGAGCATATAAATATTCACTCTGTCAACTCACCTAACATTCCTTGACAGTTTCAGCATCTGGTCCCGCCCATTTGTTACAATGTCTGAGATCGAACTCTTTCCGTCCGACGACGACTCCTTCGTCGCCCAGGCTCCATCACAGCTTCCCACCGCTGCAACGAGCTCCCACGCTCAACAGGACACCGCATCTGAACTTCCAGCATCACCGCGCGGCCGCCGGTCTAGCCGAGCCGCTTCCCGTACTCCGAGGCGCCGGGGCTTGCCCTCACCTCCACCATCAAGACCTCCTCCACCATCTCCAGCTTCCTCCTACACCTCAGCACAACACAATATTCCTGCAATTGAGAAATGGACAGTGCTGGGGTTGAGACAAGCGCTAATCAGCGCTGATGTTCATTTTTCTAGGAGAATGAACAAAGCACAACTATACAACCTGTACGTTTCACTCCAGGCAGCTTTCCCTTCTCCAAAATCCACTCCACCTTCAAAATCCGCAAAAAAGGCAAGTAATTACAAGGCTCCAAACTCACGTTCCCAGAAATCACCTTCTCCCGCTCTTGCAGGGCCCAGTTTTCCGCGAGCGCCAGGCCGCAGCAGGCCTCCAGCTAGCCTGGGCCGCGCCCCAGATTCCGCCGCCGTCAGGCCCCTCTCTTCTCTCCGCTCCGCTGAGCTACAGACCGCAGTCTTTTCCAGCACCGCACCTCACGTAACAATGCCAGTTTCAAGCGAAACGGGCCGCTCTTTCAGCGTGAGTATGCCAACGACACAAGCCCAACTACCACATACTTTTCCTGTCACCTTTTCCAACCCTTTCCCCTGTCCATGGCCTGCAGCCCCACCACCAGACTCTAGCGCGAGGCTGCTTCAGCTAGAGGCGCAGGCCCAGGCACCTTTTCTACCTCCCCAGCTCCCCTCCTTTCCCACTTTTCCAGTTCTTCCTCAAGCTTTAGGGGCCGACCCAAGTGTGAGGTTGCCTCCACAAACGGCCTCGGCCCCAGGGGGTTTTCTTCCTGACACCTTTCCCCAAAATCGGTCTCCTTTCACGCTGTTCTCCGCAACGCCGATGCCCATCCCGCCGAACGCTACAGCTATGGAACCGCACCCTGTTGCCAGCAACATCAGAGCACAGATCCTCACAGGTGCGGACATCGATTTATCTTCCCTTCTTTCTTTACTCCCCCCCTCTGTCTCAAATCGCCAAATCGACTGCGGCGATTTTGCAGTCACCCTCAAAAACCCAGTTAATAATTCATCCCGCATTCTGTCGTTTTCTGAATTTGCAATTGCTTTCAGCCGGTATAGCGAAATAATTTGTGCCGCACTTCCCCACAGGAGACGAGAGCTAAACGACTATCTCGCGATAATCGCAGAGCTCGCGTTATCATACGGAGGAACCCATTTTTATACTTACCACAAATTGTTCTCCGCAAAGTGCGCCGTCCGCGTAGCTCAGTGGAACCAGTGCCCTTACTGGGGCGCCCTAGACACAGAGCTACACAATAGAGTGTTCCTAGGCTGCCGTAACATTTCCTGCGCTGTTTGCAGATCCGTTTCGCACTCCACCACGGCGTGTCCCTTGATTAACCCTGCAAATCCTCCCCGCCCAGATTCACCAGCTGGGAAATCAACCAGTTATGTCCCGCGACCAGCAAACATTAATTTCAACGACTCAGCCACAGATTCTAAAAGAAGAAAAACCTCCTTCCCATCCAACAACCAAGTCTGCAATAACTTCAATTCAGGACGTTGCTCACGGCAACGCTGCCGTTATTTACACATCTGCAGCTATTGCGGTGGCGCGCACGCTCGCACTATATGCCCTGTAAAAAGGTCAGTAAATAAAGATTCCAAAAATTACTTGTCGACTCCTGTGAATTTTTCTCGTCTGTCTTCTGAATTAGCTCACCACCCTAACACTAACTTTACTGACTATTTACTGTCTGGTCTCGAACACGGCTTCAAACCCGGCGTTGAAAGCCTTCCCACTCAAAGTATCATATGTGACAATCTCCAGTCTGCTCTCGCTGAACCTGAAACAGTCGACATCCTGATTAAAAAAGAAATCGAATCAGGCTTCATGATTGGTCCGTTTAACATTCCTCCTTTTGAATGTTTCCGCGTCAGCCCCATTGGAGTGGCCACAAGAAAATTTTCAGGCAAAAAACGTTTAATAATCGATCTCTCAGCCCCGCATAATTCTCCGTTTCCAAGCATAAACAGCCTTATCTCGCTTGAACAATTTTCTCTTCATTACCACACCATTGACCAAGCCATAACCTTGATTAAAGACGCAGGCTACGGCGCTTGGCTCGCTAAAGTCGACATCACTTCTGCTTTTAAAGTGATGCCCATTCATCCAGATTCATGGCATTTGTTCGGCGTACGCTGGCAAGAAAAATTTTACTTTGCCGTCCGTTTAACTTTCGGCTGCAAAAGCAGCCCCAAGATTTTCGACATGCTATCAGAAGCCATTTGCTGGATTCTTTCCAATAACTACTCGATACCCTACTTAATCCACCTGCTAGATGATTTCCTAATTATCTCACCACCCGACGTCATCCCAGCCGCGCATCTTCTCACAGTCCAAAAAGTCTTCGCTGAGCTCGGGATTCCAATCGCCCAAGAAAAAAACCATGGGCCCAGCCACATCCATCGAATTTCTGGGCATTAATTTGGACACAGTCAATTTCCAGGCCTCACTGCCCAAGGAAAAAATCGACAGGATTATTCTGGTCGCATCCACCCTCCTAGAAAATCCAAATTGCTCTAAACGAGAGCTACTGTCTCTGCTCGGCCACTTAAACTTCGCGATGCGCATCATCCCGCAAGGCCTCCCTTTCATCTCACATCTTCTCTTCCTCGCATCATCAATCCACGCGCTAGAGGACCAAATTTCCCTAACTACGTCATGTTGCAACGAGCTCGGTTTATGGATAACCTTCCTTAAACAATGGAACGGCCTGTCTTTTTTCTATAACAATCTGATTTCTCTCCCCGTGGATATCCAACTGTTCACTGATGCTGCTCCCTCTGTCGGTTTCGGGGGATTCTACCAAGGCCGTTGGTTTGCTTCTACATGGCCCGCCCAGCTGTTAGACACACCGCAATCGCAATCATCCTCAGCGCTGTTCGAATTGTATCCTTTAGTAGTAGCAGCCTTCCTGTGGGGTAAAGAATGGTCAACTAACAGCATCATGGTACACTGCGATAATGAAGCAACCGTGCACTGCATCAACAAAGGCCGCTCAAATTCCCCCGCACTAATGCCTCTCCTAAGACGCCTCATTTGGATCGCAGCTTGCGATCAATTCATCTTAACTGCAAAACATGTTCCCGGGTCCAGAAATCAAATAGCTGACTCTCTCTCTCGTTTTGCTTTCCAGAAATTCAGGCTGCTGGCACCAGATGCGGACCCTTTTCCAACCCCAGTACCTCACTATTCAGAGCTGATATTCCCATAAACCACCCACTGAAACCACTTCTCGATACCTCTCTTAATTCCATCCTTCAAGCCGTTTCACCCAGCACCCTCCAATCCTACTTAACCGCTTGGAAGTGCTTTAAGTCTTTTCACTCAACATACAACCTGCCTTTTCCCAACTTTTCTCTGCTTACCATCACTTCATTCATATCCTATCTCAACAGCATCAAGAACCTCAAAGCCTGCTCTATCAAGGGTTATCTAAGCGGTATCCAATTCTTCCACAAACTCCTTTTTGGTTCACCTTCCCCAGACATAACAAATTCTCAGACATCAATGCTCATCAAAGGCATCCAAAAAACCCAACCCACCCGCCCTGATGCCAGACAACCAATAACCTTAGACATACTCGCTAAATGCATCTTCACCCTCCGCCGAGGCTATCACCACCAACACAGCCCGTACACTGGACGCAATGTTCATATTGGCTTTTTTCGGTTTTCTCAGATGCTCAGAACTCACCATCACTTCCAGTTTCAACCCAAAAGTCCACCCCACAATCTCAGATCTATCAGTTCTAGACAACGAAACCATCTCTTACTTCATAAAGCAAAGCAAGACAGATCAAATGAAAAAAGGCCATTTCATATACATCTTCAATCTCCCATCACCAATCCAACCGTATCAATCTCTCTTAGCATACTTGCATTTCAGGAACTCGCAGGCCAAGTCCCCTTCCGACCCACTCTTCACTGATGATTCCAATCGCCCTGTCACACGTTTCTGGTTCCAAAAACACCTCAAGTCCATTTTGCTCCAATCAGGCATCCCAGCAGACCACTTTTCCAGCCATTCATTTCGTATAGGCGCAGCAACCACAGTCGCCCAAAAAGGCCTCTCCCAGCAGCAGATTCAAGAGCTTGGCCGCTGGTCATCGGAGGCCTTTAAGAGTTACATCCGTTCAAACCGCTTCCATATCAAAGAAGCTCAACGAACCCTCATCAGTTAAAATTTCTCCAGTATCAACTTTCTCATACAACCAAACTTACAGGCCCACCACTCCCGCAGGAGCCCCGTCCCCCATCCCAACTCACTCCACGGCCACAGCAGTGCCTTCTCCGCTCCCGCAGGAGCCACCATATCCTGCTCCCGCAGGAGCTCAGCCCTCCTTCCAACTTTCCTTTCGGATAGCCAGAAAGCAATTTCAAAGCAAGTTCGGTTCCAATACAGCAGCAGCATCATCTCTTCCTTTCCAGCAGAAGCTCGTTCTCAATCCAACTGGCCCACCGGTTAGAAAGAACTACAACACAATCTTCTCCGCTCCCGCAGGAGCCCAGTCTTTAATCCAACTTTCCTACTGGACAGTCGAGTCCAGAAAGCAAGTTCGGCCCACCTCAGCAGCAGTATCATCTCTTCCACTCCCGCAGGAGTTCCATTTTCTTCTTCCAACTCGCTCCATTCATTATCTCTTCCGCTCCAGCAAGTGCCCAACTCTCCCCTCAACTCACCATGGGATACCTGGAAAGCAAGTCGAAAGCAAGTTTGTCCACTGTCGCAGCAGTATCTTCTACTCCGCTCCCGCAGGAGCTCCATTACTCCGTCCAAACTCGCTCTATTGCCGCAGCAGCATCATCCACTCCGCTCCCGCAGGAGCTCAAGTCTATGTCCAAAATAGTTTTGGATTCCCAAGCAAGATTGAAAGCAAGTCTGGTCCACTGCCGCAGCAGTGTCATCTACTCCGCTCCCGCAGGAGCTCCATTACTCCGTCCAAACTTGCTCTATTGCCGCAGCAGCGTCATACACTCCGCTCCCGCAGGAGCTCAAGTCTATGTCCAAAATAGTTTTGGATTCTCAAGCAAGATTGAAAGCAAGTCTGGTCCACTGCCGCAGCAGTGTCATCTACCCCGCTCCCGCAGGAGCTCCGTTACTCCATCCAACTGGCTCCACTGCCTCAGCAGTGTCATCTACTCCACTCCCGCAGGAGCCCCATTATTTCAAGCAAGTCAGGTCCACTGCCGCAGCAGTGTCGTGCACTCCGCTCCCGCAGGAGCTCTGTTACTCCATCCAGCTTGCTCCACTGCCGCAGCAGTACCATCTACTTCGCTCCCGCAGGAGCTCCACCAATCTAAAGCAAGTCTGGTCCACTGCCGCAGCAGTGTCGTACACTCCGCTCCCGCAGGAGCTCCGTTACTCCATCCAACTTGCTTCACTGCCGCAGCAGTGTCATCTACTCCGCTCCCGCAGGAGCTCCATTACTCCGTCCAAACTTGCTCCACTGCCGCAGCAGTGTCATCTACTCAGCTCCCGCAGGAGCCCCATTACTCCGTCCGAACTTGCTCCATCGCCGCAGCAGTGTCATCTCCTCCGCTTCCGCAGTAGACCTTCCCCAGCCTACTACCTGAGAAGCACACCTATCCAACCTCAAAGACAACCAACTCCCGTCCTATGGTAGAAGAAGCCTTCCAGCGACTAACCCCTTCCCACGGCTGATGTTTTAAGCTTTGCACTCCGCAAGTTTTGGGGGGTCATCAACATCATTTTAGCAGCTGTCCGGCATGTTATTTTGCAGCTTTTGGGGGAGTGCTCTGGGTTCGGGCCGAATACCTAACTCGGAGCCCTCTCCTCGGACAGCACGCCAAATACGCATTTATTCTATCTGACTTATTTGTAAGTGTGAACTCGTGAAATGATGTTTTATAAACAAAGTTCGGGAGGAGCACGTTCAAATAATCATTCCAATCAACTGGTCATCAAACAATTACCATGTCTACCCTATCAGCACGAGAAGGAGCATATAAATATTCACTCTGTCAACTCACCTAACATTCCTTGACAGTTTCAGCATCCCTCCACCACCCCGACTCCTCACTCTTGGCTTATCTTATTTATTTATTTCACAGCCAGGAATACGGGGGGAGTGCTCTGGGTTCGGGCCGAATACCTAACTCGGAGCCCTCTCCTCGGACAGCACGCCAAATACGCATTTATTCTATCTGACTTATTTGTAAGTGTGAACTCGTGAATTCATTTTAATAAAGATGCTTACATGCATGCTATTCTTGCCATGGAAGTGCAATAACATTAACTTCCTTAGATGAGAAAAAACAGTTCTTAGTTCAGATTAGTTTTTTTTTCCACAGTAAAAAGCCATGATAGCCTGTAGGTATTGATTTCAGGTTGAAACAGTAGCTAACAGCATTAAAAAGACGATTAAAAACTCCTTCGCCCTCTGGATGCTTCTAATCAGTGCTAATTACAAGTTAACAGTTAACAGTTGCTGTGATTTGATGATTTGAACAACAACACGCTCTGCTCCCGCCTAAAGGATGCGGGCCTAATTTGCATACAGATACTGCAACGTCATTTCGCCTAGTCAAAACTCTAATTCAAGATATCTGTTATTACATTTTGACTAGGCAGATTCTCAAATTTCAGATATCTCTAATTAAAATTAATTTCAAGATATCTACAAATTGATAATAGATATCTACAATGAAATTATAACTATCCCTAACTCCAGTTTGAGATATCTACAATGCCATTTTGACTAGTCATAATTCCAGTTACAGATATCTACAAACTTATTTCGCCTAGTCAAAACTTAATTTAAGATATCTGAAAAGGAACATGTAGATATCTTGAATTGAGGTGAATTAAAGATATCTTGAACTGGAGTTATGACTAGTCAGAATCAAGTTGTAGATATCTCAAACTGGAATTACAGATATCTACAGAATGTCTTTGTGGATATCTGAAATGACAATTATGGATAGGAAGAATGTAGTTGCGGATATCTGAAATGTTCTTTTTGACTAGGCAAAACTGAGGGTGCTTTCACACCTGACTCATTTAGTTGGGTTGAATCGCACTAGAGTTCGTTTTCCCCCTTGGTGCAGTTCGTTTGGGCGGGTGTGAAAGCAGCAATCACACTCGGGTGCGCACCAAAAGCGGACCAAACAAGCGTACCGAGACCTCCTCGAACGCTTTCAAATGAACTCTGGAGCGGTTCGTTTGTGGTAAGAACGTGATCCGACCTCGAACAGACCCAACTGCCAAAAAACTGCGCATTTTTGGACTAAACCAGCTGCCGTAGTCAAACAAAACTATTATTTAGATAGTCAATAGCGCTCCCTTTAAGCCATGACTGACTTACCGCGTTCTGCAATCTCACTAAAGCTCTCATCATAAACACTGAAGTTGTCCGCACTGCACAGGGAATCTCTTATTTATATCGCGTCTAGACTTTGTTGTTTATGGGGGGATTTGCAAAAGGATAATTAAAGCTTGTGCTGATTCTGAACATACATTGTGAGCGAATTCTCCGCATGTCTGCCGGATTTTCCTCTTTGTTTACTTCCGGGAGTTCTGTTGGAATTTTACCGCACGTTAATTCTGACCAATCGAAATGCAGTTGTAGAAATATGTTCAAGACACATCTGGCCAACGAGTGATGTGGATGTTGTCACGTGACTGCATTTTGGTTCGTCTCATCAACTGATTCGGACCAGAGCAATCAGTGTGGTGACAAAAGGAACCAAAACACCTGAAAATTATACAAAGTATAATTTTTCGCCCTTAGTCCGGACCAAATGAACCGAACTACAGGTGTGAAAGCACCCTGAATTACAGATATCTGCAACACATATCCAGTCTAGCTGTTAAATGTTAAAATGGCTGCCATAGCCATGTGCTTGCAAACGAAACATGGGTCTGTCATGATCCTGCCTCAAGACTAGAGAAAATCAAGGACATGATGGCAGAATCATGACAAAAATATTTCTCCCACATTTCTTATTTAGATAATTGAAGGCCTGTTTCATCTTGCTGTCAATCAGGAGATGGGACTCCATATATATTCTCAATCACTACACAGCATGGGTGATTCTGCATGGGGAAAGCTCACAGCTTGTCAAAGGTGATCACAGTGGTTGCATGGACTACAGTGTGGATGTGTAATTTTGTGTGTTTGTGCAGGGACCTTATGTATGAAAAATGATAAATTATTGCAGCACTACATACTGAATGTATAGTGAATAGGCCAGCTTTCTATATTGCTTTGAAAAGCTAAATTTACTAATTATGGTTCACAGTGCAAAAGTAATTATTATTTAACTTCTTCATTAGGTCAACTTTGACAATCCAGGCAATTCTTTCATTCGTGAACATCTGCGACGTCCACTGGAAACTTCTGGTGAGTAGCAGAATGATATCTATATGTCATTATTTACAGTGTCTGGTGTATTATTAAAAGATGTCTTGGTTGCCTTTCCACCTTATCATTTTCAGTACATAAATGCTGTCAACCACACAGTGTACTTGATGGATCCTTCAAAAAATAACACAGAGAAAGCTGATTCCATTCATGCTGCCAAAAAAATCAGGTATTCATTTTATAGCTCATTAAATAAATTCCTAAACCAAGGAGTGGTCGTTGGTGGAGATACATATTCACTGATTTACATTCACTAAAAGGGTTACACCAAATATTAATCCAATAGCCTGGTAAAAAATTAAGGAAATTCACTATATCATATATTTTTCCCGACACAATCTCATGAAAGTGCGTATCTATACCACCAATATTATTTCTCGTGCCATTTATACGCCACAAATGGATTTAGCGTGTATATGCTACGCACTGAAAACCCCTTGGGTAGGATTAGGGTGGGGAGTGTGTGCGTATTACACGCCATAAACTGCGTATCACATGCACGCGAAAACTGCGTATCATATGTACGCAAAAACTATTTTTGGCGTATAAATGTCACGAGAAATAACATTGGTTGTATAGATACGCACTTTCATGAGATCGGGCTCATTTTTCCCGAATCGCAAATTTAATTAATGACATCATAATTTATGGAGACATTACAAATGTTGTAAAGACTTTGAATTATATTAAATGAATGGATTTATTTACATGCCATACCTTTTAATTTGGTTTAGTATAAACTTAATGAAATTAAGAGTTTAAGAGAATTATTTGGGTGTACTTAGACTTTCACGATTAGAAGAAGAGTTATAAGTTTAGAATTTACTTATCATTTGAAAGCAAAGCTTTTTGTAATCTTTTCCTAATTAATACATATTCCCGTAATACATCACATACAGTGAGTACCTACAGATGAGGAAATGTGCCATGGAAAGTGGACATAAAATGTTAAGGAGGAGTTCTGACACATCCAGTCCAGCTGGATGCCAGTAGCTGGGGCGTCATTGTCACCTTGGTATGTGAAGTTTTGTAGTATCGATCTCTCTGTTTTCTTTCATAAATTAAGTTGATGTTTGTTTCAACAATTTACAAAACATGACACAATACAAAATAATTGGAATATTGTAGTTGGGAATGCTGACCTATGCTGGAGTCTGACACAGTCCACACAATGTTTGTAAATATTATTATGTGTTTAGATGACAAGGGCAATAGTGAGGGCATTTCCAGATGTTCCAGTTTTACATTTTAGAACATCAAAAAATGGTGTGGGCTCTTTTATGTGGGCAAAACGAAGCGACAACTGAAGACCCGAATTTTTGAGCATAAGTGTGCTATTAGAAAGAATGATGAGAAATCATCGGTCGCAAGACATTTTAACTCTGAGGGACATAATGCCAATATGCTCAAATTTATGGGTCTGAAGTGTGTCGGTCGGGCTTTAAGAGGGGGAGACCGTGAGAACCGCCTCCTTCACAGGGAGGCTTGGTACATTTTTAATTTAAACACATGTATCCCCAATGGAATGAATGAGGACCTGTCTTTAAGCTGTTTCCTGTAAACATATTACGAGTACTGTGCTGTATCAAATATGTGTCTTTGTCTTTCATTAATGGACTCATTGAAACATTGGTAACATGTGCATCATTTTAAAATTATTGGTTGATGTGATTATGGGTGTCAGCTGGTTTGGGTATATAAGATTGGGTAAAGTATGATTCTTTGCACACTGAAGAAGGCACACGCCGAAACGCGTCTGTGTAAAATAAACTGTCTATGCAAAGTGCGGCCTCTTTGTTCCATATAAGAACATCAAAAAAGGAAATGGCACAAGAGCGGAAAATGATGGCTCTGCAGATACTGAAAGAATCAGGTTTGTACAGCAAGTGTTTGTCTGTTGTGTGGAGGGATACAAAATAAAATGCAGCTTAACAGTTTAGACTCTAGTCAGAATTCAAATGCACAATGCAGAAGTCTAGTGTAATGTAAAAACAGTAGTAGAAAAATATTTTATTAAATGAAACTTCAGTGAATTTGTAATTTGAATAAAACTATCTGTCAATGCAGCTTCAGAGGAAAATAGATGGTTATAATAATAATTAAATAATTCACAATTCAAAGAAAGAATTCACACTAGTTAAGATGTCTTCTGACGCTCAACACTCACAGCCAGCTTGTATATTATTACATTAAAGCTACCACAAAATGTAGGGTTGCCAGAGTAGTATCAGCTAAGACAGACGGAGTATGGCCTGTGAAGCCATGGTGGCCAGTCATTTCAAGACAACTTATGGTGAGCTATAACACAGAGCAGCTTACAGCTGTTATAAAATGGTTACCACTAGCTGTAAAGCTGTAAAGATTTCATAAAATGGACAGTAACAAAACATATTTTATATATTAAATATTTTATTGCTAAAAATACTTTTTTTTTAACAGCATTATTTAGAATTTTAACAAGACAAACCCCACAGTAGCACAGTAATACTGATGCCACAGGAGGGCCTTTATAGTTTGTTGGCAATGGCTTCTAATGCAGCACATGCAGTCATAAACACAGAGGGGATCAACTGAAATTACAATTAAAGATGACATTCTCAGAGCAGGCAAAAGGAAAATTGATCACGGGTAATAATACATGCCAGTAATGCAAGTAAACAAGCCTGGCAAATAACAAAAAACGATTCCGGATGACTATGCAGAGGCCTGAAGGCATGGAAATATTGCATCAATGAGACGTAATACATGCAACACATGAAATGAGACATAAACAGCAACACCATAGATATATTGTGATATAAATAGGTTCACAAAAATGAAAGGGGTATAAATGGACAGTTAATAATAGTAAAAATAATGTCTTGACACAAGTTACACACATTGTTATTTTCACTCTATGTAATACAGTACAGTATTTTAAAACCTGGTTTAAAAGCAGCATTTAGTAATTACCTAAATATCTCGCTGGTTATATATATATATATATATAAATGCAGTCTTCGCTGTATGTAATGTTGATATTGTAAGGTGGTTCCTTTAAAAAGGACATGGACATTGAACATTAAATTAGTGTCACCAATTTATTTATTTCTAATACTTTAGTGTTTGATGAGACCAATCACTGTTCCATGTGCCCAAAAGAGCCAAGTGGAAGTAGGCAACGTGTGACAAAGTGGGTGAGTTTTTTTGTTCACTTGTAAAAGGAGTAGCAATTTAAAACGTGGATCTGTGTATGTAGCAGTTCAGTGATATTTCTTACTTATTTTAGATGCAGTGTGACCGCTGCAAGAGGTGGTACCACGAAAAGTGCCTGGGCATGACTCAGAAGAAGCTGAAATGGGCCAGAGTCAATAATTGGGACTGCATTTTGTGCTGTTAAATCTGTCGAGTTAACAGAATTACTAAATTTAGGTTATTTAACTTTTTATTTAAATGATGCTATTGTTTTTTTGGTAAAATAATATTGCTAATTACCAGAGGTGTTAATTCCAGGGGTCAGAAAGTAAAAGTCCTGCCATATGTTTATTCCACCCATTAACTCAGCCAGCTGATTTCACTAATTAGTTCTCCTCTTTCATCTCCTGGCTGAAAAACTGTGCTAATTAGCAAATCCAGGTGATTGGAACAAAATACTGAGGAGGAATTTTACTTTCTGAACCTGGACTTGACACCTCTGCTAATTACATTCTATCCATTTAAAGAAGTGTTCACATATTCACTATAAAAATGTGTTAATAGTTTGAAATAATTTGTAAATAACAATTGAATAAAAAAAATTTAAATGTGAAATTCAACACAATGTCTTGTACTTTTGTAAGGGACACTGTGAGATGGTGTCCTTTCCATCTGAGGTGAAATTTGTCTGTAGACAAAACAGCTCATATTTGAGTTTTGGGGGGCTCTTATTTTGTAAAACAACATCAGAATGTCCTGAAACATTGTCGTTGACACCGTGAGAAGGTGTCCTCTCCATCTGAGGTGAAATTGGTCTGTGTTAGCAACAACTTTTATTTTTATGATTTTCTGAATGTGTAGACAAAACAGCTAATATTTGAGTTTTGGGGGGGGGGTGCTCTTATTTTGGAATTCAACATATCATGCAGTGAAAGGTTGTGAGGTGTGCTGAAATCTTTCTTTCTTTCTGACAGACAGAATAAATGAATGAATGTGAAATTGCCTTCGCAGAAATTTAACCTGTTTTTAGTTCTGACGGTATACCGTAATAGCCAGTGTATACGCGCACCATGATATAGGGGCGGCTGGCTTGACCGCAGCTATTTACTGCTCTATAAAAAGCAATGAGGAAAAGGGGGAATCGGCCCCCATTACAGTGAGCTTAAAAAGAGTGTTTTGCTGCTGGGTTTCTGTAGACGTGTGGAGGAGAACGGTGTGACCAGCGCGTCGAGCTGAAGATGCTGTGGGTGAAGTGTGGCGGCGCGGTGCCAGAACAGCTGATGCCAGAGCAAGCTGAGCGCTGCTTATATGCTCCCGCTGCTCATTTAAACATTAGATGGGCTCACTCCTCCACAAATTACACTGTGAACTTCACTTAATAATACTTACAACAGGCAAGTGAACTTTTCAAACAAAAACAATTGCTCTCAACTATATATGTTTTTATTTACATGCCAATATAAATGTGGTGAAAGAGAAGATTATAATTTCTAAACAAAATGCATTAGACAATCTAGACCAGATCAAGTGAAAGGTACAAAATGCTGCTAACTAGTAAAAATGTTTAGTTGGTCTGTAGAGAAGAGACACTAACTTAATATAAAATAAAACACTAACAAACCAACAAATATATTCTATGCATAAAATGAAAGGGAAAAATTATTAATAAATTTCCTTAATATTCAATTTTCACATTGTAGACTTTATATCATATGATACATGTATATGCTATACTTGACAATCACATTTATGATAAAAAACATTTTAATCATTATGTATGAGTTAAATTCAGACATTATTATATTTGTAGACCTTAAACTGAAGATTTCTGCAGACAGACTCATCTGAGCCGCTTCCTCTGTTCCTCCTTTAAATAAAACTAAACCATCATTTGGCTGAATACTAAACCAACATTAATCATTCAATATCACATGTTTCTAATACGCATGCTAACACATATGCTGCATTATTTAATTGAGTCTCTTCCACCTGTATGAAACACATTTACACACTAATCACACATTTATTTCTCCTCATAGACAGTAATGAGTCTCTTCTGTGGATCTCCTGATGGTTCCTGATCCTCTCATCTCCGTCTCACAGATTTAAACTGATGTAAACGATTTACTAGGGACGTTTGGTGATCGATCTTAATATACTCTGTAAGGTGAAATCAGAAGAGAAAACAATCAGTGTTCAGTGGAACAAAGTGAAAATTACATTCTTGTAATCAGTTCACATTATCTTGCAGAGATATTTCTCAAACAATATTTGAGTTAAGTATAATAGATGTAAAACATGACTGAGGTTGATATGTGTGTGTGTTTGTGTTGGTGTGAGTGCAGAAGGACCTGCGACTCCTATTGAGTCTCTGTAAAGGAGAAACACACACTGATGAGTGTACGGCGTATGGAAGAAACCACAGGGAGAAAATACAAATGTTATTTTCAGTTAAAACCTTTCAGTTAAATTTCCACAAGTTAAAGCCGTTTGTCCTCTAGTTTAAACATGTTTGTAGGCTCTTAGTAAATAACTGAGAGTAAAGTAAGTGTAGAGTAGTGTGACGTGTTGCTTGTCACAGTAAAAACACACTCGAGACAGAGACATTTCTCATGTGAGCTGGACGCTGTGAGCTGAAGCTGGAACTGCACTGATTTTAGCAGGAGTGCAGCGTTTTCATACAATCTGACCAAGTCTCAGTTCACACTGAAATCATTCACTATTACTGACACAGTTAATAAAGCAGCTGTTGATGTATAAAGCTGTGACAGTGTGCTTTTGTCCTTTTTTTCTCCTTTGTGTTAAACATTTTAATCAACTTTACATTTTGTTCTCACACAAACCACAAGTGTTGCAATATAGCTTAAGGAAATTTCCTTTCACGAATGTATGAAAGGTTTGTTCAGATATCAGAGGTAAATGAAGATCTCTTTAATATCATAAAGTGATGTTTCCTCACCTCAGGACACAGTTTGAGTCTCGTATCACGTCTCTGAGCCGCTGCTTTGAGTCTCCTATCTTATTGAGACTCAGATCAAGCTCTTTTAAAAACTGCAGTGCTTTTGAGTTAGTCAAAGACTGAGTTAAAGAAGAAACATCTGTAATGCCACAGTAATGTAGACTAGAAAGACAAACAGAGGAAGAGAGATTATCTTACAAACAAATCATTAACGGGAATAATTTTACACAAATATAATGTGAACTCAGACTCTTCATGAGATATTGAGTATAAAGTGTTTTGGTTTAAACTGCCATTTCTGGCTTTCGGCGCACACACACACTTTTAGTAAGGATCCTACACACAGTTTTATAAATGAGAACCCAGAAGATGCAATCCTACGGTATAATCAGTGTAACTTAAACTAAACAGTAAACTTTAATCACACTGTCACTGCTGTACAGTATAATGATACTAACTGTAGTTTCTCCAGCTTGAATTGTGGGTTCATCAGTAGATCACTGAGGTTTTTCACTGCAGAGTCTCCTAGATTATTCACGCTCAGGTCCAGATCTCTCAGGTGTGATGGGTTTGATTTCAGAGCTGAAGTCAGGATGAGACTCTGTTTCTCTGTAATACTGCATCCATTCAGACTGAAGACAGAAAGAGAAAATGACTCAAATCCATGTTCAGTTCATGTGTGAGTTAAAAGCATCATTAATAAATACAGTATAGTACAGTATATAAAATAATTTTATGGCCACAAAGTTTCAAATGTTTCACAGTTTAATGCTCTTTCTACTGATACACATAACGAACCGTTAACTAATAGTATTTCTGAATCTTTCTTCAGATGGAGAAACACCAGCCAACAGTTTAAGAGCCACAAGCAATCAAATACATACATAAATTATCTATACAAATTGGCAATATTTGTGTGTTTGAGATATTAAATGCACCCAGTACATGTGAAAAATATGATAGAAATGCAAAATGTCTGCTTTTTCTACGTGTGTCATCAGCTCTGTGGCGCTGGAGAAATGACCCAGGGAGGCGGGTCTGTGGAGCAGATTAGCCAATTGCTGATTAAATAAATAAATGTTTGACATAAACTCTAGCCAATCAGCGAGCTCAAATCTAGTCCGCTATGGGCGATTATTTTAGCGCCCGCGCCGATCTCTATCAGACAGTCACAGGCACAACAGGCTAGCGATAAAGGGAAGCGGCGCGAGGCTTCTCTCGGAGCTGGTACAGTACAAACACCGGCTAGCTGATGCGCTCATGCTAATGCCTTACGGTGCTTTCCATTCTTACTTTTTAAAACAACGGGGACAGATCCAGCATCAGTTACCGGAGTGAGGGATATGAAGCACTGTCTGAGAAAGTAACTAACGTTAAACAGTTTGAGTTCAATTTCAAATGGAAATTTTGTGCAATATTTATTTTGTGTGTGTGTAAGAATGCCTCAACCTTTTAAAGGGGTGGTTTACTGCTTTTTTTCTTTGCATGATTGTGTTTATGGGGTGCAATATAACCAGTGTTGGGCAAGCTACTTAAAAAATGTAGTGAGCTAAGCTAGCAATTACTCTACATTAAATGTAGCTTCACTACACTGAAGCTCCACCCTAAGCTAAGCTACAGCAATATGGCAAAAGTAGTTTACTACATCTAAGCTACTTTTTCAAATTTAATTTTTATATTGAACCAACTTAATTCCAAGTCAATGCTATCTCAGGGATCAATAAAATTGTCAATCAAACATATAGGCAGTCATAATTTGTCAGTTCAATTGTTTATTCAACAACTGTTCCAAACCAACTTGGCAAAAAAAAAAACACCAAAAAAAACCTATATAAAACCATATAACTATAAAACTATAACAAAACCAGGTGCCAAAAGTGTGTGCATCTTTTTCCATTTCTCACGTGTCAGCCCAAGGATTGATATTGGTACGTGATGTCACACCATACGGAGCAGAAGGTGCTGGTAATGCACCAAAAAGCTGGTTTGTAGAGCCCTATGAAATCCGTTTTATTTTTTCCCACATTCCAAATTCAGTTTTATTTTGTTTTAATTTTTCTGGACTCCCATTTTAATGGTTAGATAAAATTTTAGTAATCAAAAACGTGTAATTAATTGAAATCATGAAATGTATATAATTTAACAATAATTTATTAACATTTTTAAATAAATTACATTTTAAGGGCACTATGAAATAGTTTTTTTTAATGGTTTAAATTGTAATGACCAATTATTTAAAATGTAGGCCTAATGATTTAAGCAAAACTTTCTTCAAAGGTTAAACCAACCTTTTATTTTGACAGGTTGCCATGTAGCTAGACCTTTGAGTCTCTGTTTTTTTTTTTTTTTTTTTTGATATGACGATAGTTTTTCTCAAATCAAGCTAAAATGCTGCTAAAGTGACTCTCAGAGCGGCTGTGTAGATGAAGTTCATCGATCCATTACTGAAAACATCGCAAGCGTCATGGGTGCTTATAGTGTGTGGTAAATGAATCCGCGCGTCTGAGCCATTCATTCACAGAGACACGCAGAACATGCATGATTCCTTTTTAAATAGTCTTTATGCGGTTTAATATTCACAGACACTAGTCTATATGGCGATTTTATTTAAGTTTACTTACCTTCTTTTCATCCAAGATCTGACAAATTCCGTGAAATTCTGCGTTATACAGGAAATTTAGTTTTTATGCATGGATATCGCGATTCAGTCCATGTTTTCCGTATTGTGGTAATGAATCATAATGGCCCTATGGTTGCCAACCACCGTAAAACAAGGAGAAGAAGTCACCGTCACTAACTGATCCAGCATCAGTGATACTTAGCAGTTGTATTTCCGATTTGAGCTTGAGCTTTAGAAATGCTTTGGAAAATGTAACGTTAGCTTGTGTGGACACTAACGCACTACTTGATCAAAAAGAGCTTCGCTACTGAAAAGCTATTTGATTCAGAAAACAGTGATGCTACCACCACGCTACTGAGAAATGTAGTTAAACTAGTAGCGTCACTACTTGTAGCGACGCTACTGCCCAACACTGAATATAACATTTCTAAGTGTGTGTTTTTTTTAAAGCTTTATTTTTCATAAATTTCACCTTTATTGTAAGCCGCTTTCTCCTCTGTCATTTGAACGACCGGTTGACTTCCTGATTCTATGAAACCACTCCCTCAGAAACAGGCAATGGGCTCAGATTGGTTAGTTGGGCCGCTGTGTTGTTATTGGCTAAACTGCGTAGTTTACATTGTCCGGAAACTTCACGCCCATTACCTTTACGGGCGAAAGCTGCATGTGCTCCGGTCAAATGTAAATAATGGTGTCAATACTGCCGTATCAGTTTGAGCCAGAATCAGACCCAGAAAGTGGCAATGAAGAGAGTCAAGCAGAACCTCCCCAAACACGGCTCTAACAAAACGTTTCTGAATGGTACATTTTTTTATTATTATTATTATTATTCTACTATTATTATATAAGAATTTTGATACGCTGTTACTTGAAAATGCTACTGCTGCTTGTTAGCTTTTGAGATACGGTTTTCTCCTGATTAAACATTTAATTTAACTGAATAAATGACAGAGTAATACCGTTTTTTAAAGTTATTGTTTTATCTATATAATGAACAACCGTTTATCTATTCACAAAACTTAGTTTACTCAGTGTATCGTTTTCTTTAGGTGTACACGTTTGTCTTACACACACAAAATAGCATCGAACTAACTGGCTACTATAAACAAACAGCGTTGGCATTGGTTTACGTTCTTGATCAAATCGAAAAATTACGTCATAAAGTATACATGGAAAATACATTTACAAAATTAGTACATAATTACAAATTCGGTCCAAAATGTTTGTACGCGTCATAGACACACGAAATAGCATAACTAAGTGGCTACTAAAGTCAGCGCTGGCATTTGTTTACGTCCTTGATAAAACTAAAACATTACGTCTGAAATTATACATGCAAATACATTTAAAATGATTAAGTCTTACTTACAGGTTGTGGCCCAACAACTGCTGCCTCTGGTTTTAAAGTTGGAACTGCTAAATGTTTTAGTAACAGTTTCTTGTTGAATCCGGCACTGAATTCGTGGAGATTCTGGAAGCTGTCTTCCGTAAAATGCGCAGCACAGAGAGCTAAATTACGATTGTAATTTTCAGGAACATAATCAAACATAAATTGTAGCCATTGTTGACGAACTACAGCGTCCGTAGGAAGCCCGAACACAGAAGACCTGACAGCTGGGTGAAAATAACACACTTTCGGCGGAAATATGGCCATGCCCCCTTTTGTGCATATTCCGGAGGGAGGGTTGATGTAAATTTATGGGTTAGTTACGTATAAAACCCGGGAGTATCTCGTTGTAGTCCCATTCGAGTCGTTTTTGTAGGCATTAAACTTCCTGATTTTTAAAAGGCGATATCTCTGCTTACGTTGAACTTTCAGTGCAGCAACTTTGCAGATACTGTTCATGCACCAACAGCAACATTACACACTATTTAAAATGAAAAAAGTGAAATCGCAATCAACCACCCCTTTAATATTGGCATTAAATAATTACTGACTTTATCACAGAGCACTGGTATCCTGCAGTTTGTATTGTGTTTGGGTGGTTATTAATAATAATAATAATAATAATGGGTGGTTAATAATAATGATGATGATTTTTATTTATATAGGCGTAGCGCCTTTCCAACACCCAAGGTCGCTTTACAAAGACAGGTTAAGGCAGTGTTTCTCAAACTGGGGAACATGAGGTGACAGAAGCGGGTAACGTTAGCCTACGCCAACAATGCATGTATTTCTAGCAGGTAAAATGCCGTATAGGCTACGTGACATCCGATCAAATTAAATCTTTTACGGTGAAAACTGATGATTCACACAAGCAGCGAGCATATGATGTCTCGTGCAGATTATACTGTCCTGGCAAACCGTGCGCACTGCCGTTCTCAACAATGTACCTTTGTAAAAGTGGGGATTTAGCACTTACTAGCACAGAGAACAAATATATACACATACACAGATCTCTGTGCATAGAGATTGATTTAAGATTCAAATTCTTCGATACAAAAACACCCTGTGTGAGTTCCTGTGTTAATGTTGATCACATTATACGAATATCCACACGATTTCAAATGTGACATTAATTTTATACAGCAGTTCAACAAACGATGGGTATTAATATTCAGTTCAACAAACGATGGGTATTAATATTCAGTTCAACAAACGATAGGTATAAATATTCAGTTCAACAAACGATAGGTATTAATATTCAGTTCAACAAACGATAGGTATTAATATTCAGTTCAACAAACGATGGGTATTAATATTCAGTTCAACAAACGATAGGTATTAATATTAAGTGATGTTCATTTTAAGCACTGGAAATGTGGATTTAAGGGGTCAAATATTGTTCTTACTGAAGGAGAGACTGCAGAGAGCGGTACGCAGGAGGAGGTTAAAAGCCTCAGGGGTAAAACACTCTAAGAGGACCACTGGGTTAAGCAATACAACAACATCAACATTAAAGCACAATACACACACCAAGGCCAGAAAGTAATACACAGAGTCACTTACAAAGTTAGATTAAAGATACTAACAGAGAGGGATTCAAACAAACAACATATAATAATGTATAATTTACAGACTGTGAGCTGAAGAGTAATATTCAGAGAAAAACATTGTTTTTAAGAGGTTTTGAATGAGAGAAGGGTGGATGCTTGACGGATTGAGGAAGAGCCACAACGCTAAAAGACCTGATGATATTTTTCAACAGCCGATACTGCTTAAAATAAACTAAACAGTAATAATGTACAGTATAATGATACTAACTGTAGTTTCTCCAGCTTGAATTGTGGGTTCATCAGTAGATCACTGAGGTTTTTCACTCCAGAGTCTCCTAGTTTATTCCCGGTCAGGTCCAGATCTCTCAGGTGTGATGGGTTTGATTTCAGAGCTGAAGTCAGGATGAGACTCTGTTCCTCTGTAATACTGCAATCTCTCAGACTGAAGACAGAAAGAGAAAATGACTCAAATCCATGTTCAGTTCATGTGTGAGTTAAAAGCATCATTAATAAATTCCATACAGTCACTAATACACCAGCAAAATCATGGAAACTTAATGATATGAATAATCCAAGATAGGAGCATTTGAGGAAACTAGTTACAATCCAAGTCTGGATCCGTCCTCACTCCACAAATAAGTGAACTTATCACTGTAGATTAATATATAGGATCAATATAGAAACAATAGAAAAGTTAACATTTAAATGGACTGATTTCACATTTTAAGCGTAAAAAAATCTTGTACATGAATGACAGTTTATTTTAAGGAATTTTAAAGTGTAGTTTACAACCTAGTTTACAATACACATTGTAAACAATACACACACATTTTGCTTAATAAATTAAGATTTAGTGAAAAGTGCCATTAGTCCAGTATAACTGTAACTCTGTCAGAATAATTTACTGTCATTTGTTACACTGTTTTTAGTCTATCACTTCTGTATTGTTTCAAAGCAAAGATTTGTCAGATTTCAGCATATAAAACAATTTTATGGCCACAAAGTTTAAAATGCTTCACAGTTTAATGCTCTTTCTACTGATACACATAACAAACCATTAACTAATAGTATTTCTGAATCTTTCTTCAGATGGAGAAACACCAGAAAGTGCAGTGCTATAAATGACAAGACTTGAGTCCAGTTGCCTTAAAGTAAACTAAACAGTAAACTTTAATCACACTGTCACTGCTGTACAGTATAATGATACTAACTGTAGTTTCTCCAGCTTGAATTGTGGGTTCATCAGTAGATCACTGAGGTTTTTCACTGCTGAGTCTCCTAGATTATTCCAGCTCAGGTCCAGATCTCTCAGGTGTGATGGGTTTGATTTCAGAGCTGAAGTCAGGATGAGACTCTGTTCCTCTGTAATACTGCAATCACTCAGACTGAAGACAGAAAGAGAAAATGACTCAAATCCATGTTCAGTTCATGTGTGAGTTAAAAGCATCATTAATAAATACAGTATAGTACAGTATATAAAATAATTTTATGGCCACAAAGTTTCAAATGTTTCACAGTTTAATGCTCTTTCTACTGATACACATAACGAACCGTTAACTAATAGTATTTCTGAATCTTTCTTCAGATGGAGAAACACCAGCCAACAGTTTAAGAGCCACAAGCAATCAAATACATACATAAATTATCTATACAAATTGGCAATATTTGTGTGTTTGAGATATTAAATGCACCCAGTACATGTGAAAAATATGATAGAAATGCAAAATGTCTGCTTTTTCTACGTGTGTCATCAGCTCTGTGGCGCTGGAGAAATGACCCAGGGAGGCGGGTCTGTGGAGCAGTTTAGCCAATTGCTGATTAAATAAATAAATGTTTGACATAAACTCTAGCCAATCAGCGAGCTCAAATCTAGTCCGCTATGGGCGATTATTTTAGCGCCCGCGCCGATCTCTATCAGACAGTCACAGGCACAACAGGCTAGCGATAAAGGGAAGCGGCGCGAGGCTTCTCTCGGAGCTGGTACAGTACAAACACCGGCTAGCTGATGCGCTCATGCTAATGCCTTACGGTGCTTTCCATTCTTACTTTTTAAAACAACGGGGACAGATCCAGCATCAGTTACCGGAGTAAGGGATATGAAGCACTGTCTGAGAAAGTAACTAACGTTAAACAGTTTGAGTTCAATTTCAAATGGAAATTTTGTGCAATATTTATTTTGTGTGTGTGTAAGAATGCCTCAACCTTTTAATATTGGCATTAAATAATTACTGACTTTTTCACAGATCACTGGTATCCTGCAGTTTGTATTGTGTTTGGGTGGTTATTGATAATAATAATAATGGGTGTTTTTTATTAATAATAATAATGATCATGATTTTTATTTATATAGGCGTAGCGCCTTTCCAACACCCAAGGTCGCTTTACAAAGACAGGTTAAGGCAGTGTTTCTCAAACTGGGGAACATGAGGTGACAGTAGCGGGTAACGCTAGCCGACGCCAACAATGCATGTATTTTTAGCAGGTAAAATGCCGTATAGGCTACGTGACATCCGATCAAATTAAATCTTTTTACGGTGAAAACTGATGATTCACACAAGCAGCGAGCATATGATGTCTCGTGCAGATTATACTGTCCTGGCAAACCGTGCGCACTGCCGTTCTCCACAATGTACCTTTGTAAAAGTGGGGATTTAGCACTTACTAGCACAGAGAACAAATATATACACATACACAGATCTCTGTGCATAGAGATCGATTTAAGATTCAAACTCTTCGATACAAAAACACCCTGTGTGAGTTCCTGTGTTAATGTTGATCACATTATACGAATATCCACACGATTTCAAATGTGACATTAATTTTATACAACAGTTCAACAAACGATGGGTATTAATATTCAGTTCAACAAACGATGGGTATTAATATTCAGTTCAACAAACGATGGGTATTAATATTCAGTTCAACAAACGATAGGTATTAATATTAAGTGATGTTCATTTTAAGCACTGGAAATGTGGATTTAAGGGGCAAATATTGTCCTTACTGAAGGAGAGACTGCAGAGAGCGGTACGCAGGAGGAGGTTAAAAGCCTCAGGGGTAAAACACTCTAAGAGGACCACTGGGTTAAGCAATACAACAACATCAACATTAAAGCACAATACACACACCAAGGCCAGAAAGTAATACACAGAGTCACTTACAAAGTTAGGTTAAAGATACTAACAGAGAGGGATTCAAACAAACAACATATAATAATGTATAATTTACAGACTGTGAGCTGAAGAGTAATATTCAGAGAAAAACATTGTTTTTAAGAGGTTTTGAATGAGAGAAGGGTGGATGCTTGACGGATTGAGGAAGAGCCACAACGCTAAAAGACCTGATGATATTTTTCACCAGCCGATACTGCTTAAAATAAACTAAACAGTAATAATGTACAGTATAATGATACTAACTGTAGTTTCTCCAGCTTGAATTGTGGGTTCATCAGTAGATCACTGAGGTTTTTCACTCCAGAGTCTCCTAGATTATTCCCGCTCAGGTTCAGATCTCTCAGGTGTGATGGGTTTGATTTCAGAGCTGAAGTCAGGATGAGACTCTGTTTCTCTGTAATACTGCATCTATACAGACTGAAGACAGAAAGAGAAAATTACTCAAATCCATGTTCAGTTCATGTGTGAGTTAAAAGCATCATTAATAAATTCCATACAGTCACTAATACACCAGCAAAATCATGGAAACTTAATGATATGAATAATCCAAGATAGGAGCATTTGAGGAAACTAGTTACAATCCAAGTCTGGATCCGTCCTCACTCCACAAATAAGTGAACTTATCACTGTAGATTAATATATAGGATCAATATAGAAACAATAGAAAAGTTAACATTTAAATGGACTGATTTCACATTTTAAGCGTAAAAAAATCTTGTACATGAATGACAGTTTATTTTAAGGAATTTTAAAGTGTAGTTTACAACCTAGTTTACAATACACATTGTAAACAATACACACACATTTTGCTTAATAAATTAAGATTTAGTGAAAAGTGCCATTAGTCCAGTATAACTGTAACTCTGTCAGAATAATTTACTGTCATTTGTTACACTGTTTTTAGTCTATCACTTCTGTATTGTTTCAAAGCAAAGATTTGTCAGATTTCAGCATATAAAACAATTTTATGGCCACAAAGTTTAAAATGCTTCACAGTTTAATGCTCTTTCTACTGATACACATAACAAACCGTTAACTAATAGTATTTCTGAATCTTTCTTCAGATGGAGAAACACCAGAAAGTGCAGTGCTATAAATGATGA
Organism: Gila orcuttii; assembly: GCA_026230005.1. Lineage (NCBI taxonomy): Eukaryota > Metazoa > Chordata > Actinopteri > Cypriniformes > Leuciscidae > Gila > Gila orcuttii. Next base: position 42,240,675 of record JAPDVR010000016.1, on the reverse strand, counting down.
GACTTGAGTCCAGTTGCCTTAAAATTAACTAAACAGTAAACTTTAATCACACTGTCACTGCTGTACAGTATAATGATACTAACTGTAGTTTCTCCAGCTTGAATTGTGGGTTCATCAGTAGATCACTGAGGTTTTTCACTGCAGAGTCTCCTAGATTATTCACGCTCAGGTTCAGATCTCTCAGGTGTGATGGGTTTGATTTCAGAGCTGAAGTCAGGATGAGACTCTGTTTCTCTGTAATACTGCAATTACTCAGACTGAAGACAGAAAGAGAAAATGACTCAAATCCATGTTCAGTTCATGTGTGAGTTAAAAGCATCATTAATAAATACAGTATAGTACAGTATATAAAATAATTTTATGGCCACAAAGTTTCAAATGTTTCACAGTTTAATGCTCTTTCTACTGATACACATAACAAACCGTTAACTAATAGTATTTCTGAATCTTTCTTCAGATGGAGAAACACCAGCCAACAGTTTAAGAGCCACAAGCAATCAAATACATACATAAATTATCTATACAAATTGGCAATATTTGTGTGTTTGAGATATTAAATGCACCCAGTACATGTGAAAAATATGATATAAATTCAAAATGTCTGCTTTTTCTACGTGTGTCATCAGCTCTGTGGCGCTGGAGAAATGACCCAGGGAGGCGGGTCTGTGGAGCAGATTAGCCAATTGCTGATTAAATAAATAAATGTTTGACATAAACTCTAGCCAATCAGCGAGCTCAAATCTAGTCCGCTATGGGCGATTATTTTAGCGCCCGCGCCGATCTCTATCAGACAGTCACAGGCACAACAGGCTAGCGATAAAGGGAAGCGGCGCGAGGCTTCTCTCGGAGCTGGTACAGTACAAACACCGGCTAGCGGATGCGCTCATGCTAATGCCTTACGGTGCTTTCCATTCTTACTTTTTAAAACAACGGGGACAGATCCAGCATCAGTTACCGGAGTAAGGGATATGAAGCACTGCCTGAGAAAGTAACTAACGTTAAACAGTTTGAGTTCAATTTCAAATGGAAATTTTGTGCAATATTTATTTTGTGTGTGTGTAAGAATGCCTCAACCTTTTAATATTGGCATTAAATAATTACTGACTTTTTCACAGATCACTGGTATCCTGCAGTTTGTATTGTGTTTGGGTGGTTATTGATAATAATAATAATGGGTGGTTTTTATTAATAATAATAATGATGATGATTTTTATTTATATAGGCGTAGCGCCTTTCCAACACCCAAGGTCGCTTTACAAAGACAGGTTAAGGCAGTGTTTCTCAAACTGGGGAACATGAGGTGACAGTAGCGGGTAACGTTAGCCTACGCCAACAATGCATGTATTTTTAGCAGGTAAAATGCCGTATAGGCTACGTGACATCCGATCAAATTAAATCTTTTACGGTGAAAACTGATGATTCACACAAGCAGCGAGCATATGATGTCTCCTGCAGATTATACTGTCCTGGCAAACCGTGCGCACTGCCGTTCTCCACAATGTACCTTTGTAAAAGTGGGGATTTAGCACTTACTAGCACAGAGAACAAATATATACACATACACAGATCTCTGTGCATAGAGATTGATTTAAGATTCAAACTCTTCGATACAAAAACACCCTGTGTGAGTTCCTGTGTTAATGTTGATCACATTATACGAATATCCACACGATTTCAAATGTGACATTAATTTTATACAACAGTTCAACAAACGATGGGTATTAATATTCAGTTCAACAAACAATAGGTATTAATATTCAGTTCAACAAACAATAGGTATTAATATTAAGTGATGTTCATTTTAAACACTGTATTGTTCGTATTTTGTGCAACAAAACAACAGCTCCAACGAGAGCCACAACAGTGTTTGTGAACGAATCTGCGGCTTTGAACAAATTGTGAGTCAATGATTCATTCATAATTATAGACACTTGCTTCGTTACTGATGAATAAATGACTCGATGACTCGCTCATAAAGACAGGGACTTGCCGCCACCTACTGGTGGATTCAAATTAATATTTAAAAGCGTCACTTCGTTTTGCAATCATTGCAATCATTTATGTAAATATGCAATCATTGCATATTTCTCTATTGAACATTTTTTTATTTAAAGCATTATTTATTTTATAAAGGTAAAAAATGCACTGGAAATGTGGATTTAAGGGGCAAATATTGTCCTTACTGAAGGAGTGACTGCAGAGAGCGGTACGCAGGAGGAGGTTAAAAGCCTCAGGGGTAAAACACTCTAAGAGGACCACTGGGTTAAGCAATACAACAACATCAACATTAAAGCACAATACACACACCAAGGCCAGAAAGTAATACACAGAGTCACTTACAAAGTTAGGTTAAAGATACTAACAGAGAGGGATTCAAACAAACAACATATAATAATGTATAATTTACAGACTGAGCTGAAGAGTAATATTCAGAGAAAAACATTGTTTTTAAGAGGTTTTGAATGAGAGAAGGGTGGATGCTTGACGGATTGAGGAAGAGCCACAACGCTAAAAGACCTGATGATATTTTTCACCAGCCGATACTGCTTAAAATAAACTAAACAGTAATAATGTACAGTATAATGATACTAACTGTAGTTTCTCCAGCTTGAATTGTGGGTTCATCAGTAGATCACTGAGGTTTTTCACTCCAGAGTCTCCTAGTTTATTCCAGCTCAGGTCCAGCTCTCTCAGGTGTGATGGGTTTGATTTCAGAGCTGAAGTCACAGCAGAACAACCTTCATCTGTCATATTACACCGGCTTAACCTACAGCAGAGAGAGAGAGAGAGAGAGAGAGAGAGAGACTTTTTTTGACTTTTACCATCCCTTTATTCTACATTTTAAAATGTAGATATACATTAATCCATCACATCCACATTAAACACATTTTTTAAAATAAATTAACATATGTATTACATGCTCTTATCAAATTCGATTATAATACACCCAATAATAAATTTCATTACCAATTAAAAACCAACCCCCCATACTCATTTACTGTAACCAGTGCTTCCTTAACACCCCATCTCCATTTAAAGAAAGGGACATCATTAACATGCTTATAATATGTATATTCTATAACCACTCGTACTTCCACTAAGGATTTGAAAACAGACACCATACAAATATCTTTCCCCGCATTTTTTTCCTGATGAGATTTCAAAATTGCTAATTTAGCCTGTCCAATGACAAAATTAGCAAGTACACATTGTTCTTGTAAAGATTTCCTATAACAACAGCCCAATATAAATAAGCTATTAGTATACAGAAACCCCAATTTTGTTATTATTTTTCTCAACATTACAAAAATAGGATCAAGTCTAGGGCAGTCACAAAACATATGAAAAATAGTGTCCAAAGCATCACAAAATGGACAATTTGATGTAACATTTTCATTCATCCTTGCAACAAACTGATTTGTAGCTAGGATACAATGGATTAATCTCCAATTAAGATCACCACACCTCTTAGGAATTGGAGGTTTATACAAAAGTCTCCAAGATGGAAAAATATCATCAGATATAGAGAGATGAGATCTCCATTTAGTGTCAACTTTTCCTTTCAATTGACCCATATGTAAAGTTTTAACACATATGTGATACAATATTTTTTTCCCTATACAAACAAAAACCATTTTTCCATAACCCTTTAATAAGGAAACAAAACCTGAGTCATCAATACCACATTCTTTAGGAAACACCTTTAACTGAGGAAAGTTCAGCCATACAACACCATCCTCCAAAACATGATTAACAAAGTGATCAAATGATAGAGGAAAGGAGGATTTAAAACCCCTAACAAATCCTTCTATAATTCTAAGAGAGTTCAAGCCAACTTGATCAGCAAGTGACTCTGAAGTTCTCCATTGGCCTCTACTTACATCAATCAAATCAATAACTTTAGTGACACCAGTATTCAAAAATCTATTGATTAAAGACTGAGATACATTTGATGGAAGCTCAAAAAGAGGATTAAAAAAAATAGGTTCTTCCACACCATAATGCTCCTCAACAGTTCTTGATATTTCAAAAAAGTCCCATGATTTGAGCACTGAGACATAGAAACTAAAAAACAAATCAGAAAACTTTTTAACAAACGTTTTCTTCATTAGGAATAATTGTTTGTCAATACCTATTCCACCAATATCTTTAAGTATAGATCTCCCAAAAAACACCCAGGGCACATCATTTGAACTATACAATAGTTTCTGCAATGTTTGCATCCTCATTGCCAAGATCTTTGACTCCAGATGTATGAGCCCTTGACCTCCCTCTGCCACTGGAAGGTAAAGGACTCCTGGAGGAAGCCAATGACATCCATCCCAAAAAAAATTAACCAATACCTTTTGAACAACTTTAAGCAGGTCTTTAGGAGGGTCTAGAACAGTAAACTTATGCCACAACATTGAGGCAATTAAGTTATTAATGACCAAGCATCTTCCTCTAAAAGAAAGCTGCGAAAGTAGCCATCTCCATCTCTGAAGTCTACCATTAACACGATCAACTAATCCCTCCCAATTCTTCTTTTCATATTGATCATTCCCGAAGTAAACTCCAAGCATTTTGAATCCATCCCTGCCCCATTTACACTGTTTTGGCAATTTTGGAGGTACAAGAATTTGCCAATCACCCAGCAAAAAAGATGTACATTTTTCCCAATTAATGCAAGCAGACGATGCTTTTTGAAAATTATTTAAACAAGATGTTAACCTGTTAATATCCTCAGAATTTTTTATAACTATCGTTACATCGTCCGCATAAGCAGTAAGTTTAATGGGGGCTATTTCAGGGGAATCAGGAAGAGAAACACCACATAACTGTTTCCTCAGCATAATTAAAAGCGGTTCTATAGACATCGCATACAGAAGGCCTGATAGGGGACAACCTTGCCTTATGCCTCGAGTTACTGAAAAAGATCTAGTCAAAGATCCATTAATCTTAATCATACTATTAATATCACTATACAGCAGCTTAATACAAGATACAAAGTATGGACCAAATCCAAAAGCTTCCAGAGTCTTAAACATGTAGTGATGGTCTACTCGGTCGAAAGCCTTCTCCTGGTCCAAAGAAAGCAAACCAATGTCCAACTTGTGTCTTTTTGCAATAGTAATGATGTCTCTCACCAAGAATAAATTGTCAAAAATTGACCGTTGAGGGATGCAAAAAGTTTGATCCACGTGGATTATGGTTGCCATATGTTGTTTGAGTCTGTTAGTCAATGTTTTTGACAATATTTTAAAATCAACACACAACAGTGAAACTGGTCTCCAGTTTTTTAGGCATCCAAGGTCTCCTTTTTTGGGGATCAATGTTAACATGGCTCTCCGGCAACTTAAAGGCAGAGTCCCTCCATTAATACATCCCAAAAGGACATCATACAAATCTTGGCCCATTAGTTTCCAAAAGGATTGGTAAAATTCCACTGAAAGTCCATCCAACCCAGGTGACTTCCCGAGGCTCAACTCCTGAACAGCCTGTGAAACCTCAGAGAAGGTTAAAGGATTGTCAAGCTTTATCCTTTCGTCCTCTGAAATGTTTGGCAAATCCTGTAAAAATTGGTCTGCTGTTGAGTCATCACACTGGTCAGAACAATACAAGTCCTCATAGAAAGAGATTGCACGAGACTGAATCTCTTGTTGATCAGTTGTCACTCGGCCATTTGGAAGTTTCAATTGATGAAATTGTTTTTGCTCCTTCGGCTTTTTTTCGAGTCCAAAAAAAAAATGGGTGGGAATGTCCATTTCATTAAGTTGGGAAAATCTAGTTCTTAAAAAAGCAAATTTTCCTCTTTCCTCCAACAGATTTTTCAACAGAAGCTTACTCTCTGTGATGTGATCAACAGAAGTGAAGTCATCACGAACATTTCTGACGCTTTGTTCAAGGATGCTTTGTTCAAGAATCTTCATTTCTTCTTTTAAGCTTCCGATACTTTGTGCAGTATATTGTTGGCAAAAGATCTTTATATGGACTTTGCCAATATCCCACCATTGACTTAATGACTGAAATCTATTTCTCTCTTCTCTCCAAGATTCCCAGAAAAGATTGAAAAATTTAAGAAAATTGTGATCTTGTAAAAGCCTATTATTGAAATGCCACTGTGATTTATAGATTTTAGAAGAAACAACAGATACAGATATTGAACAATAATGGTGATCAGAGAGAAAGGAAGGAGAAATACAACTATTAAAAAACCTATCTCTATGTCTTTTTCTAACATAGAAACGATCCAATCTGGCTCCAGACAATCTATTTGAATTTCTCTTTAACCAAGTATATTGTCTAACCCCAGGAAAAGCCTCCCTCCATAAATCTACAAAGTCATGATAATCAATCAGGTTTTTCAAAGTTCCAGCAGATAATGGATGGGGTTCATCATGATTCCTATCTAAAAAAGGATTTATTGTACAATTAAAATCCCCCCCTATTACAACAAAATTATCTTGAGGACACTGCAACAAAGCATCAGAAAGTTTTCCAAAAAAAAGAACACGCTCCTGACCAACACTTGGTGCATAAACATTAAAAAGAATATAATCAATTTCACCAAGAGTAATATCTACTCGCAAAATTCTACCAGGCATAATTTATTGCATTACTGGTTGGTTACCAATACGAGACGAAAAGAGCATGGCAACACCTGCACTTAGATTTGTTTCATGACTCAATATAGTATTGCCCTTCCAATCTCTAACCCAGTCTGCCTGATTTTGTAATTCTGTATGGGTTTCTTGAAGCAGGATTATATCTGCTTTTTTAAAGATTAAATAATCAAATAAAGCAGCTCTCTTTGCTGTGCCCCGGCAACCATTAATATTAAATGTCCCGATGTTTAAGAATGTCATGTGGTAAATAAAAATGGGGCAAAAAAAACCCAGAAAGATAAATGCATGGGGAATCATGACTATATATTATTATTTCTTATGACAGATCTTCAATTTTTGCTTAACAGCACTCATGTGTTTCTTAAGTCTGTAACGTTTGGGCTGGTCAATTTCCTCAAGTGTAGCTTTTCTCATAGCCATAGAAACAGATTCAACAAAAAGTTGTAAATCAGGAAAAAAAGTCTCTAGTTTAGGTCTTCGCTGGTTGAATGTGGCATCAAGAAAATTAGTAATCTGCTGAACAGAATAATGAGACTTCAGTTTAAAACTGGAGGCTTTCCCTTCAGAATTTCCTTGAGAATTCATCTCAGTCACACCCGTTTCATCCGATGTGGCACTGTCAGCACTATCATAATCAATCGACTGAGATTCACCTTGTTCTAGCTCTAGTGGTGAGTCTATGATATTCTGGGACAAATTTTCAACCAACATTTGAGTCTCCCTCGCAAACTTAATCTGTCCATCAGAATCATCCAATTCATTTTTTTCCGCAGTCACTATTACAGAGTCATTTCCAACTCCATCATTCAAAAGTGCATCTGTATCAACAGAATGTTCATTTGCACTCACATTGCTTAGTGACTCAAGTACAATTTGATGTTCTCTATCACCAGACAGAGTCATCATTTCAACTTGCTCTTCATTTTTTCCCCTGATGTTCTCACCCACACTATGGTTTTCTGTAGCTGGAGTTTCTTGCTGTACATTAGCAGGTTCATCCTCATTTTCAACTACACTCACAGCCTCAACAGTCAATGGGCATGCCTGCTTTATATGTCCATATCTGCCACACTTGAAACATTTCATTGATTCTGTGCTAATAAACACTGTGTAATCCTTGCTTTGTAAAGTCATCTTTGCAGAGACATTTAAAGATTGACAATCTGCATTCAACACCATGTGTGTTTGGCGCCTAAAAGACATTATGTGTTTCATCTCAGGGTTTTTTAGGCCAAGAGGAATCATCTTTATAGGTCCCACTAATTTACCATAGCGAACAAGTAAGCGCTCTAATGAGTCGTTAGGAATGAACGGGGGTACGTTAGATAACATCACCTTCTTTGCCAGATTAGATAGCGGTAAAACTGATAAGAAAACATCCCTTACAGACAAACCACGCTCAACCAAACCGTCTACCATCGACTCCTCTTTAAGAAAAACAACAATGGCTTTATTCATTCTAGATGCCGATAAGATATTACGGGCGCCCAACTCATCTCCAATAGCATTTAAAACATCTTCAACTGTGATTGATTCGTCCGGCATGCATTTGCATCCATGCCGTGCAGTTAAAAATGAAAAACCATCTGAATGTGTCCCCATTTCAGCAACACTTGACACGAGAAGTTCAAATTACACCCTCAAATCGATAACAAAACCGCAAGAAAAAAAGAGATGTAAGGAAAATTTACAGAAAGAACACCGTCAGCACTCACTCAGACGCTCACACACCTCTCGCAATCACTCATCCACGCATGCGCAAACGGAAACGAGAGAGAGAGAGAGAGAGAGAGATAGACAGAGAGAGAGAGAGAGAGAGACAGACAGACAGACAGACAGAGAGAGAGAGAAAGAGAGAGAGACAGACAGAGAGAGAGGGAGAGAGAGAGAGAGACAGACAGAGAGAGAGAGAGAGAGAGAGAGAGAGACAGACAGAGAGAGAGAGAGAGACAGACAGAGAGAGAGGGAGAGAGAGAGACAGAGAGAGAGAGAAAGAGAGAATTGAATTTTGAAAAGAACTTTATTCACAATAATTCGCACAACGCTTACAATAAATACACAATAAATAAATAAATAAAATCAATAAATAAAACACACATTAAAGCAACACACAGGGAAAAAAAAACTACAAAGAAAAAACTAAATCCTCTCCAGAAACCACACACAATGCTCCATAACGACACCAAATCATCTCAAAAGTAGATAAATCTTCCATAGTTTTATAAAACTTAAAATCAATCAAAACTCTTGATTTAACCAACATTGAAAAAAACCTCAGTGATGCTTTGGCAAGGCTTTTGCTCTATTTTATTTTTCCTACTAGTATATATTGCCAGTTTTGCTTGTCCCAAAATAAAATTCATCAATTGACAAACATACCTCTTATTCCGACTATATTTAAACCCCAGAATAAAAGTTTTTACAGAAAAAGACTCTTTACAACAGCTGAATATTTCTTTTAATAACCTAAATAATCGTTCTAGTCTGGAACATTGCATAAAAGCATGAAAAACTGTTTCCCTTTGAGAACAAAAGGGACATTCGGAACTAACTTCTGGATTTACAACAGAAATAAATGAGTTAACAGCAATGATACCGTGAAGGATTCTCCACTGTAAATCCCCTGCCCTCTTCGATAATGGCGGCTTATACAGAGATCTCCACTCAGGTTTTACATTTTCATCCAGCCCAAAAAAACATCGCCATGGCGTATCAACCTTTCTTTCAAAATGTGTCTTATTTAAAACCATAACACAAGCTCTATACAAAAAGTTACCTTTAGTTGTCAAAAAGTCCAACCACAAAGATTGCCAATTCTTTAAAAAAAAACCTGTACACCCATCAAGATTAGGTAACAACTTTAGACAAGGAAAAAAATCTTGAGCATTAGGAGTACTTGTCCCAGAGTGGTAATCCTCTAACATTTGGCTCTCTTCATCTGTGAGAGCTGATCTCAGTTTAAATAAATAAAAAGAAACAAGACGAACAGATTTAATACCCAAAAAATGGGATGCCATCTCTGCGTTCTCCAAATTTGAGCCAGCCACAGTCAACATCTGTCCTAAAGTGACAGTCCTGGATTTTTGGAGAGCAAAACTAACCCCATGTAAATTACAATTGTTCGTAATATCTAGACGTGCTCCAAGTATCAAGGGTTCCTCTAGCAGCCAATGAAGTGAGTATGAACTTTCAGCCTTTTGAATGCGAAACAAACCCCACACTTTAAAAAGGTTTTTATAAAAGTACGGCATCTTTGAAACGTCCATTTTAAAGGGTTCATCAAAAAAAGGTGTTTGTCCAACCCAAACCCCCCAAAGTTTTGCAATATAGCACAGGCAACAGCCCTCCAACTCACATCAGATGCACCATCAAAAAGTCTCTGTAAAAACTGCAACCGAAAAGCAGCAGTTCTGCTTTGTAAGTTCATAAGTCCTTGTCCACCTTCTTCCTTGGGCAGGAATAAAACACTCTGTTGTACCCAATGTAATTTGTCCCAGAAAAAGTCCACAAGAACCGCTTGAGTTTTCGCTAAAAGTTGCTTTGGAGGATCCACACAAGCCAACCTGTGCCACAGGGAGGATGCAACAAGATTATTTACAACAAGAGTACGTCCTCTGTAAGACATATTTGGAATCAACCATTTCCATTTTTCCAGACGCCCCTTAATTTTTTCACCCACCCCTTTCCAATTGTTCTGTTGAGTTACATCATCACCCAAAAAAACACCTAGATATTTTATCCCTCTATTACCCCAAATTAACCCATCAGGAAGATTTGGTTTGCCATCAACCCACTGACCAACCAACAGTGTCTCACACTTTGTCCAATTTACCTTAGCAGAGGATAACAACATAAAATCTTTAATTAAATTAAGTAAAATTTGTACATCATTTTGTCCACTGATTAAAACCATCACATCATCAGCATAAGCTGACAAAACAATGTTATTTTTACAATTGGGTAAGCATAAACCACACACCTTTTTTCTTATTTGTTGTAACAATGGTTCAATGGCCAAAGAATAAAGCATCCCAGATAGAGAACACCCTTGTCTTATCCCTCTTTGAACCTGGAACGGAGCGCATAAGCCACCATTTATCTTCAGTACACTCTCAACCTCACTATAGAGTACTTTGACCTTATCTATGAATCCTTGATTAAAACCAAAAGCTCTCAAAGTCCCCCACAAATAGGAATGTTCAACACGGTCAAAGGCTTTTTCTTGATCCAAAGAGATCAAACCAACGTCTAACTTTAACAATTTTGAAACTTCTAATACATCACGAATCAATGAAATGTTATCAAACATAGATCTACTGCGAACACAATAGGTCTGGTCCGGATGGATGACCTGGTCCAACACTCCAGCCAATCTGTTAGCTAACGCCTTGGAGAGCAGTTTATAATCGCTGCAAAGAAGTGAGACGGGGCGCCAGCTCTTTATCTCAGTGAGATCTCCTTTTTTTGGTATGAGGGTGATTATCGCCCTGCGACAACTCAACGGCATCATACCTTCCGACAGGCTGTCATTCAATACCTGTAATATATCCACTCCCAGCTCCTTCCAGAAAGATTTGTAAAAATCAACTGGGAGACCATCAACTCCTGGAGCCCTCCCAGACTCCATGCCTTGAAGGGCCTTATACAGCTCTCCCAGGCTCAACACACCTGAAAGGGCTGCATTACCCTCTTCAGACATCTGGGGTAAGGAAGTGAAAAAGGCATTTCCTTCATTACGCCCCGACTCAAACTCACTTCTGTATAACTTCTGATAAAAACCAACTGCTCTCCTCCGGATATCAACAGGGTCTGTTAACAACCCCCCATTCTCAGAGCGCAAGGCTTGAATTAAACGTCTTTGCCCATTTTTTTTCTCAAGGCTGAAAAAATATTTGGACGGCGCATCCATTTGAGCTATACTTTGAAATCTTGACCGGACCAGTGCCCCTTGTATTCTATATCCCAGTAGATCATCTAAGCGAGCCTTTTTCCTTAATCCAATTTCTAAATAATACTTATCCCCAGTAGATTCAGCTAACTGTTGACATTTATTAATTTCAGTTTCTAAATTCTCCAAGGATCTTCTTATCTCTCTAGTTACGTTGTGAGTGTACTGCTGACAGAACTGTCGAATTTGAACCTTGCCAAAGTCCCACCACTGTTGTAATGATTGAAATTCGTGCTTTGTATTTCTGTAATTCTCCCAAAAAAACTTAAAAGAATCCCTAAAAAACTTGTCACTCAGCAGAGAAATATTAAGATGCCAGTAAGCACTTCTAGGTTTGAGAGAGTTTAAAATAAAACTACATTGCACCATTCCATGATCTGAGAAACCTATCGGAATAATTGAGCATTTATTAAAAATATTAAGATGATGCTTAAACCCATAAACTCTGTCCAATCTAGCAAAAGATATTCCATTATCTCTTGCATGAACCCAAGTATATTGTCTCTCAGTTCCATTTAATTGCCTCCAGATATCACATAATTCATGCTGCTTAATTATGCGAATGAGACGTTTTTGGGAAGGCAAATGAGGTTCAATGTGGTTTCTATCCAGTACGTGTGCAGTACAATTAAAATCACCGCCCAAAAATAAATATTCTTCAGAAGAACAGTTTTGCAAAGTAGAACATAATGTGTCTAAAAAAAGCATCCTTTCAACTATGGCAGTTGGAGCATAAACGCAGATAAAAACAAACATATTATTTTCAAAAACAGCTCTTACTTTTAAGAGTCTGCCTTTGATGATTTAATCAAAATCATACGAAATTGGACTAAAGCTTTTTGCAAACATAACGGCAACTCCAGCACTTGTTGAAGTATGATGGCTCAGTACAGAAATGCCCTCAAACTCCCTTGCCCAATCAGCAGCGTTTTTACCATCACTGTGTGTTTCTTGTAACAAGATAACATCGAGGTTCTTCTGTTTTATCACTTCATTCAACATGGCTCTTTTCCTAATGTCTCTGGCACCGTTCACATTCAAGGTAGCCAAACGTACTTCACTCATGGCAAAGGTACACAGAAAGAAGAAAAACAGCCCTCCAACACACAACCGATCATTAGAAGTCATATCTCTTAATCTTTTAAACATCATTATTACTCAACTCCTTATCTAAGCTCCTCACAATCTTCTTCAAACGATACACTTCTCTATTAGTAAAATAACCTTCTGTCATTAGGCTTCTCGTTTTTTCGACAAACTGCTTAATATCAGGGAAAAATTCTTGAACACAGACACCTCTTTTGTTTTTTGTTGCCTTAAGAAACAACTTTATGTCCTCCAGGGTTTCCGTTGTCCGGTAATTACCGGACATTGGCCGGTAAAAAAATGAGATGTCCGACAAAATTAAATCTCTCCGGTCAAATTGTCCGATTAAAATTGCCTAATAATCCCGTCCCCCTAACACAATCTGAATTTGAGAATAAGCCTAAAATGTATAAGGCAAAAATACACCGATCTTTGGCTATGTTATAAAGGAACAGGCTCTACCGTTTGAAAGTTATATGAAACAACATCGCATGTTGCATTTCAAATAAAGCGCACGCCTAAAACGGCTGTAATATAGACCTAAACAACGAACGATTGAGTGAGACGTTTCAAATATGTCCAGGCCCAGGCAGACTAGCCTTGAAAGCTTTTTTCAGAGGCCAGGCGATGGTGAATCAGGAACATCTCATTATAGCCTAGTGGTTCTAATCCGCGCACTGGTACAGTTTTTTTTTCTCTCATCAAAACTGAATAGCCTACGTTCATCAGTGGTTAGTCTATATCAAGCAGGGACTTGCATTTTATTCTGTGATTTCACCGGAATGAACAGAGTCTCCGCAACGGCGATAGATTGAAACGCGCGTCCGAGTGAAGATTGCGCAACTCGCGCAGCGCGTCGTCCATGCAACTGATAGCAGTGGACACGAGCGCTCAGCTTGATTTCAAAATCAACAGATTTTAGCGCTAGATCTCTTATTTAATAACGAACTAAATGAATGATCTGATTTTATTTATTTGTATTAGGTACATCCGTGCTTCAATGTTTCAAAAAGTGAATGTGTGTGAAACCGCATTAAAAAAAAAAACAATTGGCGTTGATTGACACCAATCGGACGTTCATGTTTTTTTCCGTCTATTTGAAAGTTAAGCTAATAATAACATGTTGCATTCTATACGGCCTGATTATGTCATTTTTTAAGTTACGTAGACTGCCTCCAGTTTTCCTAAACTTGACTAATTAAGAGGCGATATTTGACCGGCATATCATAAAAATGTCCGTAAAACGAAACCTCTGCCGGTCACTTTGACCGGCACCATTTTTTTCTAGCGGAAACTCTGATGTCCTCATTACCATAAGTTCGTCCAGAAAAATCGCTTTGGGAAAGCACTACACTGGAGTCAGACGACTCACTATCACTTTCAGTCTCCTGATCCTCACTACCCTGTACATCACTTTTTTTGCAAGCTTTTTCACCCTGCGATTGACCAAATTTTTTCCTCTTTTGGGGCACTTTAAACATATTTTTTTCCATCTCTGTAGCAACACAATCTACCTCACAACCCCCCTGCAAAAACGGCAATGTCAAATTCTCTGTAACACCACATTGTTTCTCTTCTGTGTTCCCAGAAAACTGTACCCCAATCACTTTTCCATCATTACTAGTAGTTGTTTCATCGCGTATCATACCTGTGTGCTCTCGATACGTCGAGGTTGAGCCAGCCTCAGCGAAGCCAGCAGCGTCCAGCCCCTCACCGTGGGGATCCTTCCCCGTGCCCACCGACTCCGGCTCAGCCCGGCTCACCCCCGGCGCTTCACAGTTCAACAAAACAGCCTCAGTTGCTTCACTCGTACCGAGAACAGCATTAACATTGTTTTCCTTACTAACTTCATTTTCCTTTAATTTATCCGGACAATTCCGAATTAAATGTCCTGATTTGCCACAACCGAAACACTTTGATTTCGCGGTTGTAACAAATATCACATACTCAAATCCATCCACTCGAAAATTAAGTGAGAATTCTAACTCGGCATCATCTTTAACTATCATATATACGAAACGCCTAAAAGAAACGACGTGTTTCAAAAGAGGGGACTCGCTACTGATCGCAATTTTTTTGATTGGGGATACCAGTTTTCCGTAACGAGACAACGCCTGAGTCAATATTTCATCACTAAGAAACGGGGGAACATTGGATAAAGTAACTCTCTTTGATGGCAGTAAGAGGGGAAGCACAGAGACAAATTCATCGCCGATTACAATTCCATGCTCAACTAATTCATTTGCCTTTTCGATACTGTTGAGGAAAATCACCATGGCATTATTCATTCTAGAGGCAGATACAATACACTCGTGCCCCACAACTACTCCAACAGCCATGCAACATTCCTCAACGCCTGCCACGGACGCCACTTTAACCGCATGGCGCCGCGTGAGTGAACCCAAAATCTGCACACTTTGGGCCGCCATGTTTCCCTGATAAAACAGGTAGCACGAGGCCCCAAAGATCAAAAACAAAAAATAAATAAAAATTAAAGACGAACCCTCCCCCCAAGAAAACACACAACAAAAATAAAAGGAAAAAAAGAGAGAAAATTATTCACTTTGGTAATCCACCCACGTCCCGCACTCGCACCCAACAATCACACCGGAAGTGAGAGAGAGAGAGAGAGAGAGAGAGAGAGAGAGAGAGAGAGAGAGAGAGAGAGAGAGAGAGAGAGAGAGAGAGAGAGAGAGAGAGAGAGAGAGAGAGAGAGACTTTGACTTTTAGGTCATCTTTAATCAATCAATAATTACACTACATTACATTGATACATACATTAAATTAGTTATTTTCCTTTTTTTTTTGTTATAAATTAAACAGTAAACACTCATCAACATCACAAATACACTGATTTACAGCCCATTTACCTTTAAACATCTCCATATCATTGACCAATTTATAATATGTAAACTCAATTTTAATACGAGATTTTAATAACCCTTTTAAAACAGACACAACATCAGTTGACCCAGCATCAATCAAGAAATGTTTTCTTGATAGCCATATTGCCAATTTTGCCTGACCAAAAAGAAAATTTAACAAAACATGTTCTTCCCTCCTATTTTTAATATATTTTGGTCCAAAAATAAAAAGTACTGGAGTAAAAACTTCCCCTAACTTTTGAACCCACTCTTCTAAGATACCAAATAAGGATTGAAGTCTTTCGCACTTTAAAAACAAATGAAAAACAGTCTCTTCCTCACTACAAAATGGACAACCTACCCCTACCTCTGGATCAAGGTGTGCTCTGTGTCTGTTTGTAGCTATAATCCCGTGAACTATTCTCCACTGAAGGTCTCCAGACCGTTTCTCAATGGGTATCTTATACAGGGACCTCCAGCGTCCTTTAGGGGATTCGCCTGGCCCCAGAACCTCCGTCCACTTGGACTCACTGACACTCTGCAGTGTGTTAAGATGCCACACTTTCACACACAGTGTAAATGTCTTTCTTATCAGCATCTCCAAAGGCGGCCATATAAGGCATCTTAAAAGACAATATACAGCCCTCCTTTTCTTGCCATGTACCAGTCCTTGCTGAGAAAAACAAATCTGGAAAGTCACAATTCTCAGCCTCTTCATCAGAAGTCTCCATTGCCTGTCGATCATCCTGAGGCAGAGACTCTAAAATCTGGGTCAACATTTTTTGTGCCATCCTGACTGATTTTATTCCAAGTTTTAAAGCAAATTTCTCAGGGCTTATCCAACTTTTTTATCTTTTAAGTGTCCAATCTTTGTCATATTTGCAGCCCACATGGCTTTTCTGAAAGTGTCTGATTTAAAAACATCTGATTCCACTTCAGAATTGAAGAAAAGTGGTTCCTCCTTCAGCCATATTTTTTTTGTGCCATCTGCACTCCGTGAGAACTTAAAAAGTGTCCATGACTTTAAGATTGATCTATGAAAGACACTCAGCCCACTTAAATTCAGTTTGTCAAAGTCCATCAAGAACAAATGGCGATCCAGCCCCATGTTTCCAGCTCTTCTTAGGAGAGCACAGGCTACTTCAGCCCAGCTCACATCTACTCCATAGAGCAGTCTTTGTGCCGTCTTCAATCTGAAAGTCCTGAGTCTCGCTCTGATATCCACCAATCCCTGGCCTCCTTCTTGTGTGGGTAGATACAGTACTGCCGTCTTCAGCCAGTGCTGCCCCGACCAGAAAAAATCCACTAGTCGCTTTTGTATTCCTTGTACTAGATCCTCAGGAGGTTCAAGTATTGTCATTCTATGCCAAATTGAAGAAGCAAATTGTTGCATATTAGGACCCTCCCCCTATATGACAACTGGGGTAGCAACCATTTCCATCCAGACAACTTTGCACACACTTTCTCCAAGAGGCCCTCCCAATTTTTCTTTTTAAACTCTTCTGTCCCCAAAAACACTCCTAAGTATTTAATCCCTGCACTTCCCCACTGTAATCCACCAGGAAGATTTGGACCTTCAGAAACACTACCACACCATAACGCATCACTCTTTCCCCAATTAACTACTGCTGATGAGGCTTTTCCATAAATATCTAATGCCTGTTTAAGCACCTGAATGTCACTTTGATCTCTGATAATAACTGTGACATCATCAGCATAGGCAGAGAGTTTAACAGAACAGTTTAGGGAATTGACCTTTATCCCCTTTAACTCTCTTCTCATTTTACCTAATAAAGGTTCAATTACAATACTGTATAATTGGCCCGAAATTGGACAACCTTGTCTGATTCCTCTTTTAACATTAATTGGGACACTCAAACCTCCACCCATTTTGATCATGCATTTCGCTTCAGCATATAAAAGTTTGATCCTTGAAATAAATTTTCCCCAAAACCAAAAGCATTAAGGGTGTCAAACAGAAACCCATGATCAACCCGGTCAAAGGCCTTTTCCTGGTCCAAAGACAACAGGCCCATATTAACATCTTTACAATAAGCATAGTCAACCACATCCCTGATTAAATGAAGATTATCCATAATTGATCTGTTTTTAACACAATATGATTGATCCTTCTGTACCACTTCATACAACACCTTATTTAATCTATTTGCAAGAACCTTAGACAAAATTTTATATTCTGTACACAAAATTGCCACATGTCTCCAATTCTTTAAAAGTGTTAAATCTCCTTTTTTCGGGAGCAATGATAGAATAGCTCGTTGACAGCTTGTTGGAAGAACACCTTCACTAAAACATTTCTGAAGTACTTCAAAATAGTCATCTCCAATTATTGTCCAAAAAGATTTATAAAACTTGGCCGGTAGTCCATCCAAGCCAGGGCTCTTATCTGAGGAGAGACCCTTTACAGCCAGGGATATCTCCTCAAAGGATATATCAGTTTCTAAGAGCTCTTTATTATCTTCAGACAACACCGGTAAGTCTTTTAGCAGCTCTCTTCTGCAATGTTCATCAGATGATTCAGCAGCGTACAAATTGAAGTAAAACTCAACAGCAATCTTTCTCATTTCCTGTGGATCTGAGGTAACATGTCCAATATTGTCCTTCAAAGAAAGCATCAATTTCTGCTGACCCACTTTGTGCTCTAAATTAAAAAAGAAAGTAGTGGGACCATCCATGTCCTTCAGGGTTAAATAACGGCTTCTTATGAGAGCTCCTTTAACCCTCTCGTCCAGAATTAAACAATTGATTTTTCTTTTCAGTCCAACATTCTTTTAATTTAACATCATCATTATCAGTCATCTCCATTTCAATATCAACAATCTCTTTTTCAAGACACTTTAAAGTATTTTTTAAACCCACAGAAGAAGAAGCAGAAAATTTCTGAGAGAAATCTCTTATGTGCACTTTACCAACTTCCCACCACTGTATTATATTTTCAAAGGTATTCTTTTCTGATTGCCATGCTTCCCAAAAAAAACTCTCTATCTTTTAAAAGTTTAATGTTAAAGTGCCAGTAACAGCTCTTCTGTGTGCTTTTAGACAGTGTGAACCCAACCCTTATGAGTTTGTGATCAGAAAGTGTATTAGGAATAATTTCTGTACTAACAACTCTATTTTTCAAGTTAAAAGATATAAAAAAAGATCTAAACGAGCAGCAGAAATCCTATCGTTACAGACCTTCACCCATGTATATAGTTTTACAGAAGGATTGTGTTCTCTCCATACATCCATGAGATTCAGATTTCTATAGCCCCAGCTAAAGAGGAAGCTGACGATGCATGAGATTCTTCCCCATTTCTGTCAAGAGTAAAATCAAGAGTGCAATTCCAGTCCCCCCCCCCCCCCCCCCAACAATAAACACATCTTCATCCTCTTCACTAACTATTTGTTCAAACTTCTTGAAAAGTAAATTCCTTTCTACTCCAACATTAGGAGCATAAATATTTACAAACAAGAATTTAAAATTACTAATTTCAGCTTTAACGGTTAAAAGCCTTCCTTGCTCTACTTCATTTTTTGATAGCACTTTAACATTTACAGTAGGAGAAAAAAAAATAGCCACACCAGCACTTAAATTAGTCCCATGACTGAGAACATACTCTCCTTTCCACCACAAACCCCAATTAACTTCATTACTACAACTACTGTGAGTTTCTTGGAGGAATATAACACTAAAGTCTTTCATATTAATGATATCTGATAAAACCTCATTCTTTCTCCCATCCCTCATCCCATTTATATTAAAAGAACCAACCCTTAAGATCTCCATAAGAAAAATAGAAAAAAGGGGAAAACAGATCAGATAGAAAGAGAAACTTTCAGTCATTGTAATTATTTAGATTTTCCCTTCGCTTTTCCCATCCTTTTTCCTGATCTAGCAACCGTTAAGTACTTTTTAAGACGAAATCTTTTTTGTTGTGAAAGTTCATCATAGCTACTTTTTTTCCTAACCCACATTACTGAAGCAATAAACTTTTCAACATCAGGGAAATAATCTGTTATTTCAGCACCTGCCTTTCCTTTTGTCTTATCCAGAAAGGAATTAATCTGCTCAAGGGGATATAAATCTTCTACACCCTCCTTAATCTCATCATCTCTCTTTCCATCCTCAGTATACTGTGATAAACCATCAGTCTCATCATCCATATTTTCATCAGAATCACATTTCTGTACAATATTATCATTAGCATCACTCTCAGCATACACTTCATCATCCTCACTCACCTCTTCATCTGGTGAATAAACACATCCAGGTTTCTCACCTCCTCCTGTTGCTCGTCTACTCCCTCTGTAACTTCTTTATCCTGCTCCTCGATTCTCTCCTTTTCTGTGTTATTTACCAGTACTTGACTAACTACATCATTTCCTTCACCACGAGATTTAGAAGGACGCTGTTCATCTCTATGTGGACACATTAAACGCTTATGTCCCAAATCACCACATTCACCGTACTCGCATAAGCCATGAAAGAATTCTCTTCGTGAGTAACACGAAAAGAAGCTTCCAAGGTCCTCTCCGGCGAGCTGAGAAACATATAGACATGTCGTCTGAAGGACAAAACGTGCTTTAGTGCTGCGTCCTTACATCCGAGTGGGACCGCTATTACAGGACTTGCTATCTTACCAAATCTCAGTAACTCTTTCACGATAGCTTCATTAGATATGAAAGGAGGGGCATTGGAAACTATTACTTTAGTTGCTGGAGCCGATAGCGGGGTTACCGGAACAAACGTTTCCTTCACCCATATTCCGCTTACAGTCAGTTCATTGACGAGTAATTCAGTTTTCAAAAACATGACTACCGCTTTATTCATCCGTGACGCCGAGACTATGTTTTCAAAACCATGTTTCTGACCGATAACTAGGAGTAAATCCTCCACTGTCACTCCCGCCTCAGGAACACACCTGCAGCCATTACGGAGTGACAGGGGTGGTTTTCCCTGCGCCATCCCGGCGACTACAAACCACACACACACACGAAAAATACTTTCTTCCTATACTGATAATATTAAAATCACAGCGAAGGGAAAACTAAACAAACACATAAAGGAGAAAAGGAAACACCAAAGAACACCACAACTCTCACCACGCGCTCCGCACCTCCACAACTCCCAGCATGCACCAGAGAGAGGGAGAGAGGGAGAGAGAAAGAGAGACAGACAGAGAAAGAGAGAGAGAGAGAAAGAGAGAGAGAGAGAGAGAGAAAGAGAGACAGACAGAGAAAGAGAGAGAGAGAGAGAGAGGGAGAGAGAGAGAGAGAGACAGAGAGAGAGAGAGAGAGAGAGAGAGGGAGAGAGAGAGAGAGAGACAGAGAGACAGAGAGAGAGAGAGAGGGAGAGAGAGAGAGAGACAGAGAGAGAGAGAGAGAGAGAGAGAGAGGGAGAGAGAGAGAGAGAGACAGAGAGAGAGAGAGAGAGAGGGAGAGAGAGAGAGAGAGACAGAGAGAGAGAGAGAGAGAGAGAGAGAGACAGACAGACAGAGAGAGAGAGAGAAAGAGAGAGAGACAGACAGAGAGAAAGAGAGAGAGAGACAGAGAGAAAGAGAGAGAGAGAGACAGAGAGAGAGATTTTTTTATTTTTACAATCAATTTATTAAAATATGTGTTAACATTTTATACAAATTTAGACACCTAAAAAAAACAAAAAAAAAACAACAAAAAAATAAAAATGTAAAAATTATTTTAACTCTCTTACAAAAACAATTTCTTCATCATCAACTGAACACAGAGCATAGTTACAACACCACTGCATTTCAAAAGCTTTTATCGTGCTCATCAATTTATGAAAATTAAAATCAATCAGAATTCTTGATTTTACCATATTTTTTAAAAACTGATACAACATCTTGACCTGGCTTCTCTTCTATCTTATTTCTCCTAGTGATATAAACAGCATATTTTGCTTGTCCCACAATAAAATTAATGACATGACATTTGAACTTTTGTTTTGAACTGTAAAAGAAACCCAAAATATAATCTTGCTTTGAAAAACAAATATTAAAAGAATCTAAAAAAAACATGTAAGTCAAAAAGAGGGTTAAGTCGATTACAGTCCATAAAACAATGAAAAATGGTCTCTCGTTCAAAACAAAAAGGACATTTGTCACTTACAGTGGGGTTTAAAATAGATATAAAAGCATTTACAGCAATGGCTCCATGTAAAATCCTCCATTGCAAATCACCAAGTTTCTTTTTTAATGGTGGTTTGTAAAGTGCTCGCCAAACAGGTTTAGTTTCACAATTAATTTCTAATTTTTCTCTCCATGCTGTATCTGTTTTAGTACTTAAATTACACTGATGAATAACTTCCACAATGCATTTATACAATATTTTCCCTTCTACTGTACAAAAATCAATATACTCATTAATTACACATTTTAACAGGGGGCTATTAAGACCAGACTCCTCTATAACAGGGCAAATTTCCAGATCTGGAAAAAGATCTTTACTATCGGGGATTAAAGTCCCTGCACCAAACTCTTCTAAAAGTGTCTTCTCTTCAACAGTTTAAATTTTTTTCAGTTTGTCAAGAAACTTCTTTGCAAAGCGTATTGATCTAACTCCTAAAAGGACAGCAACTTTTTCAGCTCTCAGTAAATTATATCCTGATTAATTTATGATGTTTTTTTAGCTTAAAAATCTTTTTATAACATAATATATCTGTTAGACCAGGAAAATCTTCTCCTGAAGTATCAAACCTAGCTCCAAATACAACTGGTTCTTCCAACAACCAATGAAGAGAAGTTGCTGGTTCCATCCACCGATGTTTAAAGAAACCCCACACTTTGAACAAGTTTTGATAAAAAGGAGGAATTCCAGTAAAAGTCAATCTTTTATGATCCATTAAAAACAAAGTTAAATCTAATTCCATATTGCCCACTCTTCTCAAGATGCTTAAAGCCAATGGTCTCCATGCGAGTGAATACGGTCCCATCAAAAGTTTGGGTAAGTGGCTCTTCTGCTTGCGAGATTAACCAGTCAGGCACGTGCACACATAGACATCAAAGGGGGCTTGAGCACCTGCCCTTTTTATTCCTGGAGAGAAAGTGCCCTTTTTTCTGGGGTGCTTTTTTTTTATTTTTGAAAAATAATATATATTCCTGTTTGCGCACAGCTTCCCTGTTAAACAAATATATTTATTGAATAGTGTATGTAAATATCAGGTCAGGAGTTCTGAAGTGCTCTCTCTCTCTCTCCTCTGCGTCTCTGCGCAGCGGCGCACTCGTATGTTTTTACGTTTCTTCAGTCTGAGTCTGAGGTGTCGTTGCCATAACGCGTTGCTATGGGTTGCATCACTTGCGTGTGACTGTCTTGCTTCGGACTTGACAGAAGAGATCAGTCTCCCTTCGGGGGTAGAAAACTCCGGAGTCGTGTGTGTGTGTGTGTGTGTGTGTGTGTGTGGACAGAAGGCGCAACCGTAGCAAAGGTTATGCGTTTAAAATGAAAATGCACGGTGTAAAACGTATTCCACAGACTGCTCGGCAACCGACGGCAATTTAAAAAAAAAAATAATAATAAAAGATAGTGTGTTAATTCAAATAAAAATCAACATATCACATATTTTAAAATATTACATAATTCATTGAAGCCTGTTTGTCATGTATAATACACCGACCAATCGTCATCAGGCACATGCAGGGCACAAGAAGTTCAAATTTCATTGGACAATGTGAAGTGGAGCGGTAATTTTCTGGTCATTCATAAATCGTTTGAAAATTACATTGATGAAGCGATCTGAATCTGCGTGGTTAAATTAGTGGATGCTAATTGACTGCAAAGCACTGCACAAAACAGCACCAAAAGTAGCATTAATGGTAAGTAGTAAAAATTACTTAAATTTAAAAAAATATTACAATTTAAAATAATAGTTTTCCATTTTAATATACTTTAAAATATATATATAATTTGCAAAGTGATGCAAAACTGGATTTTCAACCGCCATAACTCCAGTCTTTAGTGTCACATGATTCTTAAGAAATCATTCTAATGCTGATTTATTATCAATATTGGAAACAGTTTTTTTATTGAACCTGTGATACTTTCAGGATCAGGATTCATTGATGAATAAAAAGTTAAATAGAACAACATTAAATTAAAATAGAAATTCTTTTTTAAGTCTTCAATTGTCACTTTTTCATATCAATTTAGCACATCCTTGCTGAATAAAAGTATTAATTTCTTTTAGAAAAAAAAAAGAAAGAAAATGACTGACCCCAAACTTTTGAACGGTATGTGTATATTGGTACAAAATATTTCTATTTTAAGATGCTGTTCTTTTTTTAACTAGGAATCCTGAAAAAAGTATCAAAGGTTAGTATATTATAATAGTATAAAGTGTATTATAATAGAAAACAATTATTTCAAATTGTAGTAATATTTCACAATATTACTGTTTTTTTCTGTATTTTAGATAAAATAAATGCAGCCTTGGTGAACATAAAAGGCTTCTTTAAAAAAAACATTAAAAATAGTAGTTTATACTTATAATACTAATATATATATATATATATATATATATATATATATATACAGGGGTTAAATTGGGATTTATTATGTGGGGGTGCTCTCCTATCCCTAGAGGGGTCCGGGGGTATTGTCTGAAGTAAAATGCTCAAAACATCTCCTGAGAAAAATCACATGGTCAATCTAGTCTTGGTTATTTAATTTTGATTTAGTCTTATTTTCCTTACTTTGTAATTCAAGGCCAGGGCACTTTTTGTACATTTCTGGAACTTTTGCGCGCTTCCACATCCCGCGCACCTACGGCATACATTTATCCGTGTCACCCAGATGCGTATGCGCGAGCGGTGCGCGATCATGGTCGACTGACAACGAGACGAGATTAAGCAGCTGAACAAGAATACGGCCGTGTTACGATTGTTCTCAGCTCCGCCGAGACAAAATAGACATGCCATTTCAAAAATCTTTAATTTATTGTCAGAAATATGTTTTCAAAAGCATCACTTTCATCAAATTTTATGTGACATAATTTCCAGTAGGCAACTGAAACGAGCAGGTTTATGTGCCGGGGCTAAGCTCCGGAGAGCCCCGGCCCAATTTAACCACTGTATATATATATATATATATATATATATGTGTGTGTGTGTGTATATATATGCCCTTTTTTTACATTTGAGCCCCTGCCCCTGAGGAACTCTCTGCACGTCCCTGTTAACCAGTCCTTGTCCTTCTTCTTCGGGCAAGAACAGAATGCTTTGAGGAGTCCAGTGATACTTGTCCCAAAAAAAAGTTCACCAGTTCTCTTTGAATATTTGCAAGCAGTCCATTTGGAGGGTCGACACAAGCAAGTTTATGCCATTATGAAGATGCGACAAGATTGTTAATTATAATATGTCCTCTATAAGATATCTGACGGAGCAACCATTTCCATTTTTCCAATCGACCTTCTTTTTCTCAATTAAACCTTCCCAATTTTTCTTAATGAAATTTTCATTTCCTAAATGGACACCAAGGTATTTTAAACCTCCTCTTTTCCAAATCAATCCTCCAGGTAAAGCGGGAAGATCTCCACTCCAATTTCCTACTAGTAGAGTCTCACTTTTCTTCCAATTGACTTTAGCAGAGGAAACACATTTAAAAACATTAACTATCTTCTCTAACTTAATAACATGCTCCTTTCCATTTACAAAGAAAATAACATCATCAGCATAAGCGGAAAGATATACAGAGTTATTACAACCAGCGAAAATCAGACCTTTAAAATGAGCTGCAACTTTTAAAGTAAAGGTTCGATGGCAAGGGAATACAGCATCCCAGACATGGCACATCCCTGCCGAACTCCTCTCTCAACTGTGAACGGAGCACACAAACCACCATTAATCTGAAGAACACTCTCAATGTTACAGTACATAGCCTTAATCATGGATATAAAAGAATGGCTAAAACCAAAAGCCTCTAAAGTGTTCCACAAAAACAAATGTTCAACTCTGTCGAAGGCTTTCTCTTGATCGAGAGAAATCAGACCAGAGTTAATTCCCAGGAGTTTAGAAGCATCTAAAACATCTCGAATTAAAGCAATATTATCTAAAATAGACCTGTTGGGAATACAGTAAGACTGATCAGAATGTATCAATGTACTTAAAACTTTACTAAGTCTTATAGCCATACTTTTAGACAAAATTTTGTACTCTGAACATAAGAGTGAGACAGGGCGCCAATTGCCAATACACTGAAGATCCCCTTTCTTAGGTAACAGTGTGATGACTGCTCTTCTGCAGCTCAGTGGCAACAGTCCTCTCTTCAGACCGTCATTAAGAACTGTCAGCAGATCTTCTCCTGTAACGGGCCATAGAGTCTTATAGAACTCAACAGGTAACCCGTCAATTCCTGGAGATTTACCGTTTTCCATGCTCATCATGGCAGTATAAAGCTCTTTCGATGACAAAGTCTGTTGTAGTTCATTGTTGGACTCTTCGTCCACCTTTGGCAGTCCTTCAAGGAAATTATCAACATCTGCACCCCATTCTTTCAGTTCAGATTTATAAAGGTCTGAAAAAAACTCTACAGCACGGTTACGTATGTCAGCAGGCTCAGTTAGTTCTTGTCCTGTAGCTGAACGTAAAGCATGGATCATTTTACTTTGACCTTTTTTTCATTTCCAAATTAAAAAATAATTTTGAGGGAGCGTCCATTTGTGTCACAGTTTGAAACCGTGAACGGACTAAAGCTCCCTGTGCTTTAACTCCCAACAGGTCTAACAGAAATGCTTTTTTTCCCTTCAAGCCATCAATATGCTTTCTATTTTTTTTTTAGATGCTAATAACTCCTGTAAAACAATAATTTCTGTTTCTAATGTCTTCATTGACTGGGCTATGTCTCTAGTAACATTCACAGTGTACTTTTGACAAAAATCTCTAATAAGAACTTTTCCGCAGTCCCACCATTGCAGTAAAGAAGTATACAAATGTTTTTGCAGCTTAAAAGTTTCCCAAAATTTTTTTACATTTTCCATAAAAAGTTTATCATTTAACAATGAGGTATTAAAGCTCCAGTATGCACTCTTGTACTTCACACACTTCATTAAAACACTGCACAGAACTAAACTGTGATCAGGAAAACCCACTGGAATAATTTTACAAAATTTAAAAAGATTACGTTGATGTTGAACACTATAAATTCTGTCAAGTTGTGCCAAAGAGATAGTATGTTCAGTACTATGAGCCCAAGTGTACTGTCTAACATCTTGATACATATTTCTCCACACATCACATAAATCATGAGTTTCAATTAGTTGTATAAGTGTTTTCTGAGATGCAGCGTGTGGTTCAATATGATTCCTGTCCAACTTATCATTAGCGGTACAATTAAAATCTCCACCTAAAAATAACATATCTTCAGAATTTAAATCTTTCCAAACAGCATCCACCTTATCAAAGAAAAGAACTCTCTCTAATCCTTTTGTAGGGGCATATAAATTCAGAAGCACCATGGTGATTTTCTCAAATTTCACTTTGATCTTTAAAAAACGACCACTAATTATTTCCTCAACTTCACAAGACAGAGGTAAAAAATGCTTTGAAAACAAAACAGCAACACCTCCACTAATAGAGGATTTGTGACTCAGGACAATCTGTCCGTCCCATTCTCTTCTCCAGTCAGTCTCGTTTTTAAAATCACTGTGTGTTTCTTGTAAAAACAGAATATCTACTTTTCTTTTGTCTAATAAACTCAAATAACGTCATTCTTTTATGACCATCTCTGGCAACATTTAAGTTTAAAGATCCGATTTTAAAATTTGTCATTTTTGTTTTAGAGACCAGAACAAAAAAAATGAGGAGAGCTGCCAAAAAAAAATTTTTTGGCAGCATTTTAAAAGTTGACAGCCTCATCATTTTTTAAAAATTGTTTTTTAAGTTTGTTCACAAGTTTTCTAAGACGGTAAATCTCCACATCTTGAAAGGCTCCTTCTTTCATTAGATACCTTGCATCATTGATGAATTGTTTACAATCAGGGAAAAAATTCTCAACTTGCACTCCTTTCAATCCCTTTGTTTCTTGCAGAAATTTACTAATATCATCAGCTCTATACAAACAAACCAAGCTTTCATTTTGAGAACTTATAGACAAATTTGAACCCTGAGACACATTTGAATCAGAGGAATCTCTATCACTGTCTGATCCCATATTCTCATCACCACCCTCATCCTTCTTTACTTGTTTAAAAGCTTTTCCACAGCTTTATTTCTTTCTTTTAACTGGGATCTTGAAAACAGATTTTGCTTCCTTTTCAAAATCAACATTGTCTTCCACATCAATTTCATCAGCATCTGTTACACAAACGTTTTTCGTTTTTCGAGTGTTCAGCCCGCTCATCGGACATCGAGAGAGTATCACTTTTACTAGGCTCGGTAACAATCTCATTTGTATCAGATTTATTCTCGGCAGCCACGACTGCGATCGGCCCGAGCTCAATCTCACCGGCCTCGACCACAGCCATCCCGGCGGTATCAGCGTCATTCGCGATCTCAGCGGGGAAGAACAGAAACGCCCTGTCCCGTGCTTGTGCTCGCACCTGCACTGTCCTTTTTACTAGGACAATCACGAACAAGATGTCCAATCTTACCACAACTAAAACATTTAATTGTAGTGTCAGATGTTGCAAACACTGTGTAATCGAACCCATCAATTTTTAACTTAAAAACCAGATCGATCTCATCAACTCCATTTTTCAACACCATGAAAACTTGTCTTCTGAACGAAACTAGATGCTTCACTGAGGGGGACTTGCACCGGAGAGGGATTTTCTTTATAGGGGAAACCAGTTTTCCATACCGAGACAACTCTTGCACGAGTATTTCGTCTTTAATAAACGGAGGTACGTTGGACAGTATGACCTTTTTAGACGGGGTACTTAAAGGTAAAACAGTCACAAGTGAACCGTTCAACACAACGCCGCGTTGGACAACATCATTTGCCTTTTCAACTGATTTAAAAAAAAAAAACAATTGCACTGTTCATTCGCGATGCCGAGACAATATGATCATGTCCCACAATCTCTCCCACTGCTAAACAACACTGCTCCACATTAATGCCGCGTTCCAGGCAACCTGTAACCCGTGTTTTTCTAACTCGTAACTGGGAGTACATCATTCCAGGCAACCTGTAACCCGTGTTTTTCCAACCTTGCACCCGTGAAAGTGCACTGGAACGGCAGTCAAACCCGTGACTTCCCACCCGTGAACTCGTACTAGATCGATGTACTCCCAGTTACGAGTTGGAAAAACACGGGTTACAGCTTGCCTGGAACGCAGAATAACTCTAGACTCCATGGCGGCGGGTTAAGTCTTTAAAACTCATCAGGGCCGGCGCTAGCCATTTGGGTGCCCTAAGCACAAATGCTTGGTGGTGCAGAATATTTCTTAAATATATACGTGCATATGTGTGTGTATTTATATATACAAAATAATTATACACTGTACACACACATATATCATGTAGACACAAACTTTTATTTTGGATGTGATTAATCTTTTCCCAGCCCTAATAATTTGACAACTCTGTGAATATGAAAATATACAAACACTGAGATTGTGGGGTTTTTTTTCTAATTGCAGTTTCACCAACAGATGTCGCCCTTGGGCCTTGGCCTATGATCCTCTTGAAAATGAACGCATTATCCGCATAGAACAACAATGAAAAAACTTATCTACAGGGTTCCCGCGGGGTCTTAAAAAGCCTTAAAAGCATTGAATTTATTAATTTGGAAATAATACCTTAAAAAGACTTTAAAAAGTCTTGAATTCTGGGTCTTAAAATTGTGCTGTATGTAACTTCTCCGTATTTTATTTTTCCTCAAAAGTTTAATTTGTCAACTACGATTATTTTGATTAATTAACGTAGTATAAATAATGAGTGGCGGAACCAATAATGGAGAACGCAACGCAGCCCCGGGTCACAGTACAAAATACAAAATAATGCCTTCTGTAAATGAAGATCACGCGCTACAGCACCACAACCATAGACTGCAACACAACACAACACAGACCTCAAGCAACAAGCAAAGGAGAAGCGTGAAAAATCAAAGAAAATCAGCATTCCACAGGAGAGGTTGACTGACGCCGTTATATTTTTAACGTTTGTTTTACGTTGTCTGGCTGCCGGTTTAGTTCTGAGGTTATGGGGAAATGTAAATTTAATGCATTTTATTGATCATCAGCTAAAATCAAAATCAAAGACCGCAAGAGCACTGGTAAGATCATTTCGTTTCTTTACTTTTAATGATGATGATTGTGTGTTAAGCGTCTGCGACTTAATTTCACTTTGATTTGCGATAGTTTGCTCGTTGGCTTGATGAATAGATGCTCGCAGTAGCGCCGTCATATCTGGCTATAACATTACATATAGCCTATAGGCTAATACGCTCTCACATGTTTATTTTTTTAGCATTTTTGGGAGGAGTAAAATTTACATATGTGGTTTCACCAACCAGATGCATTTACACTTGTCCAGTTTGGTCTGGAATGCGGCCCAGACCTCCTCCTGAAGTGGTTTGAGCGATCGGATTCAAACCCGTCTCGAATGCGTTTCGGAGGGCATTTACACCTGGTCTTTTCACGATCGGATAGCTATCCGGTCACAGAAAACGCATAAAGTGGTCAGGTGTAAACAGCCAGTGACTGAAAGTACTTGGTGTGATAATGTAATGTTAGTATTGGATGGCCGTTATGGCACGTTCATTTGTGGAATATGCAGTGAACATACCCAGAGTTACAGCACAGTAACTGTAACGTTAACTATCCGCAAATTAAAACCTGCAAAAGTTAGCCCAGTGCATAACAACAATCGGTGATTGCTGAACAGAAATCGTGTCAGATGGAGTGTCATGCAAGTAGCCGACTGTAAGGTTGAGGATGGCCTTATGCAATATTTACACTGCTCTATTCCAGTAGATAAATGTATATGTCTTGGCAATTAAATACTTCTTTTATTTTTTTTTTTTAAATGAATATAGTCTTCTGGGTGAAAATTGAGTTACAGGTTGTTGTTGCACTATCTCAGATTTTGTTCAAACCTTGTCTATATCAAGAATGTGTCCCAAAACCAAGGCCTGTAAAATATTCCTGTTCAAATCCTGTCTTCGTATTTTCAGCCCTTGAAATGTCTTCAGTTTTACAGCCTGAAAATCATATTATCTGGGAAGCAATATTTGGACATTAATATAATGAAAAGTGTTATTCATAGGCATTATCTACTTAGACAGTAATACATTTTGAAAATTAAAACTTGTGATTTGCTTAAATATCTGATCCTTTTGCTATTACGAAACACAATTTTATTGTGTTTCCACAATAAGTTTATATATTGCCAGTTTATAGCATTATCTCTTTTAATGTGATAAAAACATTAAATAATTTTGACTATGTATTGGTAGTAATTTACGGTGGTGTAAGGTGCTGGAAAAGGCTTTAAAATGGACCTTGAAAGTGTTTGAAAGGTGCTTGAATTTGACCTTGGAAAAGGTGTACGAACCCTGCCCATATTCCCAGCATGGAATGGGTAGCTGGCTAATGTTAAAAAACAACTTAACATTGTTCGGCAAACTTTCTTGTGGCCTACTGAAATGATTTTATTTTTCACACCTGCTTGGCTTATCATCTTTTACCCATTCCACATTTGAAAAATAAATGAACACAAGTTCAAGGATTTTGTTTTTCTTTGCTGGTAGGGATGTGAAATAGGTATTAATTTTTTATATAAATGGTCTTAAAAAGACTTGAATTTAACTTGAAGAAACCTGTAGGAACCCTGTATCTAAGCGGTCTTCCTTTTCTTCTCAAACAAACTAACTGCATCTTAAACAGCCCAAGTTTCAAAATTTCAGGGCTAAAAAAGCCTGCCCCGGATCATTTGCACTACTAGCGACGCCCCCCTGGACATGCATACACGACGCAAGGGCGTCCGCGCTACAAAACTAACATTTTTATTTAAAACATTGTCTTACCTGCAAGCGACGCGCGAGTATCATCCCGCTGTCTCTTCTTTTTCCTTTTTTCCGCCCCCGACTCTTGGTGCCTTTTCGAGGCCATGTCTGAGGTCGGTGTCTGCCAAATTTGACATTGATTGAGGCATAATCGAACAGAACACTGGGAGGTGGGGAAGGGGGGGCACCAGAGGGAGACTGGCACAGGAGATTCACCTTTTTCTCGACTAATTTGGTCTAGGCCTATATTACTTTTGTATATTAACATGCTTTAGACATATTTTATTTGTTATTTATACTAGTAGCCTATTTTGATGATTTTTCACGACCCAGATTTTTTGGTGAGATTTAGAGAGATTTAGAGAGAGAGAGAGAGAGAGAGAGAGAGAGGGAGAGGGAGAGAGAGAGAAGGAGTTATCACATGTTGGAATATTCAAGGACTGAGGTCCTCTGTTTTTGGTATCAAGAGCCAACATTCGGACTTTAAAAAAGAAATTCTGAATTCTGACATTATAATACTACAGGAAAAATGGAATGTAAGAGATTTGTCCACTGGCTGCCCAATTGGATTTAGGGAAATAGTTTTACCATCAACGAAATTAAGAGGGGTGACTCAGGGCAGGGAGTCAGGGGGAATGCTGATATGGTATAGAGCACACCTCATAGACTCAATTACAGCTATACAAATCGTAAAAAATAACATCTGGTTAAAAATCCACAAAGACATCATCTCCACAGACCATCACATATTCTTGTGTGCTATATACCTTCCCCCAGCTGAGTCTCCCTATTATAATGAAGAAACCTTCTCCATCCTGCAGGATGAGATCAGCCATTTCCAGACAAAAGGGAATGTGTTAATGTGTGGCGATCTAAATGCCAGAACTGGAAATGAACCAGACTTTGTCAATACACAGGGAGACAAATATATCACAAACACCAGCCACTCTCTGCCCTCATATCACCTCAGAAACAATTATGACAAGTACACAAACAGAAGTGGGAAAAGCCTCCTAGAGCTCTGTCGATCACTGGGCCTGTATATAGTGAACGGTCGTATACGGGGAGACTCTTTTGGTTGTTACACCATTAATTCTTTCTTGGGTAACAGTACTGTAGATTACTTCATCACAGACATTGACCCAGTGCATCTCAGGGCATTCACAGTCAGTCCTCAAACACCTCTGTCAGACCACTGCAAAATTACACTGTATTTAAGACAAACTCATAGCAATGAATCACACAGACAGCCCTCTCGTTTACTGAAGCTGCAAACACCCTACAAGTGGACAAATAACAGCACAGAAAATTACCAAAATGCAATAGAAAGTCAAACGATCAAATTATTATTAGACAAATTCATAATGAACACATATTCACAAAATAAATTAGGCATAAATCTGGCACTTAGTGACATTATCAAAATATTCCACCAATCAGCATCCATGTGCAATTTGAAAAATAAATCATCAAAAAGGAAACCAAATAACACCAAAGAAATGTGGTTTGACAGTGAGTGCAAAAATATCCGAACAGCGGTACGAAATCTTTCAAATCAAAAACACAGAGATCCTGACAATGAAGAACTCCGCCATCAATATCACGAAGCCCTTAGACTGTACAAACAAACTCTAAGAGTAAAAAAGGAAGAACACAAAGAACAATTATTTCAAGCAATGGAGGAATCAATAAATACCAGTAACTTTTGGAACAATTGGAACACACTCTATAGACCAAACCAGGAAGAACTGGCCATTCAAAACGGGAACATATGGAGGACACACTTCGAAAATCTGTACAAAACAACCGAAACAAATCCTGCTCGAAATGAATTAAAAACCAAATTAGAAATCCTGAAAGAAAAAATTAAAGACAATCAGAACCCCCTGGACTTTCCAATCACAATAAACGAGCTTACAGACAGACTTCATGCCTTAAAACCCAACAAGGCATGTGGCATTGATGGAATATTAAATGAAATGATCAAATACACCAACGACAAATTAAAAAACGCAATAATCAAATTATTCAACCTTGTTTTGAGAGTAGGATATTTCCCCGACACCTGGAACCAAGGCCTAATCACACCAATATTCAAACAAGGAGACAAATATGAGCCAAACAATTACAGAGGCATATGTGTCAATAGCAACCTGGGGAAAATATTCTGTTCGATTATTAATATAAGATTGCAAAACTTTCTCAAAAACCACAACATTCTGGACAAAAGTCAAATTGGATTTCTGCCCAAACACAGAACATCTGACCACATTTACACCCTTTACACGATCATTGATAAACATGTATTCCAAAATAAGTCCAAAGTCTTCGCTTGCTTTATTGACTTTGAGAAGGCTTTTGACTCGATCTGGCATGAAGGACTCTTCCTAAAACTATTAGAAAATGGGATTGGAGGGAAAACATTTGATTTGATCAGCACCATGTATAAAAACAATACATGTGCTATAAAAATAGGGAATAAACTAACAGAATTTTTCTCCCAACAAAGAGGAGTCAGACAAGGTTGCCCATTGAGCCCCACTCTATTTAACATATATATAAATGAATTAGCCAAAACATTAAATAATTCCACTGCCCCCGGCCCAACCCTGACTGAATCAGAAATTAAATGTCTCCTCTTTGCAGATGATTTAGTCATTCTGTCACAAACTAAAGAAGGACTACAACAGCTCCTCGACGTCGTAGAGGCATTCAGTCAAACGTGGGCTCTCAAAATTAACCTCGCAAAAAACAAAATAATGGTTTTTCAAAATAGATCCAGGTGTAGGGAAAATAAATACATCTTCAGAGCAGGAAACCAAGTCCTCCAACACACCCACGAATACACATATCTGGGTCTAAAACTGAGTTCAACAGGGAACTTTAATCTGGCTGTGAATGAACTGAAAGCAAAAGCGATGAGAGTCTTCTACATGATTAAAAATACTATTCGACATGAAATTCCAATTCAAACCTGGCTAAAAATCCTAAAAGCAATAATTGAACCAATTGCTCTGTACGGCAGTGAGGTATGGGGGCCTCTAAAAACCCAAGAGTTTTCAAAATGGGAAAAAGAGGAAATTGAAACTCTGCATACCCAAATTTGTAAAAGCATCCTAAAAGTAAACAGAGCGACACCAAACAACTCGTGCAGAGCTGAATTAGGACAATACCCCTTACTGATCACTATCCAAAAAAGAGCTGTGAAGTTCTACCAGCACCTGAAGTGCAGTGACCCGAGCTCATATCAGGCTGAAGCCCTGCGGTGTCAGGAGCAGAACCGGCACCGGAGCGCAGTGACCCGAGCTCATATCAGGCTGAAGCCCTGCGGTGTCAGGAGCAGAACCGGCACCGGAGCGCAGTGACCCGAGCTCATATCAGGCTGAAGCCCTGCGGTGTCAGGAGCAGAACCGGCACCGGAGCGCAGTGACCCGAGCTCATATCAGGCTGAAGCCCTGCGGTGTCAGGAGCAGAACCGGCACCGGAGCGCAGTGACCCGAGCTCATATCAGGCTGAAGCCCTGCGGTGTCAGGAGCAGAACCGGCACCGGAGCGCAGTGACCCGAGCTCATATCAGGCTGAAGCCCTGCGGTGTCAGGAGCAGAACCGGCACCGGAGCGCAGTGACCCGAGCTCATATCAGGCTGAAGCCCTGCGGTGTCAGGAGCAGAACCGGCACCGGAGCGCAGTGACCCGAGCTCATATCAGGCTGAAGCCCTGCGGTGTCAGGAGCAGAAGCGGCACCGGAGCGCAGTGACCCGAGCTCATATCAGCTGAAGCCCTGCGGTGTCAGGAGCAGAACCAGCACCGGAGCGCAGTGACCCAAGCTCATATCAGGCTGAAGCCCTGCGGTGTCAGGAGCAGAACCGGCACCGGAGCCCAGTGACCCGAGCTCATATCAGGCTGAAGCCCTGCGGTGTCAGGAGCAGAACCGGCACCGGAGCGCAGTGACCCGAGGTCATATCAGGCTGAAGCCCTGCGGTGTCAGGAGCAGAACCGGCACCGGAGCGCAGTGACCCGAGCTCATATCAGGCTGAAGCCCTGCGGTGTCAGGAGCAGAACCGGCACCGGAGCGCAGTGACCCGAGCTCATATCAGCTGAAGCCCTGCGGTGTCATGAGCAGAACCGGCACCGGAGCGCAGTGACCCGAGCTCATATCAGCTGAAGCCCTGCGGTGTCAGGAGCAGAACCAGCACCGGAGCGCAGTGACCCGAGCTCATATCAGGCTGAAGCCCTGCGGTGTCAGGAGCAGAACCGGCACCGGAGCGCACTCTCACAGCTGATGCTGAAACTACAGCCAGACCAGCACAGCACTATCTGGCCCAACCAAATTATACAATTACAAAAACAAAATTACATCACCTACTGGAAAGATGGTACTAAATTACAAAAGAAGATGGAACTCTATTTAATCCTGAAAAGAGATTATAAACCAGCAGAATACCTGAGCTGTGTGAAAGAGCATAAAGTGAGAAAGACCCTAACCAGATACAGGCTGAGTGACCACAGTCTGGCTGTAGAGAGAGGTGTGTGTGTGTGTGTGTGTGTGTGTGTGTGTGTGTGTGTGTGTGTGTGTGTGTGTGTGTGTGTGTGTGTGTGTGTGTGTGTGAGTGACCACAGTCTGGCTGTAGAGAGAGGTGTGTGTGTGTGTGTGTGTGTGTGTGTGTGTGTGTGTGTGTGTGTGTGTGTGTGTGTGTGTGTGTGTGTGTGTGTGTGTGACCACAGTCTGGCTGTAGAGAGAGGACGGCACAGGCAGAGATGGCAGCCGAGAGAGCAGAGACTGTGTTCTCTCTGTGTGTGTGTGTGTGTGTGTGTGTGTGTGTGTGTGTGTGTGTGTGTGTGTGTGTGTGTGTGTGTGTGTGAGTGACCACAGTCTGGCTGTAGAGAGAGGACGGCACAGGCAGAGATGGCAGCCGAGAGAGCAGAGACTGTGTTCTCTGTGCTCTCAGAGAGAGGTGGAGA
The DNA here is from genome assembly GCA_026230005.1 of Gila orcuttii. Taxonomy (NCBI): domain Eukaryota; kingdom Metazoa; phylum Chordata; class Actinopteri; order Cypriniformes; family Leuciscidae; genus Gila; species Gila orcuttii. The sequence goes on along the minus strand of JAPDVR010000016.1, from coordinate 42,204,254 downwards.
CAGAAGAACACTTCCTGATACACTGTGATCACTATAACAGCATTAGATCGGACTATTTCACTAGATTTCAACAGTTAGAACCAAATTTTATGGCATTACCAAATTCAGAAAAATTAAATCATATTTTGGGAGAAAAATCTAGCTCAATCACAACAGCAGCAAAGTATGTAACAGCCTGCCACAAACTACGAGAGTCAGCCAGTGGACAAAACTAAAGTCAGAATTGTTCTTGTCTTGTTTGAATGTTGGTACAAACGTACAAAAGTGTGTGTTTTAAATGTTATAAATGTATTCATTTTTTTCTTTATTTTTCTTTATTTATTTCATTCTCTATTATGAAGTCATCGTTTTTGTTATTTTTGGAACAAAATGTATTTTCGATGCTTCAAAAAATTCTAACTAACCCACTGAGGTCACGTGGACTACTTTGATGATGTCTTTATTTCCATTCTGGAGAAAGAGTGTACGTACATTTTCAATGGAGGGACAAAAAGCTCTCGGACTAAATCTAAAATATCTTAAACTGTGTTCCAAAGATGAACGGAGGTCTTACGGGCTTGGGACGACATGAGGGTGAGTCATTAATGACATAATTTTCATTTTTGGGTGAACTAACCCTTTAATGTATCTATGGAGCATGCAATGTATGGCGTAAATACATTTGTTTAGCTGGCCACTGTAGGTGTCTGTTTGTTTATTGTAAAACCAATTCATGTCCTCATAAACCACGAGTAAACATACAAATGTTGTAAAACTCGCACATGACATGGTGTTCTAAAAACACTGCGCTCAAGTTCAAATCATTTACTTTTAAAAATCTCTCGAGACCTTGTGTTTTTCCCCCATTTCACTGCCCAACTCACGGGATCTGATTCGGGATCAAAAATGTATGGCTGAATCTGATTGTCAGCCACGGTTTGTTTTGGGATGTCAGTCACATCTTCCAGACGCTCTCAACGCAAAAGCTTTGCACGCTCGTGATTATTTAGCTCCGCCCACGCCCGCTCGTTTTTTTTTCCGGAAAGACTCGGTACCGCCTATCTTTCTTTTATGAATATAATAAAACTAAAGACTTTTTGGAGATATGAAGGATGCAATACTACTCTATAGGTACTCAAGATTAACATGAGATTGACTGAAACTGAGTGTTTCACACCCCCTTTAAATGTTGGCTTTATTAAACTAAGTTTTAAACAGTCTCATATTTTATTTATTTCTCTTTTTATTTCTAATATAGGCCTACTATTTATTCATTTATTGTTCTATTTTATTTAACATTTTTACATTTACCATGAATCATCATAAATAAAACATTTAATGTAAAACAAGTATTGCACAACAATTTTAAATGTCTACTCATTTGTCCATTTTAAAATGATTTCATTTACATCAAACCAGTCAGAGGTTTAGGATATCGCGTTTTATGCGTGTGCAAATTTGTTATTTCAAATGTTAATAGAAGCGACACGGTCGGTTGAAAACATCTCAACTTCTCAGAATGCCACAAGCGCACAGCAGGTCATGTGACAAAACCAACCGATCAGCTTTGACCTTTCCGTTACAACATGGAAAGCTCGGCCGAACAGCTGATCATACTGTATAGGGCGGGTTTTTATTTCTCATCTCCATAAATATATCTAGTAGTAAAGCTAATGCAAGGGCTAGAAATCAATGAATCCTTTGCTGATACTTCCTGCGTGATAGATTCAGCTGGCGCATTATTGCATGCCAATGTGCATTGGCTCGTTTAGTTTCTCTCGAGGTAGATTGGTCTCAGCAAAGATACCATTTCAGTCGGTTCTCTCCGACAAACATAGGAGTGACCGACAGAAAGGGAACTTATTTTGCAACAATGAGACATTAAAGTGCCATATATGATTCCATCTGAATCCCAGGATTTTCAACACCCTTTCCTGACATTTCATCTCCATTCACTTTCCTAGCTCTCTTCCCATGGCCTTTTTTCTTCAATTTCTGTTTTATTGCAGGTGTTTTAAAACACACTCATCCTCTTTCATTTCCATGTCTTCCTCACCTTCTATTGCAACCAAGTTATAAATAGTTACCTCACACTCTTCCATAGTACTTGTTTTTCTAACTTCATTCACAACATCTTCCAAGTTTTCTTTGCTAAGTTCTCCATTATTATTTCCATCTCTTTTTCCTGTGTCAACACGTGATCCTTCACCAGTTTCTGACTGTCTCTGTTCCTCATTTCTACCTACATTTGTCTGCTCCTTATTTCTATTCTCATTCAGAGGCACCACTGGATCTTCCTTCTCAGGACAAGCACGAATCCTGTCCTTCCTGTCCACAGCCAAAGCATACTTCATACTTTCTGAAGTTGCATAGATCACATAATCATAGTTGTCCACCTTAAATTTCATGGGTTTATTTAGCTCCTCTTTTACATTTTTTTTAGTTCTGGACTCGCGCCAAAACTCCCGTAATAATCAACTAATCTCTTATTTACATTGTGTTTGCACTATTAGTTATGATGAAAGCATTTTTTAGTGTGCAGAAATCAAGTTGCAATGACGAGTTATGCGCTCAACGTCTCTGATCGGCTACATGTTCATCACTGCAACCTTTCATGCCACTACATAAATATAATGCCATAGATCTTAATATAATACTTTAATCAACTTTACACGATTAGTTAATCTTGAGAGCTGTAATTGTAAAAGTGTGCTAAAAGTTTTCAAGAGAGTTCCACTTTGGCTAACATCTTTGCATATGTGTTTGCATATCACAGCAGTGGGCGTTTACACTGAAGTCTCACAGCAAACCCTTCAAACCAGACTTCAATCAGAGGGCTGAAATCAGGGTAGAAAAAAAAAGCCCTTTATTTCTAAATAATGACAATTTTTGATTGTACAATTTATAATTTTATAAATTATACTAACATTATAAATGCACCACAGGAAACATTATAAAACAATAAAACAAAGCAGTTCATGACCCCTTTAATATTGCAATATTCAATAACATGTTAACCCTTAGGGGTCTAAGGTGTTTTTGGGGTCCTTGAGATGTTTTGACATGCCCTGACATTTGTGCTTTTTTCAGTTGCTTATAAACATATTAATGGCAAAGGTGTCATTACACTCTATTTAGCACAAACAGGGCGACCATAATATTTGAGCAACATGTATGTACATGTTTGTATTTTTAAGAGAATATAATATCACCTTAGTTGATAATTCAATATACCTACTTTATTTTTGACAAAACATCCCATACTATATATTTAACATATGAGAAGAAATTGGCGAAGAAAAGCTTATTTGATGTGACAGTAGTCTATTTTACTGTAAAAACTTTAAAATCTATCCAAAACTAGTAACGAAATCTTGTCTAAACATTCATATTTCATCTGTAACATATCGTTTTTATGATATATTAATATAGGGCATATAAATGTTAATTTGCTATTTAATATGTTGCTTATACAAATACATTGTATTTGATATATTAATATAGGGCATATAAATCTTAATTTGCTATTTAACATGTTGCTTATACAAAGACATTTTATTTGAACATATTTCAGTTGATTTGTACTCATATCAGTATAGCAATATAGTTTGGGATAAGCTAAAATAGTAGATATGTTCATGTTCATGTAAAAATAGCATGTTGTAGTGCCTGTAGTAAACAACAGCACTCATCTGTGCCGTTCATTCACACATAGACACGCGATTCATATTTAAACAGTCTTTTGCGGTTTACATACACTATATTGCGATTAGAACAAATCTCTTAAGAATAAAGAATTTACTATTCACAATCCTCAGCTGAATCCATTGCTCCTCGAAATGAAACCGAAACCAGCACTTCTGAGGTAAATTTTTCTAGGAATATATTACTATTACGCTATTATTATTCCTCACAGCGTCACAAGACGATGTAAAGTACATTAATCTGATTAAACTTGGTGTGTTTTATCGAGTTGATGTGGGCGGGTTTGCATGGATCGCCTCAGATCATTTGCGTTTCAATAGCGCGCTCTCGTGTTCACATTAGCAGATAATGAGTTGCCATGAGAACGACTGACTTCGCTCTTTTCATACAGATTACATAAACAGAGAATATTTGTTTTCGTTTTGAATTAGATCATTTAAAAGTAGACACTTAAATGACTATAAAGATATATTGCTCTTACCTGTGTGACTAGTATTCGCTGAGTTTTGTTTAAGTTTAGAGACGTGCTCCAGACAAAATCTTCACTGAGACGGAGAGGCAGAAAGCATACCCTGTTTATTTTCTTTATTTTAAAAAAACACAATATTTTGTTGCATTGTAAGTGGACACATAAAAAAGTAGACATTTAACAGTTGATTTTTTCATATTTCTTAAGTCTGTATGACCATAAATGATGTTGTATTTTAAGTCTATTTTGCTGCTATGTGAAAAAAAAAATCCAGCGCGTTTGTCGACCCCAGAGGCTTAAAAAAATCTATTCTGATTTGTTATAATCGTAATTAGGGCTGTCAAAATAACGCGTTCATTTCGATTAATTAATCTGAGAAAAAGTAACGTGTTAAAAAAAATAACGCAGATTAATCCATTCCGTATTGACCTTTGATTGGGAGCCGTTCTAGCCACCATTCGACTGTAAAATGAAGGAGGGAGACGAGAACGCGCTGCCTGGATCATTGATTGGAACATTTACTTCTAAAAAACGGCCTGATGGAAGTGTTGATAAAAATAAAGTCGTCTGCATTGTCTGCAGCAAGGAATTTGCATATCACCAGAGTTAGTCAACTCTAAAATACCACATCAATGCAAAGCATCCAGGAGTTAACGTTAAATCCGGAGGTACGACCTAGCACGTCCCGTGATACCAACTCTGGCAGTCAACGTCATTATCAAACCACACTGGAGCAAACACTGAAACGTAAATGTAGCAAATCTGTATTTGACCGACTGAGCAATTCCCTTGCTAAATAGATCGCAATGTCCAGCAGAGCAGTGTCAGTGATAGAAGACAGAGGGTTAGCAGAGCTTTTGTAAATCGCCTCTTCAGATATAACATATAACCCTCCATCACGAAACACCATTATGTTAAAAATCCAGCAGCTGTACGACACTGAAAACAAAATAAAAGGAGATGTATTGGTGGGAGTGGAATATATCGCGCTTACAGGGGATCACTGGACTTCAGTTAGCAATCACAATTACCTTGGTGTTACGGCAAATAATAATAAAAGAGTTTTTTGATCTTTAATGTCACTAATGCTGATTATTCATTGATTCATTTGAATTGAAATATTAAAATACTTTAACAGCAAAAATTATGTATGCGATTAATTTAGATGAATTAATCACAGAGTATGTAATTAATTAGATTAAATTTAATCGATTAGACAAGCCAGAATGGTTAGCAATTGAAGAAGCTTGTTGTAATAAGACTTCATTAACGGCTCTGCTTAATAGTCCCATTAAAATTGACGTCAAGAGTATCAACGGAAACATAGTTATCTCTAATTTAATTAAAGTGTGGAAACAAATTAAGGTATATTTGAAAATTCCAGATATATATCTGGACACTCCAATTTGTAATAATCATGCTTTTCCTCCGGGGTTACATGATAAGCTCTTCTTTCAAATGGAAACACATGGGTATAGTAACAATTCAGGATCTTTATAGAGAAGGTACATTTAGCTCTTTTGAACAGCTAAAACAAAACTATGCTCTTGTTTCTGCACATTTCTTCCGTTATTTGCAAGTTAGAGACTTTGTTAGAAAGCACATTCCAAACTTTGAAGTTTTGAATTTGAATCCCACCTTAGAGAGAATCGTTAATGTACATCCTGGTATGAATGGTAGTGTGTCTAACTTTTACAAATTACTGCTAGAAAATGTGGACAGTAACACAGAGAAAATAAAACATGACTGGGAGGAGGAAATTGGTTTTAACATTCATGAAAACGTGTGGGATGCATGCTTGAGAAACATACATACATGTTCTGTGAATGCTAGACACAATTTGATTCAGTTCAAGGTAATTCATAGGCTTCATTATTCTAAGTCAAAACTTCATAAAATATATCCCACGATTTCTCCACTATGTAATAAGTGTAAATTGTCAGAAGGCACACTGTTTCATTCTTTATGGTCATGCAGTAAAATTCAGCCATTTTGGGAATGTATATTTAAATTTATTTCTGAAGCAAATTCTATTGAGTTGGAGCCTGGGCCTTGCACTGGACTTTTAGGAGCAGAGAATGCTTTTTGTAATAAATATCAGACACAGGCCATTTCCCTGTGTATGATGTTGGCAAAAAGACTTATTTTACAAATGTGGAAAGCAGATTCTGTCCCCACCTTTGAGATGTGGGCTAAGGAACTGGGAAATATGTTGTACTTGGAAGAACTGAGATTTATATTAAAAGACAAATTATCCATTGTCATTAAGATTTGGGAACCAATAAGAAAATTCTTATAGATGGACTGAACAAGCTTTATATATTATTTTAATTTCTGTTATTGCCATTCACTAGGTTAAAAGACTGTATATGTTTATTCTTTGCCCATTTACAAAATGTTTTTGTTTGTAGAGCACTTGAAGACACCTTCTACAATCATTGCAATATTGTGGGGGGAGGGGAGGGATGCTCTAAATTTAAAAAGCTGTAAGTACTTAGCTCAATGTAACATGTACAATGGTACTGCTTAGAAAGTATGTTTAGTCGTACTCCTGTATAGTTACTGAATTGGTGGCATTGTGCATGTGGGTTGTCTTCATGAAAATAAAGGGATAAAAAAATAAATAAATAAATAATAATTTAATCGATTGACAGCCCTAGTTGTAACACAACTTACCTCAGTATCTCCAATTTACACTTTATATTCTTCAGTCCAGTACAGAGCAGCTTCCCTCCTGAATCCTGCAGTTTATTATTGTTCATGTTCAGCTCTTTTAGATTGGTATCTGATCCAAGAATAGTAGCCAGAGCTGAACAGCTTTTGTCTGTTAAGCCACAATCATTTAGCCTGCAAGAGAAATAAATGATATCACGAAGTTAAGTGGAACATTTTTATATACAAATATAAAATATATATTTCCTTTATTTTTTATTATATATATATGAGCTACACACTGACAAAACTATCCTTTTCTATATATTAATTTTGATAAAGTCTTAAAAATTGATTTGCTCAATTAAATGAGACATGCTTAAATACAAATATTTTTGTTAAGATTTATGAAGTTATGCAAGAGCATATGTGCTTTATAGCAGAAGTTGAAGAGAACTACATAGTGAAAGTTAGTAAAAATAACTATAAACTAGTGTGTTGTATGATAACAATACTGTTGTGCTTCCTCCTCTGCTAACTCAACCGTATAAAGCCTAATGTATCATATTGATACATGAATGTCTAAGACCTCTAAATTATCAATTTGATCAAAACTTGGCTGAAAATCTGCTGAAAATCTACTACATGCCTTCCGTTTATTTGTGTCTCTCAATCATCTATGTATTGCATTGCAATATGTTTTGTCCGCCACAATTAAAACTACAGAACTAAAACTTATGAAATTTAACATTTAAAATATAATTTTTTTTGGGAGAAATAAAGTAAAAAATTGAGTGTCAGCGTCAGTTCTGGCAGGCCAAGTAGTCAAGATGCTGCTAACGGTATTGGCCAACAACATGGTCTCATCAGCGATCTGCTCAGCTGAGCTGCATCAGCGCATCAGCTGTTCATCTCCCCTCGCTACTAATGACTACGCTCAAATCAGGGCGCCCTATTTAAACAGATTGAGTTCGCTCCAAACTGCTTGCTGCTCGCTCTCTGCAACCCACCACCTCCCCAGCTCCCCCTTGTCGTGTATAACGTGGCATTTGCTATTCTGTCATCGTTGCTGCTCTGTTCATATGGGGGAATAGTTCTGTTCTCCCAGTGCTAAACTGTGAGCGTTCCCTAATGCTGGTGCTGTCCTCTGACTCTCTGCTATTTCATGGTGCTCATGAAAGGTCAGAGGACTCCCTGAACAGAGTCATACCGCCAAATTTTAATTATCAACAGAATTGCAATTTATCAATACAAATTTCCTAATCATTTCTATCGTCTTGTGTGTTCTTGACTTAACCCTCTGGGGTCCAGAAACGCGCCGGCGCGTTTTGCTGTTTTTTTTCCACATAGCAGCAACATAGACTTAAAATATTCCGTCATTTTTGGTCATATAAATAAAATCAATACATGATTATAAACTATAGAGGGTCTTCTTTTTTTGTGTACACTCACATTAACATCAAAACCGTGTGCTTTTGTAAAATGAAGAAAATAAACAGGGTGTGCTTTCTGCGCCTCTGTCTCCGTTAACTTTTTTTTTGGAGCACGTCTCTAAACTTAAACAAAGCTCAGCGAATACTATTCACACAAGCATGAGCAATATATCTTTATAATCATTTAAGTTTGTACTTTTAAAATATCTAATTCAAAACAAAAATAAATATTCTCTGTTTATGTAATCTATAAAAAAAGAGAGAGGTGTCAGCCGATCTCATTATCGTTCTCTCAGCTCATTATTCTGCTAATGTGACACGCCCACGGAGAGCGAGCGGTATTCAAACGCAAATGATCTGAAGCAACACATGCAAAGTGTCAACGCCCCTCATAAACGCGATAACAACAAATGTAATCATCAGATTAATGTACTATTTCTTCTTGCGAGGCTGTGTGAGGAATAATCCTGGGACATTTACCTCAGAACATGTGCTGGTTTATTTTCATTTCGAGGAGCAACGGATCCATCTGAGAAGTAAGTTTTTTTTATTATTGTTCTAAGCGCGATATCATAGTGTATGTAAACCGCAAAAAGACTGTTTAAATATGAATCGCGTCTGTGTGTGAATGAATGAACTGAACAGTTTTTACCAAACCCTATTGGTATACTGAGATGAGTGAAAATCGACTGAAATATGTTGAAATAACGTTAAAATGTCTTTGTATTAGCAACATATTAAACTGCAAATTAATATTTATATGCCCTAATATAGGCTCATAAAAACAACAAACGATATGCCTATGTTACAGACGAAATATGAAAGACAACATTTCGTTGACTAGTTTTGGATAGATTATTAACTGTTTACTGTAAACTAGACTACTGCCACATTGAATAAGCTTTTGTTCACCAATTTCTGCTCAAATGTTAAATATATTAGGCTATGTTTGTTTTGTCAAAAATAAAGTCATCAACTAGGATGCTATTATAGTTTTTGTTCCAATGTAGGCTTTATTCAAACTAATGAATCCTTAACTTTGAAATATGTATGATAAAATGTATACTTTAGTTTTTACAAAGAAATATTACACTTGAAATATTGTTATTTTAATTGTTGCTGTAATTGTAACCTTTTTAATAAAATAGCAAATAATATATTTACAAGGTAGATGTAAACAAAATCTTAAAAGGTCAATATAAGCCTTCTCTTCAAATTATTTGTATTGTGTTTTATTAGTGACAAATTTGGGGAGAGGATACATATCCAAAACTTTCTGAAAATACAGTATGAGAATTAACTACACAATTACTAGAAATGTTCCCCTTGGATATTATACAATTTGCAAGCAAAAATACAAGTGGAAAAATACTATTTTTTTCTAGATGTTTCCAACTGTGAACCAATTTTGTAGTATATACTGTATATATTTCTTTGCTTGTGTCCTTGTATTCTTTCTTGTGGCTCAGTGACACACCTGTGAAAAGCTCATTATTCAGGCTCATTAAGCAGGTCTTTTGTCTTCACAGGTGTGAATCAGACCATTATACATGAGTCACGCCCATTTCGCATATTGCCTTTCCAAACAAAAAGTGTTTCACTAAATTTAAATCAATGTATTGTTTTATGTGAATGATTTGGCAGGATGATTTTCAGATCATTTTGAAGCAAAAATCCTAGGCGAGAACATCCATTAGTCAAAAGTCTTGTGGACACATATTTAGTATGTGTTTTGTGGCCTTATTTCAGAGACTTTAAGTTTTAGTTTTTTCAATAACCATGCATAAACAATATTCTCTCAAAAATACAAACATGTACATACATCTTGCTCACATATGGTAGCCCAGTTTGTGCTATATAGAGTGAATTTACACCTTTGCCATTAACATGTTTATAAATAACTGAAAAAAGCACAAATGTCAGAGCATGTCAGAACACCCCCAGGACCCAGAAAACACCTTGGACCCCAGAGGGTTAAATGGACCTGACAGAACTGATAATATATGTATTTTAAATAATCTATTATACCCTGGATTAGACCATAACATGACATAATGTATTAAGTGACTTACAGAGCTCTTCTGGAGGCTTTGATGACTGCCAATAATCTTATGACACACTCGTCTGATTTCTGGAATTTCTGAAGCTCAAACTCCTCCAGCTCTTTCTCTGATGTCAACAACACAAAGACCAAAGCAGACCACTGGGCAGGTGAAAGGTCACCAGATGAGAGACTTCCTTTGCTAAGCTGGGTCTGAATCTCATCCACCAGAGTTTGGTCGTTCAGTTCATTCAGACAGTAGAACAGATTGATGGATCTCTCTGCAGGAAGATTATCTTCTAATTTCTGCTTGATGTACTGAACTATCTCCTTGTTGCTCTGGTCCCTGCTGTCTTGCTGTGTTAACAGACCTCGTAAGAGTCGTCGATTGGACTGGAGTGACAGACAGAGGAGGAAGCGAAGGAAAAGGTCCAGGTGTCCATTGTCACTCTCGAGTGCCTTGTCCACTGCAGTCTTGAGAAAATCAATCATGGTTTCATTTTTCTTTTCCTGTTCTGTAGACTCATGATCAAACACACTTGTCTTGTTGATGTCCAGAACCAGATGTGCATAAAGGGCTGCAATAAACTCTTGAATGCTCAAGTGAACAAAGCAGTACATGGTACCAAGAATGATCCCTGTTTCCTCCTTAAAGATCTGGGTACACATGCCTGAGTACACTGATGCCTTATAGACGTCAATACCACAGGCTTCAAGGTCTGTGGCATAGAAGATCAAGTTGTTTCTTTCCAGCTGATGAAATGCCAGTTTCCCCAGTGAAAGGATGGCATCTTTATCCCAGGAAACATCTGGTGTGTATTCTCCATCATACTTTCGGCGGCTCTGCTGGATCTGAAAGCGGAGAAAGTGTGTGTACATTTGTGTCAGAGTCTTGGGAGTGTCTTCAGTGTTTGATTCCTGCTGTGTTTTAGAGATCTCATCAGCCTCAGTGTTTTTCACATCATTATTTCTTTTCTCCTCCAGAATGTTCTGGAGAACAGTGGCTGAAATCCAGCAGAAGACTGGGATGTGGCACATGATAAAGAGACTCTTTGATTTTTTAACATGATCTATGATTGTGTTGGCCTGATTCTCATCGGTAAATCTTTTTTTGAAGTACTCTTGCTTCTGTGCATCACTGAATCCTCGTATCTCTGTCAGCCGGTCGATACAGTCAGGAGGAATCTTACTGGCAGCTGCTGGTCTGGTGGTGATCCAGATGAGAGCAGAAGGAAGAAGATTTCCCTTCATGAGGTTCGTTAGGAGAACATCCAGAGAGGCTGGTGACGATACATCACGCCACGTCTCATTACAATCAAACTTCAGAGGAAGGCGACATTCGTCCAATCCATCCAGGATGAACAGGACTTTGAATGGATTCCTTGTTGTAAACTTCAGTCCTTTTGTCTCTGGGAAAAATGTAGTTATAAGGTCCATCAAACTCAGTTTTTCTTTCTCCTTTAAGTTCATCTCTCTGAATGGAAGAGGAAATATGAAACTGATATCTTGATTTTCTTTTCCTTCAGCCCAGTCCAGAACAAACTTTTGCACAGAGACTGATTTTCCAATGCCAGCGACTCCTTTTGTCAGTACAGTTCGGATCTCCTCGTCTTGTTCAGGTGCTTCAAACAAATGTTTGCATTCAACCTGCATCTCTTGTGCTTCATGACGCCTGGAAGCAACTTCAATCTGTCTCACCTCATGTTCAGTATTGACCTGTTCACTGCCACCCTGAGTGATATAGAGATCTGTGTAGATGTTATTCAGAAGTGTGGAGTCACCATGCTTTGCTATTCCTTCAAACACACATTGATTCTTCTTCTTTAGGCTACATTTCAGCTGAGGAATGAGGAACAGCTCATCTAAACACAGGAACAGAAAACAGATAGTTTTAGTCTTAATTTTCTTTCCTACATTTATAAGAGACAATCAGACAGATGATCATGAGTCTCTTACCTTCTAGAGCATCAGCAGCTTCATCTTGCTTCATCTCTCTCAGGTAATGTAGTGTGAGATCAAGAGCTGCTGCTTTGATACTGCATCTATTCTCATTAAAGTCCTTCACAAAGTGTTGTGTGTTCTCATTTTGTAATATTTTCTTAAACTTCTCCAGCTCATTCTTCAGAAATGTGATTATTTTGCTCTCAAGATCCTACAAACAAAAGTAAGAGAAAATACAGAATAACACAATTTAAGCCACATTGTACATCTATATTGGGTTAACACTATTTATTCAATAATTATAATACATGTGCGTAACAAAATCCAGTTAAAAGAGTAACATGCTAACCATGTTGTGCTAAAATGTGTTTAAAAGGAAAAATAAGTGATCAAGAAAAAATGTATTAAATTTATTTGTTCAATAACATATTTGTTAGTTAGAAATATTAAACATTTATAAAAATGTGTTTTCCTACATGAAAGATCCCTAGAAGATTGTCTTTAAAATTCTCGTGGTTCCTGTGAGTCTGAACGTCTGAGTCTAATGTCTCATATTGAAGCCTGAAATCAAATTAGTAAAATAAAATATTAATTGATATTTTACAGAAAGTGAAATAAGCATTAGCTGTGAATACTCTGACAAATATTTGATCTAAACATGTTTCATGATTACACTGATACAACTTTTAAACACAGTCAACGTGTGACAAAAAATTAGTAACACAAAACACCTTTTATTAGATGATAGTGTTTTCTCACTGAAGTCTGGTCCTGCACCTTTAGACTGATCACTCTTCAGAGACACAGAGCTGGACACATGTGAGCCTGATCTTACACTGATGACACAAAGAACAGAGAGAAAACACTTTACTACAGGAGATACTTAGTCTTATTTGAAAAGGTTTAATGGTTTCAAATAGTAATCACATGCAGTATAGCTGTGTGTTTGTTCATTTATGACCATGGTTGGATGGATGGACATGTTTAATGGTAATGTTTGTTTAGTTGCATGATCTATTTTCCATAGTGAGTTTATGTCTCCTTTTGGCTGCCTGTGTAATTGTGTTCCTAAAATGAGTTTCATAAATCCCCTTACACAGTCAAGTTCAATCACATACACCACTGTGGACAAATAATACAACTCTTTAATGTAATGTAAACACATAAAATACTTTTTATTAGATGATGGTGTTTTCTCTCTGAAGTCTGGTATAACACCTTTAGACCGATCACTCTTCACAGACACAGAGCTGGACACATGTGAGCCTGATCTTACACTAATGACACAAAGAACAGAGAGAGAGAGAAAACACTTTACTACAGGAGGATCAACTGTGTCTGAAACACATCTGTGTCTTTATCTAATCCTCCACAGAAATACACACACACTTTAGTTTTATAGTTAACCATTTTATTTTACTAGCTCACATTAGTTTAACAATCTCTTTAACATACATGAGTAAGATTAAATATGTTGAGAATTTAAAAGATACTTCACCATAATTTAAGAGAACATGTCAAGTTTTTGTTTATTGGCAGAAATAGAGAGCAGAAAATTTCTGTGCGACACAGTTTTGTTAGTATACTTGCATTAAATTAAGTGTATAGTTGTTTTCTAATGTCTATCAATAATTTTATGATATAAAAACATTGGAAAAAACATTTATAAAAACAAGACATTCATTTGGATTAATTCAGCGTCTATAGAGCAAACTGGGCTTTATAGACAATGTCAGTGTTCATTTAAGAAGTTCAAAAGTTGTGCAAAGCATTTGCAAATATAGAGCAATGCTGAAAGTTGTGTTATTGCCAGGGAAACAGAAAGTCCAGTGGAGTTTAAACTGATGGTGTGAAACAGACGCAGTCTTACCTGTGTTTCTCTGAGAGACTCATCTGAGAGAGAGAGTCCTTTCCTCTTTCCTCCGACATACTGCAGCTAAACTGACCCTGAAAACTGATCAGCACTGCTATCTGAAACACTCAATCCTTCAGCATCACCTGCAAATCACTACATTTACACAGATCAACAACACCTTATCTAACACAAGAATGAAGAATAAAGACTCATCATCAACAGCAAAAACAATGTATAAAATAAAGCGAGTTACAAACACATATATTGCCATGTAAAATAACTGAATGCTCTTAATCATTTCTAATTGTTTAATGAGTTTAGCTGACTCTAGATATGAATTCATTGGGGAATAGAAATTTAGACTGTACTGGGTGGGAAAACTGAACTCAATTTGTTATATTCTCTGTTACAGTATAGTATCATTTTACAATCATATTTACCCGATCTTTATTCATTTTTAATCGTTTGTCATTTAATCATTACTTCAAGTTCACAATGGTGGTTGATTTCATAACTTTCAAATGATCCCAAAATAACTGATTAAATAAAAGTAACCTTTATTATAATAGTCATACTGTAACTACTAATCATAATTGCTATATATGAACTGAAATATTCAGTTTAATAACAGCAGATTGTTGTTGATTGACGTTAGGCTTTATCTGTCTGTCTACTGTAAATGTCTGGTTCAAAAATACTTTCGATTTCACATCACAAAAACAACAGCCTAACACGGAACAGGAAATTGGAGAAAGATTACAAAAACATATTTGTTTTCAACAACCCTTTATCAATAAACCTTTTTGTGTTTTAACGTCAAAATATTGTAATTTCTGGCAGATTCTTCTTCTGTTCGGAGTAGCAGAAGAACAGCCGTAACTTCACATTTAAATCACGCTTAATATAAAATATGAAGTTCCTAATAATTACAAATGACTGTAATGGAGAATGTAATGAACTTACTTGCAGTCTTGTCCACTAAGAAGAGGATTTATCCGTATTTTAAACTCAGTAACGCTTGTTGTCAGTCCGCGCGCGTCGTTCTCAGAATCTCTCGCTGGTCTCGATGGATTGTGGATTAAACACATAAATGGTCGCGAGTGTTATTAGTTTTTGTAGGCATTGTGCTAAAGTGACATCTGTAGAAATGTTTTCCGAATCATAGATTAAATCAAATCCAGTGAGCGACAGGTTTAGGTGTCAGCAGGTGTTGTTACTTTCGTTTCGCTCTTCTTCGTGTGTTTTACAGGAGGGTTTGAACAGCTGAACAGTTGCACACCGATCCAATCCAGACTCTAAATCCTGTTTAAAACCTCTTACAGTAAATACACATTTCAACAGTGCATCTGTTATTCGCTGTTTCTGGACTATTATCTAAGATGCTGGATATTGTAAATGACTGACATCCTGAGGCAGGGGCGGATCTACAGGGGGCAAGGGGGGGGCAGGTGCCCCCCCACTCTAGAGCCTTGCCCCCCCAGTTGCCCCCGTAACTTTGATGATCCAAAAACTGTACTTGTAAAAACAACTCGCAAGCTTCTCAAAACAGTAAACTAAACGATACATTTACCAAAATTGAACAATTTAATTTTTATTAAAGCCCCTCCCCCCTACCCCTCAAATACTTAGTACGTCCCTGATTCAAACGTGCAGAGCGGCGTTCGCTCAGTCTGGCTCACACACACTAGGGATGGGCGATACCACACTTTTAGGATTCGATACGATACCGATACTTTTTCTTGCATTTTCATCGATACCGATACCGCTCATTTCTTATTGGCAATTTTTGTCAGTAAAAATATTATTACATTTAAGACAAATCACAAGACAAATACAGACCATTTATACAAAATTTATTATGGTCAATACATAATAAAATTAAAATAAATAACATAAATATGAATGAAATAAATTAAATATGAACAAAAACATACACATTTTCACTTTTCTTATTTCTCAAAACAAAAGAAAGAAAAAAGACCAATCTTGGTAGAAAAAGCTAAAAGGAAAAAAAACTAAAAAAAAAACTAATACATCATAACAATGTTATGTTTCGAGACTCTTTGCAGAAGTAAACATGTAACACTTCACTGAAGCAAAAACAAGACATCATAAGGATCATAATAAACTAGGATTTACATATCCTATAAACCTGCATAACAACGACAGTTGTTGCCTGAGAAAATGAACTTGGAAAAATGAACTAGAAGACTGTCTGACACCATCACGCCTTTAGTGCACTCGAGATATGTCGTCACACTTTACTGAAGTTTCAGATTGCTGTTCAGAAAAAGTATCATACCGGTATTCACATTTTTTGCTTTAAGATGATTACGCCTCTGGCTGATTATTTCTCCGGCCTAGAGAAGAGTCTCTCTGCTGGAACAGACGTACCGTGTGCGTGTGTCGGCTGTGTCTCACATTCGCTCGTCTCCTGTCACGTGACATGGGCCAGCTCAATACGCCGCCATGTACAGCCAGGGGTGTCCCGGCACATAGTAATTTAAGGAAGTAATCTTAAACAGTTGAAAGTGATACATACACCCCCAATTATATTTTTTTAGTTTATATCGATATTTTTTTTAAGGAAATCGATGCCAAATGAGTAGCGCGAGTATATCGATCTATCGATACCACAGGATCGATACGCCCATCCCTAACACACACACACATGTCTGGTTCGCTATCTTTGTGGGGACTCTCCATAGGCGTAATGGTTTTTATACTGTACAAACTATATATTCTGTCCCCTTACACTGCCCCTATCCCTAAACCTACCCATCACAGGAGACATTCTGCATTTTTACATTTTCAAAAAACATTACTTAGTGAGATTTATACGCTGTTTTCCTCATGGGGACCGCTGACTGGTCCCCACAATGTAGGTGATCTCAGGTTTTACTATACTTGTGGGGACATTTGGTCCCCACAATGTAATATAAACATGAGCTCACACACACACACACACAGCGAGTCTGCGGTGCGGTGGCCCTGCAACCCGACTGGAGAGACTGAGCTGCCCCAGAGCCTCTGAAGGTAAAGTGAGTTCCCTTTCGTAGTCACTCCGAGTTACGTCGAGTGACGGAGAATGGGGATTTCGCCTAGAAAGCCAATCATCTTCGAGTATTACAAAACGAGCCTATGGCAATGAAAATGCCATGGGTCTGCGGAATTTGCATAGCGTATCTCCGCCCCACCGCGTGGGTATAAAAGGAGGAACGCCGGCAAAGGCAGATCATGTTTTCGCTTCGGAGCCAAGAAACTCTCTTCACTCCACAAGCCAAATCCTGAGTTATCAGTGACTTCTCTTCGAGACGAGCGAGCTCTCCGGTGTTGGTGTGACGGCGGTATCCAGCGAGTTCACATTGCCTGCGGTCTGTGCAGTGATCTGCCAGTTGGTGTGTTTCTCCCTGGTCGCCTCGGCATCGCTGAGCTTTTTTCCTCTCTAAAAGAGCTGCACGTGGCACGTCTTTTTAAAGATGTCTCGCCCGTGTTCTTCTGGGTGCGGTCGATTCCTGTCTGCCTTTGATGGGCACAATCGCTGCTTTGCGTGTCTGGGCTTAGAGCACGCTAAAGCAGCGCTTGTGGATGACTCATGTTCCTTCTGTGGGAACATGACCATCGCAACACTAAGGTCGAGACTCAATGATCTCATTCGAGAGAGAGTCCCCTCATCCACACCCCGATCTACACCCTCCTCGAGAGGTGGTACTTCGGCTGGACAGGGTGACTTGAGGGTGACGGTGTGGAACAAAAATCCGACGACACGTCCTCGGACCACGCCCCCCTCTGTAGTGTTGCAACCCGCGAGCGCCGCGGTGATTTTACCGGGTCCATCCGTTGATGCCCCGCGTATTTCATTCGGCGCTCCAGAGGATGACTCGA
Source organism: Gila orcuttii (assembly GCA_026230005.1). NCBI lineage: Eukaryota > Metazoa > Chordata > Actinopteri > Cypriniformes > Leuciscidae > Gila > Gila orcuttii. Next base: position 42,186,294 of record JAPDVR010000016.1, on the reverse strand, counting down.
TGTCGATCGCGGCATCACAAGGTGGGCAAGAGTCATCGGGAAGTGACGATGCGGCTGCGTTGCCTCCTTCTGGAGTTCCAGCGTTGCCCGTATCAGATCCCGAGATGACCGCCATGCTCTCCCGAGCCGCCGCGAGCATCGGGCTCGAGTGGAACCCTCCACCCTGCCCCGAGCGCTCGCGGCTGGACGATTGGTTTTTGGGCGCGGCTGCCGCCTCTCGGCCGCAGCCAACCCCAATACCTTTCTTCCCGGAAGTGCAAGAGGAGCTGACGAAATCATGGAAGGCTCCCTTGACCTCCCGTGCACGTTCGTCGGCTTTCTCTGCCTTTCCCCCCCTCGATGGGGCGGTCGCCCGTGGGTACACTGGGGTTCCCCCGGTTGAACGCTCTGTTGCGATGCAATTGTGTCCTCAGAGTGCTTCATATCGTGGTAATCCTAAGCACCCGTCCAAGGCCTGTAGGCTTTCGTCCTCCCTCGTGGCGAAGTCTTACAAGGCTGCAGGATAGGCGGCCGCCGCTCTGCATGCGATGAGCACCTTACAGGTCTACCAGGCCCAGCTGCTCAGAGATATGTACGAGGGCGGGACTGACCCAGGGCTCTTTGATGAGCTGCGTGCCGCCACTGACCTCGCTCTCCGAGCGACGAAAGAGGCCTCACGCTCCCTGGGTCAGGTGATGGCCACTTCGGTGGTCCAGGAGCGTCACCTGTGGCTGAACCTGGCTGATATGCGGGACGCCGAGCGCTCTCGTCTGCTCGACGCCCCCATATCCCAGGCCGGCCTCTTCGGCGGAACGGTCGAGGACTTTGCCCAGCAGTTCTCGACCGCACAGAAGCAGTCTGAGGCTATCAAACATATTCTGCCCCGACGGCCCGCTGCTGCCTCCACCCAGCCGTCGGTTCAGAAGCCTCAGCCTGCTCGCCGCCGAGGACGCCCTCCTGCCGCTCCCTCCCCTCCCGCACGGCCCCAGCAGCAGCCTTCACCCAGGCCGCGTCGTGGAGGAGGCCGCAGGAAGGCGCCCCAGCCCTCTCCAGCCCCGCGCCCCGCTAAACGCCAGGCTAAGCGGCGCTCCTGAGACGGGCTGCTCAGTGATGGTCCCGGTTCTTCCCCAGGAGGTGGTTGCAGGCCCCCTCCTTCCCCCGGCGGAGGGCCGGGGGAGAATCTTTTGTTTTCCCGCTGCTCACCCACGGGTGGGCAGTACCCTAAAACTGTTAAAGAAAGAACCAACACTTCCATCACTGAGCACACAGAGCCGGCTGACAGTGTGCGACGCCTCCGGGCCTCGCCGCTCTCATCCCCCTCTGTCACAGAGTTCTCGGACAGCAGTGTGCGCCGCCTCCGGGCCTCGCCACTCCTGTCCCCCTCTGTTCCAGAGGGCGCAGACGACAGTGCGTGCCGTCTTCAGACCACACCGCTCTCGTCCCCCTCTGTCGCCAGCCCCCTGGCAGAGCAGACCCCCGTGGAACGCTGGTCCTTCCCTGGTCTCCTCTGTCAGGGCGCGGAGCCTGACCACGCCCCCGCACAGGGCCGCTATGCCACCCTCGCCGGGGCCGGTCACTCCGCTTCGCTGCCCCTCCGGGGGGACGTCTGTCGTTCGCATGACCCCGCTGGCTCAGTTTCTGGCAGCTTGGTTAGAGCTCCCCAGCCTGTCCCGCTGGGTCGCCCGAACGATCAGGCGCGGCTATGCGATTCAGTTCGCTCGGTCTCCTCCCCGTTTCAGCGGAGTCCGCTTCACTATGGTCGGTGGCAATGCCCCCATCATGCGAGCGGAGGTTGCCACCCTGCTGGCGAAGGGTGCAATCGAGACTGTCCCTCCAGCCGAGATGAGGTCGGGGTTTTACAGCCCGTACTTCATCGTCCCCAAGAAAACCGGTGGGTTACGACCGATCCTGGCCCTGCGCGTCCTGAACCGCTCCCTTCACAGGCTGCCGTTCAGGATGCTCACGGCCAAACGCATTTTCGAGTGCGTGCGGCCACAGGATTGGTTTGCAGCGATAGACCTGAAGGACGCCTACTTTCATGTCTCCATCTTACCTCGACACAGACCGTTCCTTCGGTTTGCTTTCGAGGGGCAGGCATATCAGTACGCGGTTCTCCCATTCGGGTTGGCTCTGTCTCCTCGCGTCTTTACGAAGGTCGTCGAGGCAGCCCTTGTTCCCCTACGCGAACACGGGGTTCGCATCCTGAACTATCTCGACGACTGGCTGATTCTAGCCCACTCTCGAGCTCAGGTTTGCGAACACAGAGACCTTGTGCTCCGGCACCTAGCCCGTCTGGGCCTTCGGGTCAACTGGGAGAAGAGCAAACTCAGCCCCGTGCAGAGGATCTCTTTTCTCGGTATGGAGATCGACTCGGTCGCCATGTCCGCGCAGCTTACGAGCGAGCGCGCACACTCACTGCTGACTTGTCTTCGTCAGTTCGAGGGCAAGAGTGCGGTCCCACTGAAATTGTTTCAGAGGCTCCTGGGGCATATGGCATCTGCAGCCGCGGCAACGCCGCTCGGATTGCTTCATATGAGACCGCTTCAGCTGTGGCTTCGCGATCGAGTCCCGAGGTGGGCATGGCATCACGGCACGCTCCGAGTCCCAGTGACTCCGACCTGCCGTCTGTTCTTCACCCCGTGGAGGAACCTCAGTTTTCTACGGGCCGGAGTCCCCCTAGAACGAGTTTCCAGGCATGTTGTTGTCTCCACAGATGCCTCTTCCACGGGCTGGGGCGCCATGTGCAACGGACATGCTGCCGCGGGCTCCTGGACAGGACCCCAGCGCCTTCTGCATGTCAATTGCCTCGAGTTGCTGGCAGTACGCCTTGCCCTGCACCGTTTCCACACGCTGCTCAAGGGTCAACACGTGCTAGTCCGTTCAGACAATACCGCAACAGTAGCGTACATCAACCGTCAAGGTGGTCTACGCTCCCGCCGTATGTCGCAACTCGCTCGCCACCTCCTCTTATGGAGTCAGAAGCACCTGAGGTCCCTTCGTGCTATCTACATTCCGGGCGTTCGGAACCTTGCAGCCGACGAGCTGTCTCGGTTCCGTCCTATCCCCGGCGAATGGCGACTCCATCCCCAGTCGGTCCAGCTGATTTGGGACCAGTTCGGGGACGCACAGATAGACCTGTTTGCCTCCCACGACTCATCCCATTGCGCCCTGTATTACTCCCTGTCCGAGGGCACGCTCGGCACGGATGCACTGGCGCACAGCTGGCCGCGGGGCCTACGCAAATATGCGTTTCCCCCAGTGAGCCTTCTCGCACGGACTCTGTGCAAGATCAAGGAGGACAAGGAGCAGATCACTTTGGTTGCGCCGTACTGGCCCGCCAGGACCTGGTTCTCCGAACTAGTACTCCTCGCGACAGCACCTCCTTGGCCAATTCCTCTGAGAGAGGACCTCCTCTCTCAGAGACGGGGCACCCTTTGGCACCCTCGTCCCGATCTCTGGAGGCTCCACGTGTGGCCTCTGGACGGGACGAGGCAGGTTTGAGTACCCTGCCACCTGCGGTGGCGGCTACCATCACTTCCGCTAGAGCTTCGTCCACGAGACATCTCTATGCGTTGAAGTGGAACCTCTTCGTCAACTGGTGCTCTTCTCGCCGAGAAGACCCCAGGAGATGCTTGATCAGTGTCGTGCTTTCCTTCCTGCAAGACGGGCTGGAGCGAAGGCTGTCTCCCTCCACCCTGAAGGTGTATGTGGCCGCTATAGCTGCATATCACGAAGCAGTTGATGGTAAGTCTCTGGGAAGGCACGACCTGATCATCAGGTTCCTGAGAGGAGCGAGGAGACTGAATCCTCCTCGCCCTCCTCTCGTTCCCTCTTGGGACCTCTCAGTGGTGTTAAATGCCCTGCAGAGGGCTCCCTTTGAGCCTCTGCAATCAGTGGAGCTTAAGTTCCTGTCTATGAAGACAGCGCTCCTGGTTGCACTGGCCTCCATTAAGAGGGTAGGGGACCTGCACGCATTCTCCGTTGACGAAGCGTGCCTGGAATTCGGGCCGGCTTACTCTCACGTGATCCTGAGACCCCGGCCTGGATATGTGCCCAAGGTTCCTACCACTCCCTTTCGGGGCCAGGTGGTGAACCTGCAAGCGCTGCCCCTGGAGGAGGCAGACCCAGCCTTGGCACTGCTCTGTCCAGTACGCACTCTCCGCGCTTACGTAGACAGGACGCGGTGTTTCAGGACCTCAGACCAGCTCTTTGTCTGTTATGGTGGGAGACTGAAGGGAAAGGCTCTCTCAAAGCAGAGGTTGTCTCACTGGTTAGTGGACGCCATTGCTTTGGCTTACCAACAGCAAGGCCGACCGTGCCCCCTTGGTGTGACAGCCCACTCCACCCGGAGTGTGGCTTCCTCTTGGGCTCTAGCGCATGGCGCCTCGCTGGCAGACATCTGTAGAGCTGCAGGCTGGGCGACACCTAACACATTCGCCAGATTTTATAATCTCCGAGTGGAGCCAGTGTCCTCCCATGTACTCGCTTCAACCAGCTAGTTCAGGACCCGCTCAGGTGTCTTCGCTTGCTCGCCATTCCACTCCACGGACTGGATACGTGCGGTTATTCTCCTCAGGTGAGCCTTCCCTTCTGAAGCCCTGAGTTCCTCCAGCACTGTTGACGCTGGCGCCAGTGTCTATTGCCTGTGCGTCGGCTAGGTGCCTCCGTGTGCTTGGTTCCTCCCTTGAGTAACCCCCACATGTGTATGTCCACTGTAAGCCTCTTTGAGCATGTGTCTTTCCCTCGGCAAGCCACCTTGCCACCCTGGAGTTGAAATTTGCCACCCCACGGGCTGGTTACTCCAGTGTTCCTCCATATGAAGCCTTCCGGCCATATGCGTATTTCTAAGTCCTCCCTACGGGTAGGCATGCTGCGGCTATCTCCTCTGAGATATGCTCCCCAGTGTACCTTGGTATTCCTGTGTTAAGTAGGACTCCTTCGTCCGTGCCAGTATCACGACAGGGAGATCAGACTTTCGCAGGGCACTGGAAGACAGCTGTGAAGGTGGCGTGATTATACGGGGACCCCATTCTCCGTCACTCGACGTAACTCGGAGTGACTACGAAAGGGAACGTCTCGGTTACGGATGTAACCCTCGTTCCCTGAGTAGGGAACGGAGACGTTACGTCTCCCTGCCACTTCCGCTGTACCGCTGGGTAGACGCCTGAGTTCAGTCTCGGCTCCTCAGCGAAGACATGATCTGCCTTTGCCGGCGTTCCTCCTTTTATACCCACGCGGTGGGGCGGAGATACGCTATGCAAATTCCGCAGACCCATGGCATTTTCATTGCCATAGGCTCGTTTTGTAATACTCGAAGATGATTGGCTTTCTAGGCGAAATCCCCATTCTCCGTCACTCGACGTAACGTCTCCGTTCCCTACTCAGGGAACGAGGGTTACATCCGTAACCGAGACGTTTCCCCAGGTGTAGTTAAACACACGTTTAACTTAGTTACATTTGTAATGAATGTAGTGTATGCTAAAGACGATCCAGCATCAGCAAAAACAGCGAGTCTATTACGTTAGCCAAAATCAGCGGTCAAATCGCTCCCTCGTGATTTGTAAGAGCACTCTTCCCTTTGATTAGCTTAATTTTGATTTTAGTAAAGACAAGAACAGCTTAATAAAAAAATATAAATTGTTTGTATCCATAACGTTTACTGATGGTCGCCGTTACGTTACAACACACAATAACTTACAGTGCCAGTTAGGAGATCGATCATTTGATTAGCTAAGCAAATCCAATTCCTCTCAGATATCACAGCAATGAACCCAGGTTACAACTGGGGAAATAACAAATACAATTAGGATTATTATATTAAGTAGTCTTAACATAACTGGTGTGTGTGCATGTGATAAATCTTTCTGATTTTATATTTGTTATAGGCTATTATTAGCTACATGGCCCTACAGTGTAATGTAATACAAGGATAACCAGAGGTTTTCACATATTGACTTTTGCAGGCAAGAGTAGTTGAAGAAAGTAGCTGGAGCCTAACCATTAAGGCTAAAAGTCCTTGGACACAATTATTGTAATGTTTTTTATATTTTCATTTTGCTTTTTATACTTTTACTTTTTAAAAGATGCACAGTTTTGTTTTGTTTGAACACTGCACTGGGCTTATTCCTGTTGTGAATTAAAAAAACGTTGTAGTGTGTAAGGGCATGATTAAACAATAATACTTTGTTTTTGTGTTTGTTTTGTTAAAGCAATTCACATATAGGGATTCCCACCGTCTGCCCCTGCCACCCTGCCAAGACCTCTTGCCACCCCTTTGCCCCCCCATGTAAAATTTTCTAGATCCGCCACTGTCCTGAGGTTTGTACCCAGCAAACATTGGTCCGACGTCGTGTCCCTGGCCAAAAATAGTCACGGTAGGACGGCAAAAAAAAATCATTGTAGCAGCTGGGACCTGCATGGCCTATCAATTGGGGAACTCAGCACTAGCACATATGGACAACATATTTTTTCCTGTTTTTGATTTATATTTATAAATATGTATGTTTTCTTTGGACTGCCTTCTGTTCTCCACTTTTGAAACACATTGTGGCAAAGTTATATTTCGCATTTTGTTGTAGCCTACTTCATGAAACATTTAAAACATTTTGAGACACGGGAAAAATGAACAGTCACACAATATTCTCCACTTTTGAAACTTATTGCATATCGTCATCATCGGTTACTGTTGTTTGTGTTGTATCCTTAGATCCCGATGACTGACTATTTGTGTCATTTGGAGCTCGACGTTTTAAAAATCTCCTTATGTCCATATTTTGGTGTAAGGAGTCCGAGCAGATAACTACCCAGCAAACAAGAGACGTCCCCCGGACTTTTCCAACGTCCCCTTAGGTCCGCATTAGGTCCGCTTTGTAACGTTCCCGAGCAGGGAAATATAAATATATTTAAATATAAATCAAAAACAGGAAAAAATACATAATATATAAAATAAAACAGGCAGGGGTCCAGAAGGGGAGGACTGCCAGAAACCAGAAGGCAGTCCAACGAAAACATTAGACCAAGGTCTACATATTAGGAACAAGGTCAAGCAAGTGTCAGAAACAGGAGAAGACAAGATGAATGAATTACAATTTAATACAACAAAGTGGAGAATCAGATTAATAGTTCAAAAAGAGAGCAGGGCAAAAAGGGAGTCCGTTGAACAGGCAGTGCAAACAAGCTCAAGGGCGAGCAAGTGTCAGAACCAGGGAACAATCTTATTTTTTTGTCTTGCCCGACGGCCTCCATCCCTGTCTGTGGCAAGATGCAGCCATCTTTTGATCCAATTTTCAATTTCTTGGTCTGTTGCAGTGACAGTTAAGCGATTTCTTCTGACAGCAGCTACAATGACACATATATGACCAACAGTAAATAAGCAAATAACTATTTATTATAAATCTAACATTTATATGGATTTTTTTAAACACCAAACACAAATAAAATCACAGTAGTTAATTTCAGAAAGCCATACCATTGATTACAGTTTTTAGAGAGGTGTCTTTAAATGCAGCTTTTCCATTGATTCCCCTCCAGTTAATCTGACGGGCCATGTCATTTGAAAGAAGGAAGCTGAGAATCCCCCGTACGCTTTCTTTGACTGTTGTGCCTCCCCTCAAGGCTAACGTGTTTATCTGTAAAAATAAATGTATGCATAAATAAAGGAACAAGCATCCAAAAATCATCCTTGATTAAAATGTACAAAAACATGCCAAGTACTATGGACTCTGGTTTCAACCTCTGGCTGGCTAATGGCATATGTAGGAGAGGTGACCTCTTTGAGGAGGGATCACTATTGCCCTTTGATAGTTTAGCCTCAAAATATAACTTACCTAGACAACTTTTTTTAGATTCTTGCAAATTAGAGATTATATATTTAGAAGTACTACACTTACTTCCAAATATTCACTCTCAGTAATTGAGAAGATACTTTTAAACCCTCCTACGCAAAAGTTGATCTCCTTCTTCTACAAAGCCCTAAGCTCCTATGGTACAGTTGATACCTCGCTCTTCAGATTAACTTGGGAAAGAGAGCTTGGGGTGGATATCTCGGAGAATGAATGGAAGACGGTTTGGTCTCTAGCCAATAGGCTTTCAGTTTGCAATAGAGCAAGAGCCATTCAGCTTAGGATCCTCCACAGATTACATATTACGCCTTTTCTAAGACACAAATACAATCCAGCTCACTCACCACTTTGCCCCAAATGTAAATCTGACAGAGGAGATTATATTCACTGTGTATGGGATTGTCATGTGATTCAGACATACTGGTCCAGAATTGCGGCACAATTGAACAACATCTTAGATCTGGCCTTGGATCCTGACCCTTTGTCTCTCCTCCTGGGTTTCCCATGTAAGCTTATTTCTAATAAGCATAAAAGACGCCTTTTAGCCTACTAACTTTTGCTGCCAGGAAGAACTTACTAATGTTGTGGATCAGCGATAAACCCCCCTCTATGAAGCGATGGCATTCAGTCATTAGAGAGACTATCCCTTTGGAACTTCTAACATGTTTTATTCACTCTACAACTGACACTTTCATTCGCACTTGGACACCATACTTGGACAGCATCAATGCCTCTATTTGTAGAATGTACAAAAACGGTGTGGGCTTTTACCGGTCAAAAAAACAGTTCATTTGGAATTATTTACCCCCAAAGTGAATAGCCGTTTCTGATTTGAAGTGCATAAAAGTGCTCCACAAAAGTGGTCCTCCAGCTCTGGGGGTTTATAAAGGCCCTTTGAAGCGAAGCGATGCATTCGTGTAAGAAAAATATCCATATTTAAAATGTTATCGAATAAATAGCTCCTGGCAGACGGGCCTTCAAAAAATGGACTTGGAAAATATACAGCCATTCACTGCCATTATAAAGCTTGGACGAGCCAGGACATTTTTTAATATAACGCTGATTGTATTCATCTGAAAGAAAAATGTCATATACACCTCGGATGACTTGAGGGTGAGTAAATCTAGGGCTAATTTTCATTCATTTCAGTTCCTTCAGCAGTAGGAGGAACTTATTCGCAACCAGCAATCTCATTGGTTAGTGCTAACTATCACCATCCATATTTTGATTTCAGCAAATCAGTTAGTGAGTGAGCGCATACAATTGCAGTTTCTTCACCAGGCCAAACCTTTCTTGTTGCTTAACCATTCCATGTCGAACCAGCCCAGCCAGTACGGATATGGTTTTAACATGTGGTTGACTACCTACTGTACCATTCACAATGAGCAAAAGATGAAAACACTGACACAGAGTTAATTGATGCAAGTTCATTTTTTCTATTGAAATCTGAAATCTTACCACAGCTGTCTTGTAATCTTCCTGCTGCAGCTGCCCCTCAATGACTTGAAGTTGTTGGAAACTTGACAGTGGAAAACAGTCTGTGTTTAATGTTGGGCTGTCTTCTGTAGTAGATAATTTTTTGAGGTCGTTGACCAATTTAACCAATGTGCCCATCTGTTCTTTAATCATTTCTTGGTTTGCAAGAATTTTGCGTATCCACGCTATAAAAAAGAAAAAGCTATAAAAAATAAAAATAAAAAAAAAAGCATAACAAAAAAAGTCAGTACCTACCTTCACTGAAACCAGTGTGGGATGATGCTAAAGAGGGGAACACCACAACAAGATTTTAGTTTGAACATGTTAAATGACAGTAGAAGGAAGTAAAAATCTTATTTTTACTCTATGGCTCTGCAGATTTGGTTGTACATCATTTGGTTTAAAAGGTAACTAATGGTTAATGAGTTAAACATGGTCAGTTTTAGAACTGAAATAGTGGTGAAAGATAACGCTTGTTGTGTAACAGTATTTTGGATACATGGGTAAACCTGTAAGATTTGAATGCCATGTTAGTGAACTGACACAGTATATACTTCAACTTAAGACTTCTGCCTCTCCATGTCTAAAGTGTGGGGTGCAATTCCTTGCTGTAAAGGATAATTAGTGGGAAAGGCCAAAGTTTAGCCGTAGCTTTTAGCACATGTTATATGGGTAAAATATGGGTATGGGTTAAATGGGAAGAAAAAGTTTTATTGTAAATGTACGGGTTACTGATGTCTGTTTCACAGGTGTTGATGTCCTCCTTTGGTTACTGCGGATTTGTTTTTGGCGCCCTGATGGCATCAAAACAAGCCCAAAATATACTGTCACCCCTGAATTTGGCTAACATTAGATATTACAGATATAACATATTTAGATATAACACAAAACAGAAAGATATAAACATATTCTAAGCTAAAAACATCATATATATATCATCATAAACATATAGTCCAGTCATTTTAAGCTAAAATGGGGGTCAGCCTAGGACAAATTGCAACAGAAGCAAACTATTTCATATCCTCAATATGTCCTGAGTAAGGGAACAAAAAGCCCAGAAGAATCCCATTAGGGATTATACATAGAGGGAGGCAGAAGTACTTTAAAGCATCCGTTATTAATTATTATTGCAGAGATGGGGTTTGGAGCTGGGTCTGTGGGACAATTTCTGGGGGTTCACTTTTTATTTTACCTACCTTTTGTCTGTCTGCATTCTCCTTACCCTTGTCTCCTGTTCTTCCCTCAGACTCATCCCCCAGACACAGTCCCACGGACCCAGCCCCAAACCCCATCTCTGCAATAATAATTAATAAAGGCTGGTTTAAAGTACTTCTACCTTCCTCTATGTATTAATGCTCACGGGTAGCCTAAATAGGTTTCATTTAGACCTTAACATTAAGTCTTTTACTGTTATATGTCAACAAGATTCAACAAGACATTTTCACCTGGCTATACCCAATGTTTAGATCTGTTGTGGTATTTATGCAATTTGGCACACACGTAATTAGATAATGAACCGTTTTCCCATGTTAACAAACAATTTAAAAAAAAAAAGTATAATACATTTTTTGTTTGTCTTGGTGCAAGAAATCAACAGTAATTCTCATGGTGATATCTAAAAGTTAAAATTTTTACCCTATTCACTTGAGAAAAAGAATGAATAGGTGTATGAATAGACTATATATGGGTCTTTTTCTAAACTTTCCCCTAATGGGATTCTTCTGGGCTTTTTTTTCCCTTAGCTAGGACATATTGAGGATACAAAATCAGTTGAGTTTGCTTCTGTTGCAATTTGTCCTACCTTTTTTCAAAAAAAGACTGGACTATTACATGTCCTGTGTTTTTGAATACTCACAGTTCATAGTGTGTGCCTCCTCTCTGGCCAGTGGTAGAGAGGAATTCCCTGCTCTGCTGGTACCTGAACAGTAAAAAAAGAGGGAGAAATTGGAGAAGTCAGTGTTCAGGAGCTTTGAGGGAAGTTTAAGTCTAATGGTGCGTTTGTAACGGTGGTCAGGCGGTGAAGGGACTGAGACCCAAACTGGCTTTTCTCACATTTATTCCTTTGGAAAATCAGAACACAAAACATGCCTTCAGGCACTGGCGTACATAAAACAGCATCCAATGTAAAGCATACCACTTCTGATCTTCTGTTGTGAATTATTACAAAAAGAAACATTCATACAGAAGGATACACCTTTAGCATACTAGATGGGGATAAAATAAACTTAAGAAAAATACACAGGAAAATATTTCCTCATTCTGTAACTAATTCACATTTAACATATGGAGCAACATACCTTTGGAAAATCAGAACACAAAACATGCCTTCAGGCACTGGCGTACATAAAACAGCATCTGCACATACAAAATAAAAGAAATACACTGAATACATGGAAAATTGCTAGCGGAGTTTAAAGCCAGTCACGTAAGACTCAGTGTGAATGAACTCGTGGTCATAATGAAAGCATTAATAAACTTTCTCTAAGTTGCTAGAATTGCACCCAAATCTTAACAATACATGTAAAGTAATATAACACAGGTGATATGTCGAAGTTTTCAACTTAAACAACATTTTACAGTTACATCATTAAAACAAAGTGGGAAGTGCTTTATACAGTCAACCTACCCAATGTAAAGCATACCACTTCTGATCGGGTACGGCAACAACACAAGGACAAAACGCAGCAGAGCTGCAGTACACCATTTCTCCAAAGGGGGCTCCAAAACACCAAACTCAATACAGCTGCTTAATTACGGTGAAAATCACATACAAACACTAACTTACATTTCTAACTCTGTTACACCCACCTCCCCTGAATTTCACCAAATTTGAGCAGCAACCACATAGTACTTCCAAAGGCAAAAAGCACACTACTTTCTAACACTAGACAGAAGGTCACCAATTACAGGACAGCCAACCCAAAGGTATCCAATAAGGATGAAGTGGAAGAAGAGGTGCGCAAACTCTCCAACCAACCACTGGCAGTAGGGTGCCTTATACACCCCACAAGACCCATTTATAAGCTGTACTAAAGCCTCTAGGAAAAGAGAAGATAACAAAACAAATAGAAATCCTCCATAAAGCTCATCAGAATCAGAATCAATTTTATTGCCAAGTAGTGTTGTGCACATACAAGGAATTTGCTTTGGTAATAAGGTGTTACCGAGGCTGCTATAATCAGCGCCAACTTGAGAAAAAAAAACAGCATGACATGAGGAGAGGTGAGGAGAAAAAAAGGCAACCCCCAGACTATGCTCCTGTAAGGAGAACAGTCTGGGAACAGGAAAAAACACCTCAGCAACATTAGCACATAAACAGTACACTCTACAAACAAGACATTGCAACACAGTTGGGGGTGGGGGATGGAGGTAGTCCAGCCCAGGCAAGCAGCATCCGGTCCTGCAGCCATTATGGCGCTGGTCACAGACCCGCCTGTCAGACTGGGGGTACGAAGCGGCAAAGGCGTGGGATGGGGTGTGGGGCAGGTTCATATCTTTGTATGTGTAAGTTCATGTGTGTGTAGGCCTGGAGAGAGTCGCTAAGCCAGCACCATAATCTAGGAGCCTCAGTCTGCAGGATTGTCATAGCGATACACCGCAAGTTGCCATGGAGACAACCCTGATCATGTCCCAGGCAGAGTCAACAATCACCAGGTGTCTGGGGAATCGGGGAAGGAACGCAAGGTGCCGAATAGGTAGATATCTTCAATGTCCTCCACGGAAAGAGCCGCCAGACACACGACCCGCCACCTCTCCCACGCGTCCATCGTGTAGCCAGCTGTGAACGTCCCGGCAGGGCAGTCAGGTTCCCCCGAACCCAAGCTTCTCGTTGAAAAGATGGTGTCAATTGCGTTGAGAGACCAGTTGATCAAATCCATAATTTCTTGGTTTTGGAGAGCAGTGTAGCGAGAGTCTCTCAAAGTACAAGACAGTAAACGTGACGAGAGAAGCAAAGCAGGAGAGGTAAGGGGAGGGAGAGGGAGAGAAAAATGCGACCGCCTTCGTTGAGAGCCAAGAGGGAAAAAAAATCAGAGAAGCTTGGACCATATAACCAATGTTACTAAACGTGTGTATGACCTCAACTCTAAGTCTACTCATGAAAAACCTGAAACACTGACCTGCAGATAGCCTGCATAGACGGATGTGTGTGAACAATATCTTGCCTTGACATAGTTTGAATTAGTCTGTCAACTGGCTTGAGAATGCGACCAAATCTAGACCTCACCTGTGTGAACGCACTAGGATTTTCAGACTGTAAAACAGAAGCTACTGTGTCAACATTGTTCATGTCATTAGCTTTGTTTGTCTGTGTCACGACAGTCTGTCCATCAGTCTCTGTGCGTGTGAGTTCATCTATGTCACAACAGATAGTCTGTCCATCCATGTTGCTGGCAACAGCTGTAATAACGTCAGTGCTAGTCACAGGTGTAGAGTCAGAGGCTATGGACCGGTCTCCTGTCTGGTCCTCGGACGTTTCCGGGTCACTCTGAGAGACAAGAGGAACTGATCCTGTTCCTCCATTATCAGCCGACTCAGCTTGTGAGTGTTCAGGGAATGGTGATTGTGCAATCCACTCTACAGTTCGTCCCTCAGAATCCACTTGCCCTGGAACAGTTGTGGAATCAGATCCAACTTTCTCTCTCTGTGCTCGTCCCATCTGTGCTCCCTGAAATCCTGGGCTAGAAATCAGATCATCATAGTCCCCACTCATGTTATCACGCAAAGAACTTTGTCTCACTATTGACACTGAGTCGTCACTTGGGTTTGACTGCTGAACAGAAGACAAAGATGAGACTGGGTCGGAGATCACACTCGTGTTTTCCACAGGCAGGAAATTCACCAACATCAACAGATTACGGTGAACGACTTTCTCCTGTCCAGAGACTGTGTCACATATCCTGTAAGTGTGTGTTTCGGTGTTCCTGTCTACTACAGTGTACACAGTGGATTCCCAACAATCTGCAGTCTTCCTCTTTCCTCTTTCCTTTTTGTTAGCCACCAATACGCGGTCACCAACATCAATGGTAGGGCCCTTGACTCTCTTGTTGTAGATCTCAGTGTGACGGTGCTGTTCTTTCATGACATGTTCCTGAGCTATCAACATAGCATCTTGTAGATCTTTCGTCAGAGATGCCACATACTTGTCATAGCTGACCACAGCTGGATCATTCAGAACAGTACGGAAGAGGACATCGACTGGCAGACGAGGAGTCCGTCCAAACATCAAATAAAAAGGTGCATATCCCGTTGTCTCATGAACTGAGCTGTTGTACATGAATGTGAAGGTCTGAAGACGTCTTGGCCAATTGGCTTTTGTGTCTGGAGCAAGTGCACGGATAATATTACCAAGGGTCCTATTAAAATGTTCCACGCTCCCGTTACCCATAGGATGATATGGTGTGGTGTGTGATTTCCTAATACCAGAGACTCTAAGTAGCTCGCTGATTAGTTGACTCTCGAAACTGGCTCCTTGGTCACTGTGGATACGTTCTGGAACCCAAATACACAGAAGAACTTGTCCCAGAGGACTCTCGCCACCTGCTTTGCTGACTGATCCTTGCAGGGGAATGCCTGGGCCATTCTTGTAAAGTGGTCGGTCACCACCAGCACGTCGACCGAATTATTCCTTGCATCCTCCGCTGACCAAAAGTCAATACAAACAAGCTGTAGTGGCCTGGTGGATGTGATGCTTTCCAAGGGTGCCCTGCCAGCAGGTTCGGCTGTCTTGCTGACGATGCAACGCCTGCAGTTGCGGACATAGTCTCTCACGTCCCTGTCAAGACTAAGCCAAAAGAACCTCTGCCTGGCCAGCCCAAGACTTCTGAACTGACCCTGGTGACCAGCATCGTCGTGAACACCTCTCAGGACAACAGCTTTAAGTGAGTCAGGGACTACATACTGGTGACGCTTTGACTTTGTGGTCTGGTCTCTTGAAACTCTGTAGAGTATCCCATTGCTCACAATAAGCTTCTCCCAGTGCTTTAAATATCTCAAAACTGTGACTGATTCTTTTACTCGCTCTCTCCTGGAGGGTCTGCGACGTCTTTCCACATAATACAAAACTCGAAAGAGGGCTCTGTCACCGAGCTGTTCATCACGAAGTTCCTTTTCTGTGTAAGCAGGCAGGGAAACCTGACCACCAGGGACAAACTGTGGCACATGGTACAGAGCGGCAACAGCACGGGTTCTTGCTCCAGTCTCCCACTCACTGTGTGACTGCAGGACAGCAGATATATTGTCCATCCCAATGGACTGAGTGTGAACACACAAATGAGCAGACATACTCCCAACACGATCATCACCTTGCCGTAGATTCCCATCATGGGCACTGGAGTAGCGAAAAGTGTCTTGAACAGAGTCACTCCTCAAACCTTGGACCTCAGAGAGAAGTGTGGTATAAGGCTCCTGAAGTAATCTGAGACTGACTCTCTCCTTCACAAAAGGCACACGGCTTAGGGCATCGGCAACAACATTCTGTGGACCTGGAACATACTTGATATCAAAGCTGTAGCTGGATAGCTTGGCCACCCAATGTTGCTCACAGCAATCCAACTTGGGCTTTGTCATGATGTGAGTCAACGGATTGTTGTCTGTCCACACTGTGAACACATGACCCTTCAACCAGTGGCTGAACTTGTCACAGATGGCCCACTTCAACGCCAAGAATTCTAAACGGTGCACTGGGTAATTCTTCTGAGACTGAGAAAGTGACTTGCTGGCAAATGCGATGGGCCTTGCCCTGGTTTCTCCCTCCTTGATCTGCGATAAAACGGCACCAATACCGTCAAGAGAAGCATCTACAGACAGCATGAAAGGGCGGGTGAAATCAGGGTGAGCAAGGACAACTGTTTCGGCCAGTGACAATCTCAGTTTCTGGAAAGCTTGCTCCATGTCAGGGGTCCAGTCAGCAGCACTCAACTTCCTGCTCTGAGACCTGTGTTTACTCATTGGCTTCTGCTTACTTTTTCGTTTCTGGCCTGACAACAGAGAGAAGAGGGGCTTAGCGATGGCTGAGTAATTGGGTACAAAGTGTTGGTAGTAATTGATCATTCCCAAGAAAGATCTAACCCGTTTCGCTGAGGGAGTCACACCGTCTGATTCCATTAGGTCAGCACTTGTCATTTTCATGATGCCCTCAACCTTACTGGGATCAGTCGACACACCAGTTTCATTGACTATGTGCCCAAGGAACTTCACAGCCTTTCGAAGGAAAAAGCACTTCTTGGGGGCTAACTTCAGGTTGTGGCTACGTAATCTGCTAAACACCACCTCCAAACGTTGCAGAGCAGTCTCTTCATCAGGAGCAAAGACAAGCAAATCATCCAAGTAGCAAAGCAAACTCCGATAGTTCTGATCTCCAAAAATGCTAGTCATCATGCGCATAAAACTTCCAGGGCTATTGCAGAGACCTTGCGGCAAACGATTGTACTCATATAAACCCATTGGAGTGGTGAAGGCAGAGTACTTTTTGTCATCTTCGTGCAACGGCATGTTATAGAACCCGGAAGTCAAATCCATCGTACTGAAAAGAGCGTTTCCTCCAAGTGCTGCTAGGCAGTCGGCCTGGTGAGGGAGAGGGTGAGCATCTTCAAAAGTTCGCTTGTTCAACCAGCGAAAATCTGTACAGATTCGAAGATCCCCATTCTTTTTCCATACGAGAACTAATGGAGACGCATATTCACTGGTGGACTTCCTGATGATTTCTCTCTCTTCCATGTCACTCAGCACTTGGTGCAGCTTCTGATATTGACTTGGGGGCACCCGCCTGAAAGGGAGTCGGAATGGCCTGCGATCTGAGAGGTGAATGCGATGGACAAAATCGTTTGCCTCTCCACAGTCCAGATGATGACGTGAGAAGATATCATTGTAGCGCACAACCAGTTCAGTCAGCTTGCCTTTACACTGCCCGGACACATCACAGGAGTTTATGTCAATCTCACTCAATCCAACTGCCTTGAGTTTGTCGTCAACAGAACATGCATCATTCTCAGATCTACTACCTACTAAAGAACACCTGGCCATTGAGACCCCAGTGTGTGTGTCATCCATATCTTCAAGCGCAATGCAGGGAAAAACATAATAATAATAATAACTTTATTTTATATAGCGCTTTTAAAAGTTAATTCTCAGAGCGCTTTACACAAGCAAAATTAAGAAAACATATAAAAGAGGCAGTAATACAAACAGAGTATAAAAGATAAAAGACAGAGAAAACCATAAGATACATCTCATTAACAGCCACCAATATCACATTTATCCAAATGCTTCCGGAAAATAATGAGTTTTAAGGCATGATTTAAACCTTTTCAAAGAAGGAGCAAATCTTATTTCAGAAGGCAAGGAGTTCCATAACTTTGGGGCAACTGAAGAGAATGCCCTATCACCCATTGTTTTTTTGTTAGTTACCGGGACAACTAAGAGAGTAGTTCTTACCGGACACCATGTGTCAAAATGATTGATGACTTCCGGTTGACGTTGACCTTTGACCTTTTCCGGTCCCGCCTTTTCCGGGTGTGCATCCGGTATCTATAGATAAGGATTGACCTATTGCCCCCACCCATCCAATCGATTATGTGTTTTGACAGGTTGTGCATCCGGCGTCTATTGTTAAGGGTCAAGCAGTTGAACCCGCCTATCCGATCAATGAAATGTTTTGACAGTTTGACCATCTGGCCTCTATTGATAAGGGTTGTGTTGTTGAGCTATCTGATCAATCAAATGTTTTGACATAAGCATTGTGCGTTTTTATGGCAGAAAGTTTGAAGCGGTTGTTATAGAACAATGGTGACATTCCAGAGGCCATTGTGGTTTCCTGTGTAATGTGAGACGAAAAAAGTCAGTGTCACAGGGCGTCCCTCTCCTCCCTCTGCATGTGTGTCACAGACGCTCCCCCTACCTCTGCAAGTGTGTCACGGGGGTTCTCGCCTACCTCATTCAACATTTAAAAGTAAGTTTTAAACTTTAAACACGTGATGAACTTAATGAGGCGATCTTTATGTGTCTATCTGGATAATGTCCCAGAGTCTTCTCCTCTATGAGTTTAAGAAATTACAGCGCGTTGTACTTTAAATAATCATATAAATAAAATGAATTAAACTGTTAATTTTATAAAAACATTTAAAAGTAAGTTTTAAACTTTAAACATGTGTTGAACATAATGAGGTGATCTTTATGTGTCTATCTGCCTAGATTTAGCTTAAATCTTTCTGAGTAGATGAAACTGTCGCAGATAGTTTAAGAAATAAAAAAGTATTGTGCTTAAATCAAATAAATAGTGAATAATAATTTATATTATTTGAGATAAGATGCTAAATTGACTATAAGTATTTTAATCTATTACACCACAAATTACTGCCTTACACAGTTTAATAAAACATATAAAATTTTGAATAATAGTGGATATTATGTGAAATAAAATGTTAAATTAACAAGCATTTTAATCTAATACACTATACTGATTACAGATAAATAAACCATATAATAGTGAATAATAGTGGATATTATGCAAAATAAAATGTTAAATTATCAAGTATAAGCATTTTAATCTAATACACTACAATATACTGACTTACAGATAAATAAACCATATAAAATAGTGAATAATAGTTGATATTATATTAAATAAGTTGTTAAATTACCAAGTATACACATTTTAATCTAATACACCACGGTTATAGGGTCACACTGCGATATACTGACTTACATAAATAAATAAATAAATAAAACCCATAAATAATATCAGATAAATGAAATAATGTATTAAATTACTGAGTATGCACATTTTAATCTAATAAACGTGAAATACTGTCTTTCACAGATAAATAACCATATAAAATAGTGAATAATAGTTAATATTATATTAAATAAGTTGTTAAATTACCATGTATACACATTTTCAATCTAATACATCACGGTTATAGGGTCACACTGTGATATACTGACTTACATAGATAAATAAAACGTATAAATTAGTGAATAATAGTTCATATTATCTGAAATAAGATGATCAATTATCAAGTATAAGTATTTTAATCGAATTCATTCGAGATATAGGGTCACGCCACAATATACTGACTTACACAGATAAATAAACATAAAATAGTGAATAATAGTGGATATTACGTGAAATAAAATGTTAAATTGACTAAGTATTTTAATCTAATACACCACGATATAATGCCTTACACAGTTAAATAAAACATAAAATAGAGAATAATAGTTCATATTATTCGACATGCGCTGTTAAATTGACTAAGTATTTCTGACTTATAAATAAACCATATGAAATAGTCAATAATAGTTAATATAATTTAAAATAAAATGTTAAAAAGTGTTTTAAAATTAGTTTTAAACATGTGTTGAAGTGAACTTAGCATTGATGAAATTAGGAGGTCTTTTTGGCTCTGGTTAAAATCACAGATCTTGAATTTCTGAGCAGAAGAGCTGTGTACTCGCCGTTTGCTAGATTGAAAATGAAGAGTGTCTCCATCATGACGGGGCTCACCGGCCCTCCCCTTCCTCTCTGTGTAGCTGCAATGTATTAGCATTTGCAGTTTGTTTCAGGAAACATCAAGCAATTAAAAGATAGGCCGTTCACCTGGTGTTTTACAATCAAAGACCATAAAATCTTGTATCATAAAATCTCCTGACTGTTGCCAGGATGTCTGACAGGGATACCCCAAATGTGACCATTTTGACACTTCACAGGCCCATGCTGTAAGATCAATATAATTAGATGTTTATACCTGTGTCTTCAAGAAAAAGTCAAACGGCCACGATGTTACATTTTATATTCATCCATTGATTGTTATGATAAGCTAAATAGTCCTTCCTGGGAGATGTCCCCCATCCTGTTTTTTCTTGGAGAAAGCGTGAAAGAAATAGGCACCCCGATAATGACACCTCAATTCAGACACCTTTTGAAGAGCAGATTTATACATTTAACATTTAAACTTAGAATACAGTATTAGAACTGCCTTTGACTTTATGAATGTGCACATAAATGGCAGCTTAATGATTTTTTTATATTTTTGTGCATTTATTTAAAGAAAGCATGTAGGCCTACCATTTTGACACTTGTGTTCTTACTTCTTTGGCAATATCAAAGTTTTTTTTTTTTTGTTTTTTTAAGAAATATTACTTCAAAAATGTCATCGGGTCACTGGGGTTAGCCATAAGAAAAGTAAAACCAGTGACAATTTTCATGAAAAATTCATTTTACAAAATGGATGCTTCAAACCACATCTTGTCAACCATACTAACTAAATTAAGTAGTTTAATCCATAAGTATTCTAGGTTATTTTTTAAATATGTTTTTATTTGTTTGAAATACATTATTGTATTTTAAATGGGGGACAAACTTGTCATTGGCATTAAATTAAAGCATTTTCCCTCTGTAGTCATGTCTGAAATTCTATATAATTAATATTACAATATAATTTGTCACATTGATGGCTCAAGGCGGCGTAATTGTTCAAATAACATATTGTTTTATTTTAAAATGTGTTTTACAAGTGTGATATTTCTGTAAGGTTAGTGACAGAACATGGACATTTCCATAGAATGTTCCAGAAATGATTTTGCATGAATTTGTGGTATTATTTACTCAACTGCATCTGTTCAAAACTTTACAATTTTAAAGCAAAAACTGTGCTTAGTCGTCTTAGATCTTATTTATACAATCATATTCAAGCAGTGTTTTGCCCACCGACACACACCAGCAGGCAGAGGTGGGTAGTGTCTTGAGTGCTTTTCTTTTTTGGAAAAATTGTACTTTTAAGAGTAGATTTAAATGTGGGTACTTTTACTTTAACTCGAGTACATTTCTAATGAAAAAGCTGTACTTTTACGTTGGGAGACGCGCCTCTCGTTACTTTATTTTAATGCGATACATGCTGTTAAATGCATAGTTTATTCCAAGCGCACTGTATCTTTTTTCTTATTTCACAAATGAATCACTCTTTTGAGTCGATTCTGTTCAAAGACTTCGTCAAACTAGTTCGCGAATCAGTTTGAATGATCTGTTCAGTTTCCTTCACACACTGAATCGTCTGAAGCGTTTTCAATTTCAATAACCGTAAGTTACTGAAAGCAGTTTATTTTTCTGAAAAGATGACACCTTACACGTGAAGATAGCACATTGTTTTATAATTTTACAGTCAAAAACAAAATACGCGAAAATCCCCTATTTTAGCATCATTTTCTAAAGGGTTAATTTGTATCTTTTAGGAAATAGCAGCGCATTTTCAGAGCTGAGATGTGTCTCTGTGGTCCATGACGCAGTATAAGTAAAGTTTGTCTTGAGTGAATATTTAATTGTACTCGTCTTAAGGTCTTCAGAAGTCTTAACTTCAGGGTCAATGGGCCTCCTGAGAATATTTCATTTCCCTTAAAACCAAAGATTAATCTAAAAGACACAACATCCCAGGGTTCCCCACCAAAATCAAATACTTTTGCTTTTATAAAATTTGTATTTCTTATGTCTACAAAGGTTCAAAGTAAAAATATGAAAAATATGGCTGATGCAATGTTTTTTAAGAAATACCTGCTGCAATACTCCAAGTTCCTCACACAATGGTGGGATTAAGGATGGTCAATTGGTGAAAACACAACATATGTACAGCATATTTTTATACTGTATTTTTACAGACCTAAAACCATGATGCTTCAAAGTATGGAATATAAGTTTTTTAACATTTATGTGATTTTGAACATTTATACATTTGCGTGTTGCAAAAGCAGAAGTCCTTCTTCTTTAAATAAAGATTCAAATTTATTTATGCTTTAATTTCTTTAAAACAGTCTGACGACCATTATTTCTGTGATTACTTGATTAGTATTAATGCTAGAGGTTTCCTCACACGAGTGACAAACACATCATCTTAACTTAGAAGACTTTTTTAAATGTATAACCGATCCTTTTTTTTTTTCTTCAGACAAAATTACATTTCATTAATCACCTGAGGCGTTTAACAACCACAGGAAATGCATTTTGATTAGTAAGTTTCAGACATCCAGGCATAGGTTTACTAAAAGAAAATATTATGGAAGTCATTTTCAAACTGTAATTATACCATATTTCATTTATTAATAATATGGTTTCATGTTCATTTGTAGTTTTTATTTGTTTGTTATTAACTAATACCTTTTTATTTTTAACTAACACTTAAACATCCAGCACACAATTAAAGAGATGTATGAGCTTAGGATGTTCTCTGTCCCCCAAATAACCAGATAATGAATTGTTCACAATATGCAATATACAGTTGGATATTATCCTACTATAAACTACTGTATGTGTGTAAATAGTTGTGCTTAAATCTTTGTGTGTATTTTTACACACCAACATATTTTGTCACACCGTAGTGATGCAAAGTTCCACACACTTGTAAAGCCAATGAACTAACTTTAAAACATAATCTTTAAACAGGAATCACATGAGTCCAAAACTCACATGTTTGAGACTGTTAAAGGTTCACACTCTGGTAAAAACTACAGATGCAATTGCACAAAAGTAAATTCTAGAGGTCAACTTGCTAAAAAGTAAATATCACATGAGCCATTTCAAATTAATACAGTAAAGCCACTTGTGATCAGTTTTGAATGTTTGTAATCGACATTTTGTATACTACTCGATTACACTTTTTACATTTTGTTTGTTTTTGTTTTTGTACAGTGTGCAAAAACTATAGTGTCCGAGCGTGGTCAAACAGGTTCATATAGGAATTTATGAAAAAACATGAACAAATATAGCATAACGAGAATTAAATGGCAGTCCTTTTATATGAGATTGATTAAGACTAAGCAAATCCTATTTCTTTTAAATCATCATCTTTCCGGCATGTTTTGATACTTTTTCTTTATAAAATGCACTTTTTCTTATTTCTACAAAAGTTCAATTACAATTCATTTCCTGGATAAAAAACTTGATACATATGTCTGATACAATGTTTTTAAGAAATAGCTGCCGCAATATTTCAAACAGTGTGTCCAAAACACACAAGGATGGTCAGGTCAATTGGTGAAAACACAGCTTATGTAAGGTAGTTTTCCAAATACCCCCTAAAAGCAAATACTGTATGTTTGTATTGTGCTTTTCAAAGGATAATCTAGCTTTAAAGTTAGAATAAAAAGTTAAAACCAAACATATCTTCATACCTGTTGTGTTCTGACACAAGGCCAGACACAATGTTCTAACAATACTTTTTGGTTTATAAATAATACACTTTTCTTATTTCTACAAATATCAGTCTGATAAATATGGAGTTAATACACAATGAAGCAAGAGAATAATGCTACAAATGCGTCTGACACACTGAAATACAGTGTAAATACAGATCTAAAATACAGATGATTTTTCTTTTGACAAACCTACAATTCAAATGATCACACCCCGTGGTGTTTAACATCCAAGAGCTGAAGAAGTTCTTTATGCAAAAAACAGCAATAGTACAAATAGTTTAAGTTGACATAAACAAAACACCCCAGATCCTCCCATAAGTTATAGTAAACATTTACAACATGTAAATAGATTCTGTCTGTTTTGTCAGAGTACCTGTAACACATCATTGTAATGCAAACACATCTGAGGGCTAACGTTACCTGTCCTTGTAAAGGTTATGGATAAAATCTAAGCATCATCTTTATGCAACAACCACGCGTGCACAATTTACAGATCATTCAAACTGATTCGCGAACTAGTTTGACGAAGTCTTTGAACAGAATCGACTCAAAAGAGTGATTCATTTGTGAAATAAGAAAAAAGATACAGTGCGCTTGGAATAAACTATGCATTTAACAGCATGTATCGCATTAAAATAAAGTAACGAGAGGCGCGTCTCCCAACGTAAAAGTACAGCTTTTTCATTAGAAATGTACTCGAGTTAAAGTAAAAGTACCCACATTTAAATCTACTCTTAAAAGTACAATTTTTCCAAAAAAGAAAAGCACTCAAGACACTACCCACCTCTGCCTGCTGGTGTGTGTCGGTGGGCAAAACACTGCTTGAATATGATTGTATAAATAAGATCTAAGACGACTAAGCACAGTTTTTGCTTTAAAATTGTAAAGTTTTGAACAGATGCAGTTGAGTAAATAATACCACAAATTCATGCAAAATCATTTCTGGAACATTCTATGGAAATGTCCATGTTCTGTCACTAACCTTACAGAAATATCACACTTGTAAAACACATTTTAAAATAAAACAATATGTTATTTGAACAATTACGCCGCCTTGAGCCATCAATGTGACAAATTATATTGTAATATTAATTATATAGAATTTCAGACATGACTACAGAGGGAAAATGCTTTAATTTAATGCCAATGACAAGTTTGTCCCCCATTTAAAATACAATAATGTATTTCAAACAAATAAAAACATATTTAAAAAATAACCTAGAATACTTATGGATTAAACTACTTAATTTAGTTAGTATGGTTGACAAGATGTGGTTTGAAGCATCCATTTTGTAAAATGAATTTTTCATGAAAATTGTCACTGGTTTTACTTTTCTTATGGCTAACCCCAGTGACCCGATGACATTTTTGAAGTAATATTTCTTAAAAAAACAAAAAAAAAAAAACTTTGATATTGCCAAAGAAGTAAGAACACAAGTGTCAAAATGGTAGGCCTACATGCTTTCTTTAAATAAATGCACAAAAATATAAAAAAATCATTAAGCTGCCATTTATGTGCACATTCATAAAGTCAAAGGCAGTTCTAATACTGTATTCTAAGTTTAAATGTTAAATGTATAAATCTGCTCTTCAAAAGGTGTCTGAATTGAGGTGTCATTATCGGGGTGCCTATTTCTTTCACGCTTTCTCCAAGAAAAAACAGGATGGGGGACATCTCCCAGGAAGGACTATTTAGCTTATCATAACAATCAATGGATGAATATAAAATGTAACATCGTGGCCGTTTGACTTTTTCTTGAAGACACAGGTATAAACATCTAATTATATTGATCTTACAGCATGGGCCTGTGAAGTGTCAAAATGGTCACATTTGGGGTATCCCTGTCAGACATCCTGGCAACAGTCAGGAGATTTTATGATACAAGATTTTATGGTCTTTGATTGTAAAACACCAGGTGAACGGCCTATCTTTTAATTGCTTGATGTTTCCTGAAACAAACTGCAAATGCTAATACATTGCAGCTACACAGAGAGGAAGGGGAGGGCCGGTGAGCCCCGTCATGATGGAGACACTCTTCATTTTCAATCTAGCAAACGGCGAGTACACAGCTCTTCTGCTCAGAAATTCAAGATCTGTGATTTTAACCAGAGCCAAAAAGACCTCCTAATTTCATCAATGCTAAGTTCACTTCAACACATGTTTAAAACTAATTTTAAAACACTTTTTAACATTTTATTTTAAATTATATTAACTATTATTGACTATTTCATATGGTTTATTTATAAGTCAGAAATACTTAGTCAATTTAACAGCGCATGTCGAATAATATGAACTATTATTCTCTATTTTATGTTTTATTTAACTGTGTAAGGCATTATATCGTGGTGTATTAGATTAAAATACTTAGTCAATTTAACATTTTATTTCACGTAATATCCACTATTATTCACTATTTTATGTTTATTTATCTGTGTAAGTCAGTATATTGTGGCGTGACCCTATATCTCGAATGAATTCGATTAAAATACTTATACTTGATAATTGATCATCTTATTTCAGATAATATGAACTATTATTCACTAATTTATATGTTTTATTTATCTATGTAAGTCAGTATATCACAGTGTGACCCTATAACCGTGATGTATTAGATTGAAAATGTGTATACATGGTAATTTAACAACTTATTTAATATAATATTAACTATTATTCACTATTTTATATGGTTATTTATCTGTGAAAGA
The DNA here is from genome assembly GCA_026230005.1 of Gila orcuttii. Taxonomy (NCBI): domain Eukaryota; kingdom Metazoa; phylum Chordata; class Actinopteri; order Cypriniformes; family Leuciscidae; genus Gila; species Gila orcuttii. The sequence goes on along the minus strand of JAPDVR010000016.1, from coordinate 42,160,111 downwards.
CAGTATTTCACGTTTATTAGATTAAAATGTGCATACTCAGTAATTTAATACATTATTTCATTTATCTGATATTATTTATGGGTTTTATTTATTTATTTATTTATTTATTTATGTAAGTCAGTATATCACAGTGTGACCCTATAACCGTGGTGTATTAGATTAAAATGTGTATACTTGGTAATTTAACAACTTATTTAATATAATATCAACTATTATTCACTATTTTATATGGTTTATTTATCTGTAAGTCAGTATATTGTAGTGTATTAGATTAAAATGCTTATACTTGATAATTTAACATTTTATTTTGCATAATATCCACTATTATTCACTATTATATGGTTTATTTATCTGTAATCAGTATAGTGTATTAGATTAAAATGCTTGTTAATTTAACATTTTATTTCACATAATATCCACTATTATTCAAAATTTTATATGTTTTATTAAACTGTGTAAGGCAGTAATTTGTGGTGTAATAGATTAAAATACTTATAGTCAATTTAGCATCTTATCTCAAATAATATAAATTATTATTCACTATTTATTTGATTTAAGCACAATACTTTTTTATTTCTTAAACTATCTGCGACAGTTTCATCTACTCAGAAAGATTTAAGCTAAATCTAGGCAGATAGACACATAAAGATCACCTCATTATGTTCAACACATGTTTAAAGTTTAAAACTTACTTTTAAATGTTTTTATAAAATTAACAGTTTAATTCATTTTATTTATATGATTATTTAAAGTACAACGCGCTGTAATTTCTTAAACTCATAGAGGAGAAGACTCTGGGACATTATCCAGATAGACACATAAAGATCGCCTCATTAAGTTCATCACGTGTTTAAAGTTTAAAACTTACTTTTAAATGTTGAATGAGGTAGGCGAGAACCCCCGTGACACACTTGCAGAGGTAGGGGGAGCGTCTGTGACACACATGCAGAGGGAGGAGAGGGACGCCCTGTGACACTGACTTTTTTCGTCTCACATTACACAGGAAACCACAATGGCCTCTGGAATGTCACCATTGTTCTATAACAACCGCTTCAAACTTTCTGCCATAAAAACGCACAATGCTTATGTCAAAACATTTGATTGATCAGATAGCTCAACAACACAACCCTTATCAATAGAGGCCAGATGGTCAAACTGTCAAAACATTTCATTGATCGGATAGGCGGGGTCAACTGCTTGACCCTTAACAATAGACGCCGGATGCACAACCTGTCAAAACACATAATCGATTGGATGGGTGGGGGCAATAGGTCAATCCTTATCTATAGATACCGGATGCACACCCGGAAAAGGCGGGACCGGAAAAGGTCAAAGGTCAACGTCAACCGGAAGTCATCAGTCATTTTGACACATGTGTCCGGTAAGAACTACTTAAGAGACCGGCATCAGCCGAGCGAAGATTACGTGTTGGAATGTAGGGCATTAAAAGATCGGCGAGATATTGAGAAGCGAGTCCATTCAATGCCTTGTACGTCAGCATAAGAATTTTAAAATCAACACGGAATTTAACAGGTAACCAATGCAAGGTCTCTAAAATAGGTTTTATATGATCCCTTTGTCTTGTCCTGGTCAGAATACGTGCGGCAGAGTTTTGTACCCACTGAAGTTTGTTCAAAGTAGATTTTGATGCTCCTGCTAACAAGGCGTTGCAATAGTCAATTCTAGAGAAAACCAGAGAGTTAATTAATTTTTCTGCTACAGGAAATGACAGCATGGGCCGTAATCTGGATATATTTCTAAGATGAAAAAAGGAAACTTTGACAGTATTACGTACGTGAAGATCGAATGTAAGATTAGGATCGAAAATTACTCCCAGATTTTTTAATTTAGATTGGAACTGAATTACCGAGCCATCTACATGTATCGCTACAGGTTGCACTCTGCGTAAATGGTGAGGCGAACCAATCAGCATCACCTCAGTCTTGTCACTATTTAAACATAAAAAGTTTGCAGACATCCATTTTTTAATAACTGTGATACAGTTAGAAAGATGTGATACGGCCACATTTACATCAGATTTTGAGTGAACATATATCTGGGTGTCATCCGCATAAAAATGAAAATCAAGATCTAGAGACCTCAAGAGCTGGCCAAGAGGAAAAATATAAAGAGTGAAAAGTAAGGGACCCAAAATTGAGCCCTGGGGAACACCAAATTTTACCGAGCCAACCTCAGATCTGCAGCCACCTAACACAACGAATTGTTTGCGATCAGAGAAATAAGACTTAAACCAACTCAAAGCAGTGTCAGATACACCAAAGATAGACTCTAAGCGCGAGAGTAAGGTGCTATGATCAATAGTATCAAAAGCAGCGCTGAGATCAAGCAGAATCAATATTGATAAGCATCCAGCGTCGGAAGCCATCAATAAGTCATTTGTGACTTTGACTAAAGCTGTCTCAGTGCTATGCATTTTACGAAAGCCGGATTGAAAAGAGTCGAAGAGGTTATTTACAGACAAATGAGAAAGCAATTGTGAAGCAACTATACGTTCTAAGATTTTAGCAATAAAAGGGAGACTAGAGATAGGACGAAAATTTCCCAGATTCTCAAAGTCACGGCTATTTGTTTTTGGAACAGGGGTTACAGCAGCTATTTTAAGTGCAGATGGCATAACACCGTAAAACAGAGAGTCATTTATAATACTCAATACAGCTGGACACAGAAGAGAAAAGCATGACTGAAACAACCCAGCTGGTATGGGATCAACGCTTGTAGTGGTAGCCTTCATTTTTAAAACCACATTACACAGGGATTGAGAATCTAACATGGAGAATTCAGAGAAACAAATACCAGAAAATTCCATGATGCTTAATTTTGGGGTAACAGTTGTATTAGTAATGCTAATCTGATCTCTTATCCCCTCGATCTTATTGCCAAAAAACACAAGAAACTTGTTGCATAATTGAACAGAAGGAGGGACGATAGAGATGTTATTTCTGTTTAAAAGATTGTTGATAGAATTAAACAATTTTCTTGGGTTATCTTGATTACTTGCAATAATCTGGGAGAAATGAGCAGATCTTCTTGATGCAATTCCAGTCGTATATTCTCCCAAACTTTCTTTCCATGCCAGATGATACACAGTTAGACCAGTAGAGCGCCATCTGCGCTCCAGTTTGCGACACTGAGTTTTCATTGCGCGCAGATCATCGTTGTACCACGGGGCAGATCGTTTAAAAGATACAGCACGTGACATTAGAGGAGCAAAAGTGTCCAGGCCAGATGAAAGAATTGTATTCAACCAGTTTACTTTATCATCCAATGCATCAGATGGTAAAATACAGCTAATAGCAGGATCAATAAAGTCAGAGAAGTCAGTGGGTGCGATAGATCTCCACTTACGGTAGTGAATGATACGACAAGTAGTAGTAAGTAAATCAGGTAGTTCCAGATTAAAAAGAATGGCTAAGTGATCAGATAGCCCAAAGTCAGATACGGACAACCCAGACACAAGTGTACCATTTTGAATCACAAGATCCAACATGTGACCTTTGTTGTGTGTAGGACAATCCACAACTTGATGTAACTCAAAACACTCTAACAAAGATGCAACGTCTCTAGTTGATGTAATGTCTTTTTTGTCCATGTGTATATTAAAATCACCAAGAATTAAAATTTTCTGAAATTTTAAAACCAACACAGACAGTAGTTCAGCAAAATCCGATGTGAATTCTTTGTTACCCTTGGGGGGCCTGTACACAGTCACAATGATCGTAGATGATGAAGCAGAAACACTTAAGGCAAGGCATTCAAATGCATTCAAAACGTCAGCTAACTTAGCATTGCGTCTCACCAAGACAGGTCTATCAGAGGTGTTGATCAGCTTTAACAGAAACCATCTGTCTCCCCACAAAGACGTCACCATTCTCGCCACCAGAATTCCCCTTGGAGCTGAGCGGCATGATGTGAGTTCAGCCATCACAGTGCTACCAGGAGATACAGCAGCAGACTTGGGTAGCTTTCCCCACATCAAGTACTCACGACCAGGTTCAAGGCATATTGCCGAGTTGCTTCTCACAGTGCCTATCTTGCAGGGAACTTCCTCACCTCTCCAACGGTCCACACCAGCAAGCATGGAGAGGAACTGTTCAGATTCTGGATCGCCAGCAGGACAAGGGGCAGACAAAGCTTTCCAATAGGCATCACACTGCTTATACTGATGAAGAACATGCTTGATTACATTGGTACCTAATATCATTTCATCATGCTGGCCCTGGACAACTAGAGTAGAAACTATGATCTTGCAGCCATACACCTCCATCTGCAGATAGACAGCTGACTTAGGCATGACGCGACGGCCACCACAGCCAATGAGGACAACATCTGTACTGAACTGATCATGTGCTGTGAAAGCTCCAGCTTCTCTAAGCTTCATCTCGGCAGTTTCACTGATAGTACAAACCACAGAGCCACTGTCTAGCATAGCGTTTAGGGTCACTGTATTATAAATCATCACAGGAGTATAGAAAAGACTGTCACTGCCGACAACTTTGTGTATGTTCTGAAAGACAACAGTTTGAGTGTCATTACAAGCCATCTTGTTCATCGTGTAAACCTGTTTCTGCATTAGAAATATCTTCACTGTGGGAGTTAAAATTATGACCCATACTGTCTCCCTCTAAATATAAGTCTACTAGTTTCCCTTAGACTGAGGCTCAGGGGAAGACCTGGTGGGACATCCCACCCGTGTGTGGCCTGGGGCAAGGCAAGTGAAACACAGCCTCTCTGACATGCAATGGGTGATGGTGGTGTGTTTGCTGTCACCACAGACACGACAAGCTTTCTCTCGATTACCACCCTGGAATCTTCTGCCACGAGCACTGCTGCGCTGCTGCACTTTCCCCATCATCTGCTCTAACATGGCCATCATACGAGACAGAATTCTATCCTCAGCGTCTTGACTATTCTGTAATACAGCTGGCGTAGAGGCACATGAGGGGGGGCATGGAGTCTGATGTGAGGTGTAGCTCTGACTTGAAACTGTGACAGAGGAGGGACACTGCGGGTGACACACTGGACTAGGGACTGGAGCAGTAGTGAGGGTAGGGCACTGAGTGTGACACTGCTCAGGCACAGGCTGACTGTATGTCGCTGGGTTAGGCTGCATGTTGGCAAGGGTGGTGGTGTGGCTCTTTACCCGCACATCTGCACAGGCTCTTCCAGAGGCCCTTTGCTCTCTCTGATAGTCATCAATTCTCAACTGTATGTCACGTGCACTTCACTCATGAATGGGCTTACACTTAAAGATAGAGGAGAGTTCTGGGTCTGGACAATGCTTGACAAACATACGTGTCACCTCTTCACCGGAATTCTCCATCCGCCTGCCTTGCCTGCGGAGGCCTTCATCAGCCAGATCAGCTGCTCTGTTTACTCTCAACCAGTAATCAACTGGGCTCTCGCCAGGTCTGGGCAGGGTGGAGTAAAAATCTGCTAGTGGGAGACATGAGGACACATCACTGAAATACTGGAGGAGAATATCATAAATGAGGCCAGGGTTCTGTTTCACGTTGAGAGTCTGATCACTGCACAGGGCAACCTTCATGACATCTCTCGCTTTGCCCATCAACTTCCCCATGATCTCTTCTGCCTGCTCATCCACAGGACACCGCTGCTTTCTCAGATAAGCTTTAGTTATGTCAATCCAGTCCTGGACTGGATATTAGTCAGAACCGTCACCTCTGAGCAACTTAGGCTCTTTGTCTGATTTTACATGTACAGTAACGTGAGTCTGTCTGTCTTACAGTGCTAGAGTCAGTTCCTGTATGTGTAGGTGATGTGTTCTGCATGTGTGTGATGTGATGTGCAGGGGATGAGCCACCCTGCTGTTCACTGCTAGTATTCACTACGCCAGCAGACATTAACTTGGCTACAATAGACTCACCAATCTGGGCACCTAACTGTCCCACCATGCTCGTGAGGTGGTTAATGGCAGCAGAATCAATACTGCTGGGTGTGGATGTGAGAGGACTCTCCCCCAAAGACTGGCCAACAGGAGTACAAACTTGGTTCTGACTTAACCCTGTACCCCTACCGCTGTCAGTTAATGACTGGGAATAACCCACCTCCCACTCTCCAACCTATGTCCAACAGCTATCTATCAGAACCCCGCCATGCACCCCACATACCCCTCCCTTTAGGAAGAACTGGACTTGCAAAATTATCTCCAACATTACTTTAACAACATTTTACAGTTACATCATTAAAACAAAGTGGGAAGTGCTTTATACAGTCAACCTACCCAATGTAAAGCATACCACTTCTGATCGGGTACGGTAACAACACAAGGACAAAACGCAGCAGAGCTGCAGTACACCATTTCTCCAAAGAGGGCTCCAAAACACCAAACTCAATACAGCTGCTTAATTACGGTGAAAATCACATACAAACACTAACTTACATTTCTAACTCTGTTACACGTTCACACCAAACGCAATAGAGCGTCTGGCGCGAGTGATTTAAATGTTAAGTCAATGTAAAGACGAGTTTACGCGCGTCTAGAGGTCCTGTGGCGCGAATGAGGCATTTAGCACAGCGCGGTAGACACGAACTCGCCTTATTCGTGCGTTTGACGCAAATTTGTTTCTGACGCCGAGTTTAAAAATCTGAACTTTGGCGTCAGTTCGCACCGTGTTAACCAATCAGGAGCCTGCTTGCTGCTGTCACGTGGTGAAGTAAATATTTTATCACATAAAAACTTGATTTCAAAATATGAGACATTTATTTTTGTATTGAATGCTATTTATTCCATTATAATCTAGATAATATGAAACATTATTATTCTAATGTAAAGACAACCAACATCAACACACTGTAATTCGCATGCCCTGTGTTTTCAAATACTCACAGTTCATAGTGTGTGCCTCCTCTCTGGCCAGTGGTTGAGAGGAATTCCCTGCTCTGCTAGTACCTGAACAGGAAAAAAGGGAGATAATGATTCTACAATAATTTAGTGTGTGTGGCGATCGAAGGTGAATAATAATAATGTACTGACAGCAAGGTTTGCGCTGTTGAGGCTTGCCCAACCTCTCGAGAAATCAAACCAAATGAGTGCAGCACACACAAAGAAACTCAGTAAACATACTGTAATAAAATATAACAGCCATATAGTTTCTCATTATTCAAAAAGTAATTTATTGTTCAAATGTAAGAATTTAAAATGAACGATGAAGCATACATTTAATAAGATTAGGGGAAAAAAATCCCGATTTAGATTTGTCAAAGCAGATTGAACACTGATAAAATAAATAATATTTAATTACATCACAAAAAAATCCTAGTGAATGACCAATTTACTTGTCCGAAGGACAAGCACATGACAAGGCTTAATGTAGAGCCCTGCTTTATTTGAACCAATTGTATGCCTCATTGTTTTTATATGTATTTTAAGTAGGGATGCGCTGAAATTAAAAGCCGAAACTTCTGGATGCACTTGGCAAAAATAATACATTTTACTGAATCTGAATTTTAAAAAAATACAAGTCAAAAAATAGCCACAAATTTTGGACAGAAAATTGGCCTATAAAATATATTCAAATTAATATATTATTCTTTATTCAGTTCTATGCAACAGAATCAGATTTCATATTATCAGAGCATGCAAGCAGAGCATAATAAACTGATTACAAAAAATAATCGTTTGTGACTGCCCTACTAAATTCAAAGGCAAAAGTGTATTTCCAGAACTGATGATAGTATTCCTTAATGCCTTACCGTATTCACAGCGATTCGAAATGCAATTATAATTGTCACTATTTTTATCGTAATAATCAGCGCAATATGTTGTACAAATTTTGTTATTAAAATAATCATGTAATAATGTTAAGTTGTTTATTACAATTTTCTTAATAACAGTTTATCCATTTAAATAAATTACAGAGAATGTTTGCTGTTTTGTGTGTATTTACTATAATTACTGAATCACAAATCTTAATGTAATCATTATCAAACCCCTTAATTCATATAATAATCTTGTATTTTTTATCCTGATTAATGAAAGAAATTGCATTTTCAGGTATGTTTTGCAACGTTAAGTAAAGTTATTTGTTATTAAGCAATAAGGCATAATATATTTTTTTTAATTACATGCATGTCATTTTGTGTACTAATTCATATGATTTATGTCATAATTATTTCTTAAAACAAAATCATACAATGCAATAACATTCAATGTAATACAATGAGTGAACCAAAACTTACAGGCTATAAAAAAATAAATTTTGCTTAAATTACACAATACAATACAAAATGAATTCAACTGAATTATGAGATATAATGGATTTAATTTTTATTAACACAAAACTACAAGCAAAATGAACATCATTTTTGGACATTTATAGGCTTTTTAAAATACACAACAATACAAAGCAGCTTTAAACAGACATACTGTAGTGTGTTTTTAATTTCCTAAATACTTTTGTGATAGTCCTCTGACTATACAGTGTGAAGATAAAAAAATAATAATGTTGAGTTAGCTGTGTTAAAAATGTTTAATGAACTGTAAGGTTAAATATTTTGAGAGAAAGGTTTTTTTTTTAGGTAACGTGTGCATTTGTACACGCACAATGTCTGTTGTGCTGTGTGACATCACTCACTGTTAGGATGTTGTGACATTACAAGGCCATTTTAATGACACACTCCACAAGATAAGATATCTCAGCCCAAAAGTGACTGAAACCTTCCATTCGTCTCAGTATTAAAAGGCTGATCTGAACAACAAAAGATTACATTTCTTAATTAAAATATATACTATATAGTATATATTTGTACCAAAATGATACCTTAAAATGCGTACCTCAGGAATCAGTTCACACATTACAAGGTCGATATGTTCAAGCTTTTTTTCCTTCTTTTGCTTAAACACAATGTTGTCAATGTGTCCTAGAAGTTCCTCAACATGTGCTGACAAGGCTGGGTGAAAGCTCTTTGGTTTTGACATTTTCCCAGTCTTCGTTTGCCACCATTTGTTCCACGTAGGTTTCAGTGAGCCTTTCACAATTCCTTGGAACAACTCCTGAAAGAAATATTTAGTATAGCAAACAATATCTAGACATTTTTAATTTCATAAAATCTTATATGTACCTGAATTTCAGTGTCACTGACAAGAGCACAAATTCCTTTTTTCCCCACCTCCTCAACAGTCCTATATTTTAAAAATCATCTATTTACTTGAATTATTAAACTTATTAGTTGGTTTATATGAATGAGGACACACATTTTACACATACCTTTTATACATGCTGAACAGCATATGCTGCCATTGATGATGCGTGATATCTTCTCAGATACCACAGATCTTCTCCCTGTATCACCTCGTTTTTCATAGAGGTCCATTTGTCCCTCACCTCCATTTCTGCCATCTAATGCAATAAACACAGTTGTTAAAGTAATGTAGATGTAATACACACAAAAAAAATAAATAAAAAATAAAAGCATTTATTTAACTTACTGTACAAACCAAAACCCCACAGTTGTTAGAGTCAGCCAGCCTCCACTGTTCTGGGTACTCAACAGTCCATTTTCCCAAGTCCCAAGTATTTCGGAATGCATTGCTTTTGTACAAAAGAAAAAAGATATTAAGAAATGTACATTAGTAAATAAAGATGAATTTTGTGTCATTTACAATGCACAAAATACCATAGTATAGCCAGGTCCATCTCAGAAATTGATTTGTAGTTGCCAGTGGGGTCGTACACTCGAATGCGATTCAACAAACCATCCAAGACCTTTACAAAACAAACCACTTTAACCACAAAGAGTAACAACTGTTGAGCAAAAATCTTCTTTTTTTTTCATACATACCCACAAAATGAAGTGGTTTCCCTTTTCAGGGCTCTGTCCACCAACAATTCTTGGAATAAGGACCATGTCATTCTCATCAAGGTCCTATAAAATATTTTTAAGTAAATAATTGGTGCTGCAAATGTGTCCCCAGCCCCTGAGATTTATTTAATAGATTTTCATTTACCTTCAGACAAGAAATGTGACTGTCATTCACATGTTTCTTGTTAGTGAAGGATCGCCACCAGAGAACGAATGTGTGCACCTGTAAAGCAGTTCCACCATGTGCTTTACAGAGCTGTGCAATCCTTGTGTCAAGAATCTAAAAGAAATAGTAGATTACAGTAAAATGTTGTTGAATATTATAAGAAGTACATATAGGAGGTTCGTAGACAAAAGGTCATACAAATAAGCTGCCATTGGACACATAATGACTCAGAGGGATCGTAGTAGAGCCCTGCGCGGGACTGTTTTCTTCATCCCGCTCCCGCCCGCGCCCGCCGAATTTCTGACCATTACCGCCCGCTCCCGCAACGTATGTGTTACACTCCCGCCCGCTCCCGCAATATGCATGTCCACTCCCGCCCGCACCCGCAAAACTCTGAGAATTTATTCCCGCACAATAATAGAGATGCATTGATTTTGTGTCTTCTCCCGTCCCGCAGGAAAAAACACGTATTTGTATTGCTATTATTAAAGAGATTCATGGGGTTGTTTGTTTAATTTCCCTGGTCTGCATGTATTCTGACGCACTGATCAGGAAGATGAATAATAGTAGTCCAAATGTCAGCCTTGCTTATAGGTTTTGTGCTGTAAATACCTGTTTGAGGTTCTTTTCCACATCATTTATAGACATCTCTCCATCATGTCGACTTGCTAGGCTACCTCCCGATCCCGCAGTTTGTTTTTTTTAGCCGCCCATTCCCACCCGCAGCAAAGTTCAAATCGCCCGCTCCCGCGAGATTTGCGTTGGGTCCCGCAGGACCCGGCGGGACTCAATCCCAATGCAGCCCTCTAGATCGTAGGCTGAATTGGGATGACAGATGCCTGTTATTTACTTGCAGGCTCCCCTGAGTCCGTAGCACTAAATTTCATCCCAAAATTCCACTGTCCGTGAAGCCACTATTTTGTACATGGAATAAATGCTACATGGGATCTCCATATCTGAGCTCTGGAAGGCTCTAGAGCATCCAATCTCGCACTCGTGTCTATGTCTCAGCACCATCTATCAGAAATCCAAGGTTTCGAGAAGATCCGAGAAAGTTTAATTTTCGACCCAAAAAATCTATAAGGCCTACCCCTACCCCCTTATAGATTTTTTGGGTCGAAAAATAAAGTTTATCGGATCTTCTCGAAACCTTGGATTTCTGATAGATGGTGCTGAGACATAGACACGAGTGCAATATTGGATGCTCTAGAGCCTTCCAGAGCTGAGATATTTTTAATTGTGTAATGAAACTTGGTGCTACAGACTCTGGGCCTGTTGAGTGCATTAAAATAGTTTTTATAATGACAGGAACTTTAATTAAATTGTCTACCAAACAAACTGTCTAAAGCCCCATTCAATGGATTGCAGGTAGGCTTGTGTCCAATTGCAGCTTATTGTTTGGACGTTTTCTGGAAACCAGGGGCCTCATGTACAAAGACTTGCGTTGAATTCATACTAAAACATTGCGTACGGACAAAGCTGTAAATGTGCGTACGCACAAAAAAAAGAAATGTATGAATCTCTGCGTACGAAGGATCCCACGCATATTCTCTTTGTACATCCCAATTAACGTAAAAATGAGCGCACATGCACGAGCACAACGCCCCACCCAGTCTCCTCCCTTAATTAAATACATTTAAATATGGTAATGAGTCCACTTTGGCAAAAGAAAGGAGTAAGAAAATGGCTAAAGCAAGCGGCAAGAAGTGAAACTTTACAGAAAGTGAATCGGAGGTGCTACTATCGGAGGTAGAAACGAGAAAAAAAAAATATTTGGAACTTTGTCCTCCGGAATTAATAACAAAAGTAAAAAATATGAGTGGGAGAGTTTGGCTGATGCCGTCAATGCGGTGGGATCTGAAAGTCGCACTGTAAATGGACTTAAAAAGAAATGGTCTGATATAAAGGTGGACATTAAATGGAGAACTGCTGCGCACCGACAAAGTGTGGGCAGAACAGGCAGTGGTAAAGGGGTCGATGAACTGACACCCTTTGAGCAGAGAGTTGCCTCAATTATGGGTGACACTTTACTCTCTGGAGTAGTATCTGCTGCCGTGGGAGACTCGGATTTACTACAGGACTGCCACGAAGGTAACCAATATTATCTGCACATTTATTGAATGGAAATGTTTCCGATTCACATATGCAAATTCTTCTTCATATGGCGCCTTTATAGCAATGCGTGTGCAGTCGATCGCTCCGATTACATTAGGAAAACCGGCTATCGCTGCAAAATTACGTTTTAATGTTTGGCTGGTCAACTGCATCATATTGCGTGGCTCCTCGCTGTCTCTCTCTCTCTAGATTCGGACCCAACTCAGCACAGAGCTCCAAGAGGATAGCCCTTGGAAATCTGAAACGGCTGATAAGCCAGTCATCATCCTGGGCCAGAAAATCATTGTGGTCCCTAAAAACTCCTTCTCTACGAATTCTGCCATTAGCAATGTCCTCTAATAAGGCCAAAGCTGCCATTGCCATAGACTAAGGGTTGTATCAATTTGCATATGCTTTTATATGTTCTTACTTAATTGCATAATTGATAGAATATTCCCATAAGGCTTGTGTGACAATATATGTAAATTATTTTATAAATTGCAAATTAATAGCAATGCTTCCCACAGGTGGTAGTGCGATAGACTTGTAGAACAATTCGTTGTGTAATGTTTGCAACTTAACTTCATTGCCTGTAAGATTCGCCAACGGACAAAAACTATGAGAAATGTACGTACGCCAGACATGAAATTGGCGTGGAGGAACGCACATTCTCACGTTAATTTCACTGTTAGTACATCCGACCGTGAGCGTGAAAGCTGGCGTAAGCAAAGATTTTGTGCGTACGCAATATTGATACATGAGGCCCCTGGACTAACTAGAAATATTACAAATATGTATTCACTACAAAAATTTTATCAAATTGAAATTCTAACGTCGTCATTCAGCCATGGGAAACTTTTCTTCTGTGGACACATTGTCTCGAAATCTTCAACTGTGGCCTGGCATCTCCAAAACTTAATGAGTGGCCACTTTTTGTCGGTTTCCTCATTCAAAATTCTCATATATTTTTCCTAGAAAAAGTAATGCTTTGTAATTGTCATATATATATATATATATATATATATATATATATATATATATATACAGTATTATATAATACTGTATATAACAGCCTTACATTTATTTGACATCTTACCTCTTCTAGCTCCAAGATGTGAAAGTTATCCACAGAAAACTGAACAATTTCTGTGAACACATTTGGATCAGTCACAAATTTTTGTCAAAGTTACTTATTTTACATTTTTACATCTAAATAAGGAATGCACAAATTTAATTCTAATATCAAAATCAAATAAAGCATACCTGTGCGTGATGCATCACCTCCTGCCATGTCTGTCTTCAGGCAGTAATCATGGTCATCATGAATACTCACTGAAAAAGGTTGTATATGTATTTTTTTTAATTTGCCATTAACATTTACTTCTAAACTAAAAAGTGGACCATCTACTGTAATTTACTGCCTTTCTCACCATCCAGGTTAATGTCACGCCGCAGGTATGGTTTGAGTTGGGACACATTGGTTTTCTGGCGGAGAATGTTGCCTGATTTGTCTGCAAGTGTAGCAACCCCTTTTCCGGTAATGTCTTTGACTAGAAAAGGGCCGGTCCAGTTCCCCTCTAAACATCCACCTTTGAGTCCCTCTTTTCTTTTGTTTGCTTTGAGTACCTCCTCTCCTTCGTGGATGTGAAATTATTTTCTTTTCTGGGACTCGTACTCCACCTTTTGCTTCCCCTGTGCTTTTTCAATGTAATCCCGCACCTTATGAAAATAATGTATAACAAAAAGACTGAATAGAATACCTGAAATAATTTTAATTATTACTTAATTATAGTTTATACTACAAACAATCACCTTTGATCTTAGTGCAGTCACCTCTGCAATCCGTGTGTCCACGCCAACCTCCGGATTCTCTGCTACAAAGCAATCTGTCTCAGATACTACCTTTGCGTTGATGACCTCTGGCGTGAATGGGTGCCGGTTAAACATCAAAAAGAATGGTGTATACTTCGTAGAGCCCTAAAAAAAAGTGTTTCAACAAATTACATTTACGTAATCAATTACATAAATTAATTTATTTTTTAAACAGTTGCAATCACCTGCTTTGAGGTGTTGATGGCATGCTGTGCCTTTAAGACCTGCCGTTGCCGACTGCCAATTACCGCACCACGGTGGTGCGCATCTGTCTCTGCGTGGTGTGTGTTAGGACATTGACAGACAGCGCGTTCTCTTCTGTTTTGTCGGTTTTGTCGCACTTGGATGGTTTAAAAGCATTTGTAGTAATAAGAACATGATCAATGTAACACTAGCTAAAGGATGACAGAAAACAAATACTGCGTTATTTGCGTAAAATATTTTAAGGCGTTAAACTGGACAAAAAGTAATCGCATGCGTTAACTTTGACAGCACTAGTTATTAATATAATTAATTAAGGCGTATTAATAATATAATAATTAATTAAAGTTATTAATGCAACTTTGCCCAGGTGCTCAAACTCCCAATTTGTGCAAGGTGCCTTAAGGAGGCCTTACATTTTTAATTCTTCATTCAGCCACAAAGGGCAGAGATTTCAAAGACTTTCGTCCAAAATGTATTATAACATTGCAAATAGTTTATTCGAGAAAAAAAAAAAAATGAGCTCATGCAAGAATTATGAACTTTGTTTTAAGCATCTATAACGGTAAAAATGATTACAGGCTGATCATTTCGTTTATATTGAAATGTAACAATTAAACATTATTAAAATACACCGTGTGATGTATATACTTACTGAGATGTTGGATGGAGAGAAAGAACAATAATTAATGTTAATTTAAATTTATAATAAATTGTATTTTTGAATTGAAGTAATGCAAATGTAAACGCAGTGATGATATTGTCCAGAGATGTTTGGTCACAGAGATGAAACTGTCCAGAGAGATGCACAAATGTCCAGAGATTAAATTTTCGCAGAGATACTTTGCAATATTTCAAAGAATTTCTGACGAAAGGGACCTGTGAAACATGACAAGCGTATATATAGCCCTGCATTAAAAAAAAACAAAAAAAACAAACAAAGAGAGACATCTCATTGGCCATTTTCAAGTGTCTTTAAAAATGACAATATTTTATTGATTGTAATATACTTTGTAAAATAGTAATTATATAAATAATAACAATTGTTTCTAAAAACCTGTGACACATATATATATATATATAACCCTAACAAGAAAAAAATAGGGGTAGGTTTTTGTGTTTTTTGTTTTGTAAATCATATTCTTCTTTAATACAAAAATATTTATTGCATTCTTCTTTTTCATCACTTTAAGGGCTTTTATAAAATACATAAACTCATTAAGAAATGCACAAAACCTTGGTTTCACCTTCAAGTACAAATTGGTGTGTATAAGATTTACACAGTAAATCATCCGAAATCGTCACTAGTATGATGTGTGAAGAGATGAGTCCCACCTAGACAGGACCTGAAAAGATGGCCGCCACGATGCCCGTCCGCAAAACGCCACTAAGACAGAGTTGTCACGAATCAATCAAAGCATCAGTTTAAAGAGTACCGAAATAATCGTGTGATTTTTTTTTTTACATGTATATCGTAAATATGATGGTGTGTACGCTTTAAAAAAAAACGCTTAAAAAAATCGCACACAGGCAGTGCAATGTCTACTTCTCGGGTGGGGGATGGGAGAGTAAAATATGTGCTTGAATTTGGAAAAACAGCAACATCAAGATGCAGTGGAAATGGCCCTTATATACAGTATATCTTATATATGTATATAGCAAATATATTTGAAATATCATTAAATATTGGAAGTTTATTACAAAATTGTGTGGATTCATTATACTTTAGTTACATTTATTTTAATTCCAATACTTCAAATGGTGGAGAATGGAAAAAAAATGTGATTAAAATTATACCTAATCATACACTGTAAATGTTAGAAGCACTTTACCCCTGCTGAAGGTACTCCTTTGCAGAGATCCCAACCCTAACCTAAGCATTTGTGCACATATAATGAAAGTAGTGTTATAATACAGCTTGTGTCCAGATGATTTATGACCCTATGATTGACAGGTGGGCGGGGCTGACCTTTGACCTTCCGGAGGCCCTTCCGGAGGTCCCTTTGATCTAGGGATTAACCTTTGCCCTAGTGATCGATCAAGTTGACAGCTAGTTTTGACCTATTGACCTGGAAATGATCCGTCATTTAGACAGATTGTTTTGATCCGGGATATGATATATCAAGTTGACAGTTAGTTTTGCCCTGTTGACGAGGATGTGACCCATCATTTTGACAGTTGGTTTTGATCCGGGATTATATGTTATAGTTTTGTGTGAGGATGTGTGTCAAGAGTTATATAGGATGTGTGTCACATGACCCCTCCGCATTCCTGAGCGCATTACGGGGGACAGTGTGGGAGTTTATCTCATAAAAAAGTTGAACAAAGATTCTGTTCTATATAAATGAAATGCTTGTAAAATTTATATCTAGTCATTTACAAAATATAATATTTCACCCAAAGCAGAGTTGAAAAACATTGATCTTTAAAAGTGTGTAAATGAAATATAAATAAAATATCTTTTTAAACCAAAAATCATCCGACATGTTTTAGAGAGATGAAAAAACATACAGGTTATGAATGGGGTTACAACGATTCAGTCCTTTAAAATAAAAAGCTACTGATCCATTCATTTTAGATAAACAAAAACAAACAAAAAAAGAGAAATAAAAACACCTTACATTTTTAGAGAGTTGACGAAGTAGCTCCTATCTCATATAATATCCATACAGTCAATGAATAGGGTTGACAATGATGCAAAATATGTTTTAAGATATTGCACTAAACAGTGGGAGTATTGCACTTACAGGCATATGCCTTGGGAGATATGTTAACTGTTCAGAAGGGAAATGGCCTGAGGGAAGAAACTGTTCCTGTGCCGAGATGTTCTTGTGGCCAGTGATCTGAGTCGCCGTCTTGACGGTTACAGTTCAAACAGGAGGTGTCCAGGGTAAGTGGAGTCTGTGATGATTTTACCTGCTCTCTTCCTCACTCTGGAAGAGTACAGGTCCTGGAGGTTTGGCAGGGGGGCACCAGTGATCCTCTCCGCAGTCCGGACTGTCCGTTGTAGTCTCCTGATGTCCAGTTTGGTAGTTGAACCAAACCAGACAGTGATGGAAGTGCATAAGACAGACTCAATGACGGCTGAGTAGAACTGAATCAGCAGCTCCTGTGGCAAGTTGAACTTCCTCAGCTGGCGAAGGAAGTACAGTCTCTGCTGGGCCTTTTTCACAATGGAGTCAATGTGATTGTCCCACTTCAGGTCCTGAGAGATGGAAGTGCCCAGGAACCTGAATGACTCCACTGCTTCCACAGTGCTGTTCATGATGGTGAGTGGGGGGAGTGTTGGGCTGTTCCTCCTGAAGTCCACGATCATCTCCACTGTTTTGAGCGTGTTCAGCTCAAGGTTGTTATAACTGCACCAGACAGCCAGATGTTCAACCTCCAGTCTGTAAGCAGACTCGTCACCGTTTCAGATGAGACCGATGACAGTGGTGTCGTCTGCAAATTTCAGGAGCTTGACAGTGGGGTCTTTAGAAGTGCAGTCATTAGTGTACAGGGAGAAGAGCAGTGGGGAGAGAACGCACCCTTGAGGGGCGCCAGTGCTGGTGGTGAGAGTCCTGGATGTGTGTTTCCCCAGTCTCACTCGCTGCTGCCGGTCCGTCAGGAAGCTGGTGATCCACTGACAGATCGAGGATGGCATGGAGAGCTGGGTCAGTTTGGCTGTGAGAAGACCAGGCATGATGGTATTAAAGGCCGAACTGAAGTCCACAAATAAGATCCTTGCATAAGTCCCTGGTCTGTCGAGATGTTGCAGGATATAATGCAGTCCCATGTTGACTGCATCATCCACAGACCTGTTTGCTCTGTAAGCAAACTGAAAGGGATCCAGCAGGGGTCCAGTGATGTCCTTCAGGTGGGCCAACACCAGTCTTTCAAACGACTTCATGACCACAGACGTGAGAGCAACAGGTCTGTAGTCATTAAGTCCAGTGATTTGGGTTTTTTTGGGGACAGGAATGATAGTGGAGCGTTTGAAGCAGCAGGGAACTTCACACTGCTCCAATGATCTATTGAAGATCTGCGTGAAGACCGGGGCCAGTTGGTCAGCGCAGGCTTTTAAACAAGCAGATGAGATGCCGTCTGGGCCTGAGGCTTTCCTAGTCTTCTGTTTTTTGAAGACTCTTCTCATGTCCTCCACACAGACCTTAAGCTCAGGTTGGATGGCAGGAGGGGGAGTAATGGGAGTGCAGGAGGTGATGGTGAATGTGTGAAGTGCAGGTCAGAGCAGGTGTGTGGTGTGAATGAGGGCTTTTCAAACCTGCAATAAAATTAGTTTAAATCATCAGCCAGGTTAGGGCTGGACAATAATTCAATATCAATATATATCGCGATATTTTTTTTTTCGATAACAGTGATATGATTTTTAAACACATTTTCGATATTTCAATATAACTGACGTTAGGCGCGCAGCCGTCAGAAAGAGCAGAACACAATTGGCTACTTTCATGATGACTTACACCACAGAAACACAGCCAGTGCTCAGCTCAGCACGGCTGATCTGATCTCCAACGCGGCAAGTTTCAGCTACAGAATGAGCGCCCCTGACCGCAATACAAATGTGACTGAACAAGCTTCCACAAGTGAGGAGAAAGCAGACGAAATAGTTGATAAGAGGGGAAAGACTAATTCAGTGGTATAAATTCAGTGGTGTTTCGGTGTTTCAGCGTGCTTTAAAATGTGCCGGAGAGTGACTGCCGACTAGCAGCGGGAACACATCAAACCTGTTCCCACCCGACCCGATAGAAGCAGCACAAACACAACTTTAACCGGTTCAAACGAAGCACAAACAAACAAGACTTTTTGCGTGAATTTGGAGCATGTGGGGATGCTGAGTGACCTCAGAATGACCAATACATATGATTGTAATATCTAAGAAACCGAAACTTCACGCAGTGATTGACAGGGCGGGAGGGGGCGTGATCGGCTCGGAATGCATTGAATTTTGCTACATTCATTGCGGGACATTTAATGAAAATGCAATCGCAAGTGTCTTAACTGTGAGTGTAAATGCATTTAAGAAAAATAACATTTAAATGATCATTTTGCTATAGTTTATGCTTGAACATGTTAAACATATCTAATCATATCTGTAATACATTTTAATTTTGCAACTTATAAAATGTTAAAATATGTATTAAATTGACATATTAAAACTAGTGTATTAAATGGCAAATGTAAATTATATAATTAAATTTTAATTTTGTACCGAACGTTGCAAAAATGTAATGGCAGATGTAAATTTAAAAACAGAAATGCA
The DNA here is from genome assembly GCA_026230005.1 of Gila orcuttii. Lineage (NCBI taxonomy): Eukaryota > Metazoa > Chordata > Actinopteri > Cypriniformes > Leuciscidae > Gila > Gila orcuttii. Next base: position 42,140,675 of record JAPDVR010000016.1, on the reverse strand, counting down.
TTGCCATTTTACATATTGCATTGTCATTTTGCATATTGAATTTCAAATTGAATATTGCTACCCATATGCTTTCATAGTCTTGTAGCAGGTATTGAGAAGAGAATGTTATTGTTATGATGGGTTATTTCATTGGTTCATGTAGTTTGTTATGGTGCAGTACCAAAGACTCCAGCAGGTTTCATAGACTTGGCAAATTCATTGTTCAGAAGATTGTATGTACAGACATCTGTTGTGGGCGTTCTTGGCAGTTTTTCTGAGGCTTTTATATTGTTCATATCGATAACGGAATTATATCGTATCGACCGAAATTAAGAAATATATAGTGATATAAAATTTGGCCATATCGTCCAGCTCTAAGCCAGGTGTTGATTGTCCACAGATCGGGGGGATGGTGACTTGTAGTTGGTGATGTTCCTCAGGCCATTCCAGATTGATAATGGGTCGTTGGCTGAAAACTGTTTTTTCAGTTTTTCAGAGTAGCTTCTTTTAGCAACTCTGATTTCCTTTGTCAGTCTGTTTCTGGCCTGGTTATACAAGATTTTATCCCCACTTCAGTAGGCATCCTCTTTGGCATGACGAAGCTGTTTGAGCTGTTTTTTGTATGATGGATAGATGCACTTTTATGATGGATAGATGCACTTTAATGGACTTCAAAACAGAAATGGACATTCACTGCCATTATAAATCTGGGAAGAGCCAGGACATGATAGGGGATTAATTTAGCGCCAGTCTCCCGGGAGAAGCACTGATTTGAAACGCGTGCTTGCCTTTGCAGCTGAGGAAAATGAGCGGTGGACAGGTGAGTTTCTGTCTTACTGTATCTATAATTTACCTTTTTGAGGTTTTCTTTTGCAAAATTTTATTATCTAGACAGAAATCCACATTAGCACTTAGCACTTCACTCTCTCTAGGATAGAGGAACCTATAAGCTGTAAGCTCTGCCATCATATGTTGCTTTTTACATTTTTGTAAAAATATTTCATTTACTGAACGAGTCTATTTCTTATATTCTCCATAAATTAATGAGAACCATAGGCGTAATTTGCGGGTGGGACATGTCCTCGCCACTTTTTGCCAGGGTCTGTGTCCCCCCACTTTTGAAACATCTCGCGGCACGGATGTACCGATACAAATAAAAAAAAACATCTCCAGTTAACTCCAGTAGAGCATTCATTTCGTTCGTTTGTTAAATAAGAGGCGATCTTGTGTTGTGTGTTGAAATCAAGTGACCATAGTGCTCGTGTCCGCTGCTATCATCAGTGGCGCGGATACAGTGTTCTGTTGTGACTCGCGCACAGTCTTCACACGGACGCGCGCTTCAATATGTTGCGGAGACTCTATTTGTTACGGTGAAATCACAAAACATAATGCACAAAAAAAACAAAAAAAAAAACGTGTCCCTGCTTGATATACAACCACTAATAAACAATCGGTTTTGATGAGGGAAAAAAAACTATACTTAGTGCAGATTAGAACCCAGAACCTCTGACACGCTTGGCAAAAATTCTGCCACCGGACCATTATTTTCATTTTACGAACATGTCATTTTCAGAACATTTCATTTAATTGAAAGGAGGGTTTCATTTGTCTGTCCAAAATAATAATTTGTCCACTGCATATGTCACAGGCAAGTTAAGAAACAATTGTATATTGTTTGCTTTGTTCATTCATTATTTTATTACATTAACAGTTAAGCTGACTGAATTCCAACTAAATAAATAAGTGGGACCGTCCTTTCAATTAAATGAAAGGTTCTCATTAATTTATAATTTATTCATTGATTATATTGTTTAATTTATGAATTGATGTCTTCAGTTTTCTGTATTCGTGACTTGGAAACACCTTACATGGTTAAATAATTGGTAAAAATTCTAAATGTATTGGCTGTGTGTGTGTAAAAAGTGTGTGTAACACTGAATAAATGCTGATCAATAAACAAATGCAGTGCGTTCTTGGCCATAAAAACAATACAATTCACTTTAACCATTTGAATTTAGAGGGTTTATTTGTTTTGCAGCATAGAATAAAAAAAGGAAAAGAATAAAAGCCCAAATTCAATCTGTTCATTATATAAAGTGATCGAGTCTCTTCTGAGAATTTGGGTGAATGAGTTTCAATGGACGGACATACATCTCTCAGAATTCGTTTAAAATATCTTCATTTGTGTTCCGAAGATGATTGAAAGTCTTACAGGTTTGGAAGACATGAGGGTGAGTAAATTATAACATTATTTTTTTCTCTACATTTTTGGGTGAACTATCCCTTTAATTATGCGTGCTCGATCGCCGTGACGTCACAGGCAGCGCGAGTTCCATGTGACGTTACACACTGAGTTCAACAGCGATTATCAGACTCAAGATTCACTAACGGACGAAGTGTTACAAACGCAGTTTACCGCTATAAATAACAGGCACATAAGTGTCTACACAGCTCGTTGAGTTTCAGAATCTGACAGAATACGATACGGTGTCATTCAATATATATTATACAATATAAATTGAGTTACTTTGACGGAATCTTCTGATTATAACAGTAGTTCAGTCACTAACGGACGAAGTTTGCAAACGCAGTTTACCGCTATAAATAACAGGCAGAGACAGTGTCAATCCGACATCATGTCTGTAAACTTCCCGCTGGATCTGGAGAGCTTGTTCGAGGACGCTCAGCCGCAGAGTTGCGCTGCTGTGTTCGCTGGGAGAAGACTGAACACAACTGAGGCTTGGGAAGACCACACAACAGGTACTGAGTTATACACATCAGAACTGACACACACATAGACATATATGGCAGGACTTGTATGTGTGTGGCACAGCATTAGTGCTGCCACCCGTCCCGGGATTGGCCGGAAAAACAATCTTTTTAACAATCTTTTATCTTGTCCCGGGAAATGTATACACTCTCCCGGGACACTGAATGTCCGTCCCGGTTTTCAAAAGGCTATGTGAATATGTCCCGGTTTTCAAAAGGCTATGTGAATATGTCCCGGTTTTCAAAAGGCTATGTGAATATGTCCCGGTTTTCAAAAGGCTATGTGAATATGTCCCGATTTTCAAAAGGCTATGTGAATATGTCCCGGTTTTCAAAAGGCTATGTGAATATGTCCCGGTTTTCAAAAGGCTATGTGAATATGTCCCGGTTTTCAAAAGGCTATGTGAATATGTCCCGGTTTTCAAAAGGCTATGTGAATATGTCCCGGTTTTCAAAAGGCTATGTGAATATGTATGTTCAAACAGCGCGCGTGCACGGCAGAGAGGGAGAGAGCGAGAGACCTTGACAACTCTCCCTTTTTATAACTCTCTTTTTACTTAAATAATACAAGCAAAATTATACTTGCAAGGATATGTACACAGAGGACATATTTAGCAGAGTGTGTTATTGTGCTGTACGTTAGCTTGCATGTTTAGGACTGCTGTGGACAGCTGACTCCTGAAGTGTGTGTGATATTCTTCATACTCTGTGTGTTGGTCAGTTCACAGCAGTGACAAATCATTTTTTCCCAACACGTTTCAATTGATTTTTACCTTTTATGGGCAGTTTTACCTTTATAAATTTATGCTAAACCCAATTTTAAGCATGCACCACCTTTTGTATGAATTTCATACATTTAATAAAATAAAATTATAATAATAAGACACAATAGGGCTTTTACCAATAAAATTGAATCAACAAAATCTTTGCAATGGAGAGCAAACAGAATCTGCATCTGAAGTGGCATTTAAATGCATTTACACAGACTGTTTAATGACAAATGAAGAACCTGCAGTTATGCATAAATAATGTTTTGATGTTTTAAGCATAAAACGTTGAATATTGATGTTTGAAATGATTTAAAACATGAAAAGATACTTTAAATGTAAGATTAAAACCACCGGTATGAGCCAGCAAGTCACTGTTAATGAGTGAGTCATTGAGATTTAAACTGATTCTTCAAAAAGCTGATTCATTCAGTGAGGAAACGCCTCGCTGTGTTTCTCAGAGACTAATACAGTGCTGTGGCTTCGGTTTCAACTGCTTTAGTTGGCGAAATAGAGCTAAAACAGGCAATATGGTGTCTTAAATGTACTTCACTTAATATTAACTTCTTGTTTATTAAACTTGTATAAAATTTAAAATCACATTTTGTTATCATGCTAATATCTGGAGAAAAACTGCACTCTTTGTGTGATATTATATTAGATTAACTAGCCTATATTAAATGATATAAACCGACTAAGTCACACAATACACGACTACATCACGTAGTGTACACTCTGTGGGTGTGTGAGGGATATACTTTGGTATTAAACAAGCTGGGTAAATTTTGCTTCACTTTGCTCAGAAACTGCCGGCAGGACTTACAGAAAACCGCATCACTGGATGCACTGTATCCCAACATGCCGAGTCTCTCATACCAGCGATATTACTGTGAATGGAAATCGTTGCACATTATATGACCTCGAAAGGTTTAACAAAAAAAGAAATACTAGTCTCATGCAGTCTTCATTTCAGGACAAAGAGATGGAGAAAGTATTGGTTTGAGTCTGTAACCAACAAAGGGATATAACTCTAATATAATGAGCTCAACGTGATCATATTCTCTGATTATTTCTCCTGTGTTTTCAGGCTCTTCTCTGGATCTGATCATCCCTCTGGTTCTGGTCAACACTGGACTCTTGTTATGGATTCTCTTTAAGATGTGTCAGTCTCAAGGTAAAACTCCTTAAATACTTTACATGGAGAAACTCTCCATTTATAACGAGTTTAAAACCGATAGATTTCTTTGACCTGTTTCCCACTTTCTGGCACCACCTATAGGCTGCAATGAGACATGAGCAAAATTTATTTATGCATTTATTTATTTATTATATCGGCAGCTTTGACATTCCATAGTGGAAACGCGTTGATTTAAGTGAAGAATGTCATTTTACATACTTGCTGTTATATACGGTTCAAAAAGGACAAACTTGTACATTCAGTACTACACAAACGCAACTGATGCGCACACGCAAGACTAGATCGTTAATTAAATGGTTAGCATACAATGTGAAACCAGTTTGATTTTGTAGTGGCAAACATTTTTAAATCACTGAATAAGAGACAGACATGTGCCAATTGTCTTTAAAGATTATTTATTCCCTTGTAAGGAAAGGTCAGCGATCACACAGTCACACAGAGAAGGAGGGCATCCTTTCTTCTTTATAGTTGACTTCCTCTATGCCATCATGAACAACATGTCCCATAACTAACACATTGTTGATCTACTACCCTTGAGTAAAGGCCCTTTGTCTCAGTCATACATTAGTCACACATTTCTTATTGTCCAGTCATTGTCCATTTCTAAGATTCTATGAATATAAGAAAAACCAAACGTATAGAACATATTCAATTTCTTCCACATTTTTTTTAACTTTTTTTTATACTTTATACCCATTTTATACTTATAAAATATTATTACTGACATTATAACAAAATAAATGAGTATGAGAACATGTATAAAACTAAATTAAACATCAATCTCTTAAATATTTTCTAATTTCATATACACTTTTATTAAACATGGACCTTTTATGTTCATGAAATGTCATTATCTGTTGGAACCGGAGTCGGTTCCACCATATTAAATAAAACAGTAGAAAACTAAACTCTAAATTAAACAGACAACAATCAGTGCCAGTCCTACAATAAAAAAATGCACACATAAGTACATTTCTAAAACAAGAACAATGAATAACTATTGATTCGGCTAGTACCTGGTTTTAGTAGCTCGTGCTATCCTCTGATATATTACTCATCAAGCATCAAAATGCTGCAAACAAACAAGGAACATAACATTACACTTAAAAGCACAAGAGCAGTTACTAGCTTGCGTTACGCACTGCAATAATCATCAGCTCGCTCCTGAACCAGCAAACAGCCCAGCTTCCCGTTCACCTTCTACTCGTTTGTCTCCCTTTAAATTAGTTCTTTCACCTGGTCTAATTTGTGTGACAATCATTAATTATAGCACCCTTACCGGTCATGCCTCACACAGTTCTCCCCCAGGTCTTAGTGTCCCGCTCTACCACATCATGTTGTCATCGTGCTGTTATCCACTATTACTACAAGCCTGTTGTAGCGGACCCCGTCCGAATGATGGCCAAAACTTTACTGATGAGTTTTATGAAGCTTATTGTACATCACACAACAGATGAAGCGTTTTCAGTGCCGAAAATCACCGTAAGAGCTGAATAAAACACAGTACATGAATGTTTTCACTAATAATCTTCTACTGAATGTCATTTCATTCTACTTTATGAGTATGAGTGAATTATCAAATGCATTGAAAGACAACAATATAAAAGCGCTGTAAAAGGTTTTGCCGAACTCAACTGACTGGCTTTTCTCCTGTATGATTTATATCTGATTTATGATTTAGATATGTCTCTTTAGATCTTACTGTACATGAATTATGAGCTTCCAGAACTACTGATTGAGGCTGTGTGTGACCTCCTGATTGAACTCCTTTTCCACAAATTGAACAGAAATAAAAACAGTATAAATAACAAAAATAAATAACAGTTTTCTCTTAGTCTTAAGTGCAAACAATAAGTGCAAGTGCAACCATAATCACAGTACTGTAGCGCACAGACTCTTTATAAGTGAGTTCTTTGCCATGAGGCGCCGTGTTGAACATCCAGGGGTCAGTGTGAGAGAACTGTGACTCAAAGCACACATTTGAACTGCTCTAATACAAGATACAACAATTTGAATGGTCCTGTCAAGCAGACAAAAACATGAACATGATGAATAGTACTTGTGGCATTGCACAGTTAAACGACGTACTGCTATTATCACTTAGGGTGTACTCACTTTTGTTGCCAGCTATTTTGACAATAATGGCTGTAATGTTGAGTTATTTTCAGAGGACAGTAAATATATACTGCTATACAAGCATCACATTGACTACTCTAAAATATATCCAAGTTTAATTTCTATACTATCTCCTCAAGGGACAATGCTATAATAGTATTAGTATAGTAATAGTATCGTTTTTTTCAAATAGTCTCATTTAATAGTTAATAATATTTATTAAATATTTTGAGATCTAAATACTATTTGTGCAATAATTATAGTCCATTAATGACAACTTAAAATCATATTTTTTCTACATTTGTTTTAATTATTTATTAGTGCTGTCAAAGTTAACGTTAATAACGCGTTAACGCAAAATCATATTAACGGCACTCATTTTTTTAACGTGCGATTAACGCAGTGCGTATTTTCTGTTTGACCCGTGGCCCAATCCCTACTTGGAGAAATGTAGATACACAGTGTTGCCAACTTAGTGACATTGCAGACTCCTTTAACGATTTCTTTCCCTTCAAAAAAGCGCCCAAACCTTATTTAGTTTCTGAGAATCGATGGCTGAGCTCTCTCGATATTATGAGATATTACAGATATTATGTTGCTTCTCTAATTATACATGCAAGTTTAGCCGAAATCACAGCACAGATATTGTTTTTATCATATGTGTATTTGATTTCATCAGACGACGGCTCGATTATCAGGATATTTGTGCGGATTAACATCTTGGAAGGGAGAGCTAGTTATGTCTTAATGGGTCGCATTTCAGTCACTATTTCATATTCATTCTGTTTTTTGACAACAGAAACAGTAAAAAATACCAATGAAAACAGTTTTATTGAGAATTTAGCTACCAATATTTGCCGGATCGGGTATCGACCAGACGAGACCATCCAAATCCAAATCTAATATTGTGCGCATGTTATTGTTATACAACTCAAAAGGCACAAAAACATTATAAAGCACCATAATGTTTTCGTGTACTATATTCCAAGTTTTCTGAAGCCATTACATATAGTTTAATGTGAGGTACAGATTTAAGTTGTTAAACTCAAGTTCACCTTGTGCTTCCCTCCGCTGCGGCTGTCAGTCATTCAGCGTCAAACAGCGCGTCGCGCTCGGGTACGACAGTCATGAAACTCTCTCCAAGATGAGTCAATGTTCCTATTATTATACTGTAGATCTGTAGATAAAGGTCTGTGTGTTATGAGGATGAAGGACGAACCCAATAGAGACAGCAAATAACTCAAACAGGGGTTTATTAATGACAAAAACAGAAAACAAAACCCACGATGGGGCAAAACAAGACAGGATAGACAATACTAGACTAATACTCAGACAGTAAACTAACAGCTAAGACAGGATCGAACACTTCTTTCTAGACAAGACTTTCAACAGGTTACTCACGGTTTGTTTCACACAAAGTATGACAAGGTATGATACAACGTCAAACAATGAACCGCACAAGACAGCAAACACAAGGGGATTAAATAGGGAACACTAATGACGAGGACAGGTGAAACTGACTAGACAATGACAAGACGAGGGTAACAAGGGGGCGGAGTTACATAACGAGACAACACAAGCACATGGCCCAAACAACAGACCATGTGCTTGCACACAAAACATGGGTCTGTCATGATCCTGCCACAAGACTAGGAAAAATCAAGGACATGATGGCAGAATCATGACACTATGGTTTGCATAAAAGGACTTTAACTTGCTGGAGTTTCACATGTTACTTTCTCCCGGGTGTCTGTTAGATCACAACACTGGAGTAGAGAGCGATAAAATTGTTCTTCACGCACACATTAACTGAAATGTAAAACTGTTTAAAGGCTCAAACTAATGAATAAATAAATAAATATATGTATATCTTCCCTTTGTGCTTTGAACTTTTCAATGCGAAGCGCTGCGCGCCGTGACTCCATGTTGCTTCAAACACATCATTCTTCGCTCGGGAAGCGCATAAGTGTTTCGTGCCGCTCTGAATTGGAGCCTTTCATATTACAATACTTTTGCGCAATGGCAGTTTATTGATAGCCTTAGTTGTTCTGTCCAACCTATCATATGTTGCTGCTTCATTAAAATTTTAAAATAAATGTCTTTTAATTATATAGTATATATTTTGTCTGTATGTTGTTTTACAAATTAAGGAAAATAATGTTTAAGTCAAGCTTGATGCCTTTAACCAAAGAAAAATCACAATCTTTTCCCCACAGTGAGGCATACAGGTACAGTTTATTAGGTAATTCGGCACTGTTTTTTTAATTATTATTTTAGTATTAGATCGGTACTCGGTATCGGCCACTACTGAATTCCAGGTATCGGTATCGGAGGCAAAAAAGGCGGATTGTGTCACCCCTAATTAAAAGCCCAAACCTTCATAAACAAAAGCTCAAGCTATATAGTTAGCCGACCTCTTCTGGAAACGGTTGAGATGCTAACAGATTTTTTCGAAGACAGTAAACCATTTCTATAAAGTAAATATTCAACAGAAGCATGTCAATTACAAGCAAGAGAAGCGTCAAGGACATTTGTGTATCATTTGTGTGATTTAAGAGACTAAACTGACCTGAAAGCAGTGAAAACACCACGAGAGAGGGAGTTTTGCTGCTTGTCAGTTGCAGCCGCCCCGTTTCCATGGCAACTCTTGCGCCGCGCCAGTGTTTGAAGGCGTTTCGGACGTTCACGCGCATTAAAACACGTCAAGTCACGCACGCAGCATTTACAAACATAAAAAAACTAAAATTACAACATTACATGAATAAAAATCTCAATAATATTAAATCATGTATTTAAAACTCATTTTGAAGTTCTATTACCCCTTCATAAGTGCAAGATCCTGCACGTGATAGTGGGACAGTTGTGGCACCTTTATAATTTAATGTGCCTAATGCGCCATTTCTCAACCACAATCGGCCCAGCTCCACACAGCCAAAACCTAGCCAAATCTGGCAACCATTACTGGGCCAGAGCTGCCGAGTGAGCCGACACTCAGCCGAAATTGAAATTGTAAAATTGAAATTGTAAAATTTGTATCAAGCAATAATAAAAGCAGTAGCCTATACCAATTATTGCACAATGCTGTCACTAAACTTAAAAAAATGATGTTTAGTTAGGCTACCAAATGTTTTGAAAATCACTCACAATAGCTTACACTTATTGTTTGTGAGTCTCTAGTTATTACCACTCTGATTCATGTCCGTTTCAGCCTGATGTTTCTGATGTTAGTTTGAACTTTTCCTTAGGCAACATGCAGAAAGTAAACATCATGCATGCAACGTTACCTGAGGGAATGGATAGCAGCAGCAGCGACGTGTTCGTGGACTCATATGAGTATTTACCTGAGGGAATGGATAGCAGCAGCAGTGATGTGTTCGTGGACTCATATGAATATTTACCTGAGGGAATGGATAGCAGCAGCAGTGATGTGTTCGTGGACGCATATGAATATTTACCTGAGGGAATGGATAGCACCAGTGCTCAACCATCGACCAGCGCTGCTGTGTTATCGCAGGAGCGTCCTCAAACTCGCGGACAGGAACCGACTCCAGCCACAGATGCGCTCGAGACCGAGCCAATGGTGGATTACGCTCAACCATCGACCAGCGCTGCAGTGTTATCTGAGAGAAACCCCAGCAGAAGCCCAACAGATGGACCTGTGAAGATTAACCCAACAGGTAACTGTCTGAGGACATTAATACAAATCAAAACTCACATGTAGTGGTCGACCGATATATCGGCCGAGATTTGGCATTTTTAAAACATCGGCCGATAAGGTTTTCTGATTGGCTGATGTGTTGGAAGCGGGACTTTTATTTTGACGGGCGGCGCTGAGATGAAAACGGCAGCGCCTGATCACACACTCACATTCTCCGTCTTCATTAGTTTACGATCTCTGTCAGTCATATCTAATACTTTTAGACAGAACTGGTAAACAAAGAAAGTAAATGGTATGCGAAAAAGTAAAGAGTTTGCTTTCGTATTATTTGTAACAGAAAAGGCAAACAATCATGCCAAAATACTTTCTCATCTGCCGTCAACATTCAGCAAATCCACATCTACATCATTTAAACAAATCTCTGAATATCTAATAAACATTTAATTTCACAATTCAGTGATGCAATTTCGAATCCAGCTGTGATATCTTGTGAAGTGTGCATTTGTAGCCGATATAAACGTGTTCCTGCGAGTGACGGTCGGGCCGTGTGAAGCGAGTGAATGCGAACAGAAGATCAGCTTCACGCGAGACACCATAGAAAAACTTGAAATCCTTCATTGTAAAATATGCTGTGCTATATCCAGTTGGCCACTGTGTCATATTCATATAGTTTTCACTGTGTGCTTTATGTAAAATTAGCGTTACCTTGTCTTTATTTGAAGAAATATGACTACCAGTGCGCACGAAATGACCAGATTACTGAGTGTCCTGTTACAGTGTTTACTTCCTTTTTATTCACATATTCATGTATTTTTAAACAATTACTTTATTTGTGAAAAATACTATAATAGGATTGCAGATTCAAGAAGTTGCCATCTTTGGGGCAGTCATGGCCTAATGGTAACAGAGTTGGACTGGTGACCCAAAGGTTGCTGGTTCGATTCCAGTACCGGCAGGAATATGACTGAGGTGTCATAAAGCGTCAGCTAAATGAATAAATGTAAATGTAAATGTGTCCTTGAGCAAGGCACCTAACCCCCAATCGCTCCCCGGGCGCCACTCAAGGCTGCCCGCTGCTCTGGGTGGGTGTATCCACGTTTGCAGTGTGTGTGTGTTCACTACTCACTACTCTGCTCCTAATGTGTGTGCACTTACTTGGATGGGTTAAATGCAGAGGTCAAATTCCAAGTATGGGTTACCATACTTGGCCATCATGTGTCACTTTCACTTTCACTTTCATCTCAAGTATAAGGAACATGAACTTAAATGCAAAACCTTAATGCTAATTATTCACATGTGTCAATTTCAGCCTGTTTACTGATTTTATTAGTAATCTTCACACCGGTTGGTTCCTCGCCTGATCTGCACAGGCGTGTTTAGTCACATGCAGTTCAGTCTCATGCTGTTGTGTGTTTTTCAGGATCCTTTGACTCTTTTTATGGACTGGGAAAGAAACTGGCATCAAAATCCCATGGCATCATCCATGAAGGAATTCGAAAATCAGATGACAAACAAGTATGTTGCTCTTTCTGGATACACCAAACTTTCTGCCTCTTGTTTCCTTCTGTCTTTCGAGTCCTGGCATAAACATCAGTGTTTACAGTTTTGATCAAAACATGTTTTAAAAAAGATTGTAGATTGTCATCTAAACAACGAAAATGTATCAGTTCACTTACGCTTGCACATATTTTCTTTATTTTTTAGGTGATCATCAAATTTGTTAGGAAGCGCCGGTTTGATTTCCACGTAAGTTGACACGATTTTACTCTTCATGAAAATTACTATTAAGAATTATTTATTAAATTCTTATTCGGTAATTGATAATTCTGCATGTAGACAGCATAAGATAAAACTGAAATAGACAATCAAAGCCTTGAAGCATCAGTTGTGGTGTACATGTACAGTTGGTTGTTTTCTTCTTGAATGTCCCTCACTCTTTAGTGAGGAGGTTTGAGGTTAGGAGTCAACTAACCTTTTGTCAACCTCTTCTTTTAGATTGGCCATTCCGAACCTTTGTGCCGAGAGGCAGCTATAATGCGGATAATGAAACACAGCGACCATGTTGTGAAGTTATACGACTGGTTTGACATGGAAGATCACAACATCTTAGTTATGGAGCATCCAGGTACCAGCATAACCTTGTGTGATTTCATCAGAGAAAACGGAGGTCGTCTGACTGAAGCGGTAGCAAAAGACATCATGCAGGAACTCATCGCAGCGTTTCGGCACTGCAGTGAACGGGGTGTTTATTATAAAGACATAAGCCTGAGAAAAGTACTCATCGACCCTGACACCATGCAGATCAAGTTAACCGGCTTTTACAGAGCACTGACCATCATCGAAAGACGTGAGTTTGCTTTTTGAGCACAAATCACTGATTTATTATGCACAGGATATGGAAATAAGGGCGTTTTAAAGTTTTTTTTAACACTGAAAACGTATTGCTTATAGAAACAGCCAAATTGAAGTCAGTAGCAGAGAGGAGAATTCACGCTTTAATGGCAACAAATGAAGGCTTATACAGAGTGCTGAAGGGGATGGTCGAAGGAAAATCTTTGAAACTCTGGTTTGGTTGGAAAAATACACCCTTGTCCAAAGGTGAGACCAAAAACAAGAACGAAATGGAAATAGCATTGCTTGAAAACATGTCAAGCTCTTACACAAGTGACAGTAAAGTTACCTTGATTACAAATAAGCAAAGTGTAAAACACAGCGGACTGACAGTGAAGTTTAGCAATGAATAAATGTTCATGGGCATCCAGAGAATGCCATAGTAACAGCAACAAATGCAGTGTATTTGATGGTAACATTACCTTACTTACATAAACGACATATCTCAAAATCAAACAGGACTAATCAGCTCTCTTCTGAAAACGTTTACAGAATGCCAGGATCTACTTCGGAAACTTCGTGGCAGAGAGTCAGGGATCATCTTACAGAACATGTTAGATCATGACTGGTTTAAAAAAACACCAGGCACAGATGCACTCGAGTCAGACGGTGAGTCTCTAGTTATTACCACTCTGATTCATGTCCGCTTCGGCCTGATGTTTCTGATGCTGGTTTTAATTTTTCCTTAGGCTACATGCAGTTTGAGGGAATGGATAGCAGCAGTGCTCAACCATCGACCAGAAGCCCAACAGATGTGCCTGCGCAGAACAACCCAACAGGTAACTGAGGGCATCAATACAAATCAAAACTCACATGTACAGTAGGTAGTCAACCAGAATGCCTATTAGCGCCGCGGTAGCTCCCGCGGCAAAGTCACCGCAGCAAAACTAAACCAGTCGCATTTCAAAGTCATTCACGAAATGACCGCCAGGTGGCGCAGAGGGAAATTTTGCAAAACAGTAAGGATGAAATACTACAACTATGGTCATTTCCAAATAAGCCTACAACAAACATGAAAAATAAAAAAGAGCTATTGACATTCCCTGTACAATAATGAAACAAAAGTTACAAAAGTTGAAACTGTGTCACAACAGAAGCCTATTCAGCGCGAATAGCAGCGCAATAGCAAACAAACAAACAAAAATACACCAAAAGAGCATTATAGGCATATCTTGCAGTCAGTGAACATAAATGAGCTGCAATGATGCTGATTATTTTTACTATTCTTTTGAGGAATGAGAATGAAGAACGCTTTTCTCTCGTGTGAGCGAACACACACTGACTGAAGTGAACAGCTGCACTTCTGTCTAGTAAATTCGTGGTCGGGTGGTAGAACTTAGGTTTCACTGATGTAGATGACACCGGTTCAGATCCCGAACTAACATGGGCTACTGTAATTTTTTTATTATTATTAATGGAGAGAGATTTGTCTAGTTCTAAAACTCTGTTACAGTATTTAGGTTTTTCTGTGCTTATTTATAAAATCAGTCCTTCCAGAAAAACGCGGCGTTTTTTTGTGATTGTTGCGGGCAAAAATCCATGATTATGCGGCCCGTTTTCTTTAAAAATGCGATGGAATATGCGGGATATTTATGCAATTTTATGCGATGAAATTGCGGGAACTTGCAAAAATTGCGGAAACTTGCAAAAACTGCGGTTTGATGAAAAAGAGAAAAAAAGTGATTCCCCCAACACCCTGTTCTCACTAGGCTACTACCTTAATGTAAAGAGTCATTTCTTATTACTTCCTTTGATAAGCAAGCATACTCAATCATAGAAAGTGCTGGGAATATTTAATTTCTCATCTTGTTTTATTTCAGACTGTAACGAACGGTAAATAAGGTGTGGCCCCTTTAAGAGCTGCGCGCTCCCTGTTGAACTGTCTGCAGTGTTATATTATATGTGGGCCTCGAACACCCCATGTGTGCGGGTAATTTCTGTTTGATGCTGCTTCTTTTATCTTATTTTGTTTATTAAGTAACGATGTGACGGTAGAACGTGTGACAGACAGTTATACGAGTTCGATTTGTGAGATGTCAATCGCCTCCGTGAGTCTGTCTGGCCTCTGCAATAACTTCAGCTGTGAGCTATCCCGTCGCGTAATTGTCACTACATAACGTTCCCATGGAAACGGGGAAATGGCTGCTCTTGTGTGAAGCAAATGCAACATTTTTCAACTTTCTGCTAAGATATATGTGACTTTTTTTGCAACGAAAATGCGAGGATTATGAAATCATGCAAACCCCGCATATTTTGCACGGAAATCGGCAATTTATGCGGCGAAAGTGCGGCGTATTTGAAAAAATGCGGCCATGCGGACTTTGGCTGATTATGCATTGAATTCAGCGATCGCATAATCGCGTTTTTCTGGAGGGACTGTAAAATAAAATGACCATGCATTTCCATTTTTCACTAAGGAACATTATCCAACAAAATGACTGAATTTGTATAATAATTCCAATCGTAATTTCAAAAGCAGTTCTGTTAGAAACAGAAAAAAAACTTTATGGGGTTCCCTATACAAAAAGAGTTTTTAAAAATATGGTTGTGCAAGGTGTGATTTGCCAGGGAGATGGGGATTTCCATTTGGTCTAAATATCCCTGCTTTTGCTGAATCATTTTTTATCCCCCCAGTAATCAATGCTATACTTCACCAATAGACCATATAAAATATATAAAATAAAGATATGCAACACGCACTTTTAAACAAGTCAAGTCAAGCCATCTTCATTTATATAGCGCTTTTAACAATGTAGATTTTTCCAAAGTGGCTTTACAGTGATAAAAGGATAATTTAAAGTAACAGAGATTGTTTTGGCTTTATAGCAGATCTTGAATAAAGTCATTTTCCAGCTAAAGTTAGTGTTGATTGATTCACTTCCGTCACAACGATCATTAGTTATTAACTTTAGGGGCCGCTCAGACGCAAACTTTAAACGCAAACCTGTGATAGACGCTGATGGCGTTCACATGCGCATTAAGAATTAAGTCTATAGTTATGTGCGTTAGAGTATATGTGCGCAGGTTTGTAATTCCCTACAAACTATAAATCCTTAGTCGACCAAAGTCCTGTCCTGCGCAACGATTAGTCGACTAAAAAAAAAAAAGGACAAGATGTTTTGCATTTTGATTGAACATTTATTAAACAATTGTCATAGAGCATTTATAAAACAACAACGAAAAACCATCAATAATACATAAAACTATAATAATAATACAATTCTTTGAAAATTAAGTGATTTTTTTAACCGCCAAGTGAGGAGCTCTGTCCTAGGTCTATAGTGACAGTCACAATCGCGCACCTGACCACACCACACGCTACAAAAAATATAACTGCTACTGCCAAATAATGAAAAATCCTAACAAAAGCTCTCGTTTATACAGGCTGTATATTCTTCTTCACTTTCAAAGCTATGGGTTAACTTTTGTCCAGCCGATCTAGGCGTTTTAAAACAAACACACAAAAAACCCAAATAGCCTAAAAAACAATCCTAATAATAATAGGCTGTAGCTTATTGTAGGAAGGCATATGGGTTTGTTTTCGTTTTGTTACATTATTTAGGCTATTTTCAAACGCGTCAAGTGTACAAATAAAAACAAAAACATAAGAAAACACAATCTATTGAGTCAGCATAATAAAGCCGTTAAGGCTACTTACAGATCTGCAGGCCTAATCACCTTTTTTATGTTGTGGGCCAAAAACACTAACATGTCCACATTCTTGGGTAAAAGACAGCTCCTCGACTTGTTAACAATAAATCCTGCTTTGGAAAATATGCGCTCTGCAGGAGTGGAGGTTGCAGGGATGCAGCCAGACAAAAGATTTAGATTTCGTGGACATTTTGTCACATATAGCGCCTAAAAACGCATAGAAAACGCTAGGCGCGCCGTGTTCTTCTTTTTCCAAAGCGCTATGGCGGTTGCGCTCCGGAGGAAAAAAAAAATAAAAAAACGAGTGCGTTGCACCGCGACCGCGTCGCTTCCATTTAGGGGTCGACCGATATGTGATTTTCAGGGCCGATAGCGATTATTACAGATCAAGTAGACCGATAACCGATATTTTAAAACCGATATATAGCCTATGTCTTGTGTAAAAATGTAAGTTAATGTCAAAATTAAGAATAACAAAGAGTTTTGACAAATACTTTCTTTAAATTATTTTAAACATATCTTTAAATCCGAGAACTCTTAATAATAACATTATTATTATTATTATTATTATTAATAATAACTGAAATAAAATGTGCAGGGAGCACCCAGCAGCTTTCTGTAAAACTTAAAGACTATTTTAATGGTTAAATTAAATTTTAGTAATCAAAAAGCATTTCTAATTAATTTAAATCATCAAACTTATTCAATTTATTTACAGTTTAACAAAAATTACATGTTTAGGGCCCTATGAAAAAACGAACTTTTATTTTGACGGGTTGCCGTGGAGATCTTTGAGTTTCTGTGTGTTTATGATATGACGATAACTTTTCTCAGTTGAAGCTTTAAAAAGCTCATGAAGTTACTAAGCGGCTCTGGAGATGATGATGTTCATGCAATCATGTCCTCATATAATGATGCGGCTGAGGCTGAAAACAGCGCAAGCGTCAAGCGTGCTCCAGTGTGTGTGTGTGTGTGGTAAATTAAATCACGCGTCTGCACCATTCATTTAGAGACACGCAGGATTCATATTTAAATAGTCTTTTTGCAGTTTGAAATTCGATTTGATTTGTACTGACCTGCTTTTTAATAACTATAAAGAAGTTGACATATTCCGTGACATTCCGCTTTATACAATAAATTCCGTTTTCATGACTGGATTCCGATCGGTCCGTGTTTTCTGCATCGCGGACATCACAGGACCCTATTATATTGAGGTGTTTTACAACGTCAGTGTAGTAATTTATTGCTACTTCAGCAAAGTCTGCTGCTGCTTTTACTTTGAGAGACAAGACAACTGATGCGTGATCAGTGCAGCAGTTCCAGTCAGCGAGTGCTGTCGGTGTGAGTGCTAAACTTTCAGCTTTCCGCATTGATTCGCCGGACTCGTGACTCCCAACAAAACAGATGTGCGGGACATTGCATTGGTCTAGTCTACAGAGTGGCGAGTTCCGACAGAGGTGGCTGCGTCAGAGCCAAATACAGCGCATTTCAAAATTAAATTATTTTATCGGCAAATCGGTTTTGAAAATGGCCGATACCGATAACCATAAAAATGCTCAATATCGGCGCCGATAATCGGTCGACCCCTACTTCCATTATGAGCGTGCATACCGCACGCCTACATTTGACATAACGAACATAAGCGCGCAAAAGACGCGATATGTGAACAGGCCCTAAAGCCAAAACAAGTAGCGTTCTAACTGAATGAATACAGTAAAACTACCTATATTCCTCACTGAGCGCGAAGCAGCAGTGGAGCCTGCCACAGGTGCGGTTCCCGAGTGTTCTACGTGGTGCGCTAAACTGTGGCGCTGTTACAAAATAGCCTAAATTAAAGCATTTTAAGTTGGGGATAAAACATAGGCTAATTATATTTAGAATACAGTAATATATAACTGCTTATAAAGGATTAAATATCAAGGAGTAAATCGATGAAAATTTCTTTTTATTGGTAAAAAAAAAAAAATCCACTGGTCGACCAATGAGAATGTCAGTCGACCAAGACGGCATCAACCGATTAGTCGACTAAACGACTAAAGTTGACAGCCCTAATAAACAAAGACACTAAAATTAGTGTAGACGCCATTCTTCTTATGATGTAACGAGTACATCAGGATTTATGGGAAGTGTTCCCGGTTCCGGCTGATCTAAATTATGCAGCCTAATATTGAATTATAGAAGTCTATAGTGTGTTGTGTGTATGCTAGGTCAAAGAGATGTTTTTTTAGTCTAGATTTGAACTGACAGAATGTGTCTGCTTCCCGGACAATGTTAGGAAGATTGTTCCAAAGTTGTGGTGCTAAATAGGAAAAGGATCTACCGCCAGCAGTCGATTTAGATATTCTAGGTATTATTCTGTTGTATTAACAACAAACATTAAAGTCAAAACCAGCGCTTCTGCTCCTGTATTGAGAGGGAACACGCAGCGCGTTTCAGTTTCGATCCTGGTACCAGTGTCCTTAACCCTCTGAGGTCTAAGGGGTTTTTGGGGTCCTTGAGGTGTTGTGACATGCTCTGACATTTGTGCTTTTTTCAGTTATTTATAAACATGTTAATGGCAAATGTGTAAATTCACTCTATATAGCACAAACGGGGCTACCGTAATATGTGAGCAACATGTATGTACATGTTTGTATTTTTGAGAGAATATTGCTTATGCATGGTTATTGAAAAAACTAAAACTTAAAGTGTCTGAAATAAGGCCACAAAACACATACTAAATATGTGTCCACAAGACTTTTGACTAATGAGTGTTGTTGCCTAGAATTTTTGCTTCAAAATGATCTGAAAATCATCCTGCCTAATCATTTACACAAAACAATACATTGATTTAAATTTTATTAGACACCTTTTGTTTGGAAAGGCAATATGCGTGGAGGTGTGTTCACACCTGAGAAGACAAAGGCCGGATAATGAGCCCTATAATGAGCTGCATATTAATTAGCCCTTTCACACAGGTGTGTCACAGGATCCCAAAGAATGCAAGGACAAAATAAATTATCTATATATACATATTTTACAATTAGAAATTGTAACCAATTACAAATAGGTTACAATTACAACAACAATTACAATTTTAACAATATTTCAAGTGTATTTCTTTGTAAAAAGTATACATTTTATCATACGTATTAAAAAAGGTAAGGATTCATTAGTTTGAATATTGGAACAAACACTATAATAACATCTTAGTTGATAATTCAATATACCTACTTTATTTTTGACAAAACATCATACTATAGTATATTTAACTATGAGCAGAAATTGGTGAACAAAAGCTTAACTATTTAATGTGACAGTAGTCTTTTTTTACAGTCAAAACTTAAATCTATCCAAAACTAATCACAAAATCTTGTCTAAACATTCATATTTAGTCTGTAACATATTGTGTATGATATATTAGTATATACATGTGAATTTGCAGCTTGTTGCTTACATATTTCAGTCTATTTTTACTCATCTTAATAGGCTATAGCAATATAGTTTGGATGTGTTCATGTAAACATAACGTTTACTAATGTAGGTGCGAGAGTGAATGAACGGCACAGACACGCGCTGTATAACTGTAGTAAACAAAGCGCGCGCGCCTGCATGCCGTTCATTCATCATTTAGCCTACACACAGACACACAATTCATATTTAAACAGTCTTTTTGCTGTTTACAGTCAGACACTATTCAATATCGCGATTAGAACAAAGCACTTAAGAAAAAATGACTTACTACATCAGCTGGATCCGTTGCTCCTCCAAATGAAACTACCAGCACTTCTTGTACATTTTCCAGGGTTATTAGATAGTATTATTCCTCACAGCGTAGGGATACGCTGTGTACACAGCTGTACAAGATACTTACTAAACACGATGTGTTTTATAATCCAGCTGGTGGGCGTTGGCATGTTTGCATGGCTTGCCTTAGATCATTTGCGTTTGAATACCGGCGCGCTCTCCGTGGGCGTGGCACATTAACGCGTAATGAGGTATAATGAGCTGGAAAGAAAAAGACTGACATCTCTCTCTTTTCATACAGATTACATAAACTGAGAATATTTGTTTTTTATATAAATTAATTCATTTAAAAGAAGAGAGTTCAAGCTTCATTATGGAAAAACACTCGTGCCTGTATGACAAGTATTCGCGGAATTACAGTTAATTTTCGGACGCGTTTCAGAATGGACTTAACTGACAGAGAGAAGGCAGAACGCGCATCATGTTTGTTTTTCTTTATTTGGCGAAAAGCACAACACTTTGTTTTTATTGTGAGTATCCAGAAAAAAAATAGACACTTATCAGGACCGAATGATGTACAACACTTAATATGTAAGATCAAAATCAACAGAGTATTTTGAGTTTCTTTTGCACTGATAAGAAAAAAAGCGAGACTATCGTGCCCGCGCGATAGCCGACCTCAGAGGGTTAATGCATGCACAGCTTTTCAAAATGTCACAGCACGTTTTGGGATTGTTTTGAATTAAATATTGAAGTTTATAATTAAGTATTTTGGCACACCACGCCAAGTGGCGCTACAGCATTGTTCTAAAATCGGGTTTTATTCTGGCATGTTGAATGTTCGACAGACGCGGCGGCGCTTTCATTTGATTTATTTTTCTCATAAAACAACTTAATATAGACTAGACTACCTAGGCCATATTTATTTTGGTCTTACAGATACGAGTAAATCATTCAAAACTGTAAACTTTTATTCATGTTCACTCACAATAGGCTAACGACAAAACATTTTCTGTGGTGGAAATACCCTCTGTGGTTCGAGATTTATTTGAAAAAATAAAAATAACCAGCCTCTGCTTAATTCACAAATCGCTCCCTGGTTTTCAGGATCCAAAGATCCAGCTCGACTGATCTCTGTGGAATTTAATATTGAGTTGAACATTTTTTTCATGACAACAAATGAACATGAGTTTGAAGTTTGTATTTCGTTTTGCTTGGAAAAAGCTGGCCCAAACATTTCAGAAGTTTTTACTTATGACAAATAGCATATTAAACAAGAAACAAAGTTATGAATATGATAGAGGTGCGATTGGAACTCAGAACGCGTGTAGCGCCACGAGGCTCATGTTGAAGCGCTGACCACACAGCTATCGCCTGAACGCCGTCTAATCAACATGAGCTTAACGTCCTTTCCTGATGCAAAGACTCATTGATGTGACATTTTTCTATTGCAATGTTTATGTTGAAATGTTTTAATTATTTATTAAAGAAAAGTATGCTAATTAGTTAATAAGTATTCTTATTTAATTCTTAATTAATCCTGAAACACAAATGCTGCCGACTAACATCGGTTAGCAAGTCCTGAAAATGTTTTAATTTTACGATCATTATTTTAATTTATTTCACTGTTATGTCAGTTATTAAATCTACTAACAAATTAAAATAACACGAAGTAAAAGACAAGTAGGCTATTAGAGTATACTCAAGTGTTTAACTTGAATGTATCCGCGTCCTCAGCCCTCAACGAGCCGCGGCAGATTACGCCATAGAGAATAAACTGACACTTTTCAAAGTCTGTGATTACAGCGCCACTTAGTGGATAATGGCAGCAAATACACATCCCAATTTGCCAACGCGGGGGAACGGCGGAGGCAAAAGTATTATTCTGGTTGAGTACCAACTGTATGCAGAAATAACAGTGGGACACATGGGGGTGTGCGATATC
Source organism: Gila orcuttii (assembly GCA_026230005.1). Classification (NCBI taxonomy): domain Eukaryota; kingdom Metazoa; phylum Chordata; class Actinopteri; order Cypriniformes; family Leuciscidae; genus Gila; species Gila orcuttii. Next base: position 42,118,476 of record JAPDVR010000016.1, on the reverse strand, counting down.
ACAGTATTTGATCGTGGACGAGTCTCCACGATCTGTTTCTGAAGAAATGTCGTAGTATCGCGTTACTGCGCTCATTCTATCAGTGCCAGTTCTGTTACATTCACGTCACATGTTAAGGCAGAGGTAGAGTTACACTCACGGGACACTGCCATTCACAAAAGTTCATTATTTGCATGTGATTGAAAGCCTTGCCGGCTAAACATTTCATTCACATACACCCGACGCTCACAGGCACTAAAAGCCTGTCAAACAGCGCCTGGATACTGGAATAAGTTATCTTTCTAACATGAACTTCAATGCTAAGCCTGCTAATTATTCACATGAACATCTGGACAGTTTTACATTAATCATTCAGCTGTAATCTGTGCTAATAAATGTTTCTAATCAATATTCTTTGCTTTCCGAAAAACCCACTGAAGGGAGGGAAGGCCGTCCTCGTTTGGCTGCTGTAAAGCGAGGCTTCCAGACCTTTATAAGCAAAGTGTGTCCGTGTGTGCCTGAGCCTTCGCAGGAGCGTCCACAAACTCGCGGACAGGAGCCGAGGCCAGCCGAGCCCACAGACCGTGAGTCTCCAGTCATTTCCAGTCTAGAGCAGTGTTTCTCAACCTTAGTGGAGTATTGGACCCCCATAATATCTGAAACCAGCCTCATGGACCCCCTTACCCCTGTTCTCACCCGCCATCCACTGTTTTCTTTCCAATCACAATGATTTTCACAGTTAAACGCTATGAATGCAATATCAGTGAATGCAAGTTAAGTAATTAATATTTTTTTGAATGACTGGCAACTAGAATTTAATTTGATTGCATTGAAATGGCACAACAATTACACAATCACAACAACATTGTCAATTTCAGAACAATATTCTACTGCATTCTGTAAAACATCACATTAATGTCCAATTTGAGATTAATATTTTAACAACGTCCATTTGACTGTTTCTTTCTCTCCCCTATGCGACAGTTCTCTGACTGAAATCAACGCACTGTAAACGTACTGGATTGAGTAAAATGGCGGCATATTTTACTCAATGTGCGTTTAAAAATAAAAACGCACATGAGGTCATTTAAAATAATTTTGTAATTCCAACTAGGGCTGCACGATTTGGGGAAAATGTCATATTGCGATTATTGAGGTCAATGTTGCGATTGCGATATAATAAACAAAAGGTTTCATGAGTCAACTTGCTTAGTTCTAAAGCAAAATGCACACTCAGATTAGTGATACTTCTGTATATTAATGTGTATTTCTCCACTCAAACTAGCAACAACAACTAAATTATTGATAACACCTTTGATGATCAATGAACCATTGATGCCTGGATAAAAATGTCATTACAAGTGAAAGCTCTAATTTTTTTAAAAACATTTATTAGGCTTCAAAAAATATAACCGCTTTTAATTTGTGAACTTCAAAAAATCCTCACGATAAACCCATAATAAATGTCATATTTACCTGTGCCTTTCCTGTCTGACAGGTAGGACATATACAAAAATTGAATAAAGTTATCAAATTAGTCTGCATAAATTATAAATTATATATAGACTAGGCCCTAATCCTTATTAAAGCTACAAAAGTTCTTTAGTCAAGAGCACCGAGTCATTTTCTCTGTTCAATTTGTTCTTTGATTAACTTTACTGACAGAAAGCTTTATTGGATGCTGGCGCTTTAAGAGCAGCCGCTGTTGAGACGCGGATTTCTCTCAAAACTCTTTACGTCCATCATAAGTCTGCTCTTATGTTATGAAGATACTCGACAAAACGATATTTTGGCATAACTGTGTGTGTTGTTCGTTCAAGCGCGAAAGAGAACTGTATTCTGCCGCGCGGTCTGTTTATGCGATAATGCGCATGATACTGGCGCGCGTCTTTCTGTGAGTCCGCACATTCACAGGCAGCGCGCTCTCTTTTGACTTGTCGTGCAAGAATGCTTTAAAGGCATTCGCACGAATAAGAGCGGGATCATGTAACACTAGCCAAAGGATGAAAAAATATAACAGATGCTGCGTTAACAGCCCTAATTTGTTTATTTCATATAAAATCGCGGCATCTTGCATCATATAATCGCAGAGCTTGACATCGCGATTACGATTGCAATATGATTAATAGTGCAGCACTAATTTCAACCTTGATTCTGGTTTTAGTAATACTAAAGTAAACAATAAAGATAAAAAATAAATTTAGGATTTTTAAAAAAAAATATTTTTAAATGGTTTTTCGGACCCCCTGCAATTATGCCACGGACCACTAGGGGTCCGCGTACCCCCGGTTGAGAAACACTGGTCTAGAGTAAACTGAGATTTCTGCACCCCTAGTTCTAGAGACAATTCAATATAGCAACAAGCCGCTGCTGCTACGGTTACGTTCATGAGAACATATATGCTACTTTTGCTTACAGTAGAGGTATCACGTACCACTGGATTCATGTCCATTTCAAGCTGTTGTTCTGGTTTTGTTTGTAATCTCCACTCATACCGGCTCCTGATCTGCACTGGTGTGTTCAGTCTCATGCTGTATGTTAACACGTTGATGCTGTGTGTTTTTCAGTGACATTAATGTTTCCTCATGATCCGATACTGCAATGTGAATACTTTCGGTCTCTTTATAAAGTGGGAAAGAAACTGGGATATGATGATCGTGTCCATGAAGGAATTAGAAGATCGGACGGCCAGAAAGTATGTTGCTCTTTCTCCAAAAACAAACGTTTTGTCTCTTGTTTCCTTCTGTGAACTTTGAGTCTTGCCATAAACATCAGTGTTGACAGTTTTGATCAAAAAGTGTTTAAAAAATGTAAAGACTGTAGATGATCATGTGCAAGTTTAACTTACGTTTGAAAAAATTGTCTTTATTTTTTAGGTTGCCATCAAATTTGTTAATAGGCGCAGACTTCGGGAAACATCGGTAAGTTGACAAGACTTTATTCTTCATGAAATTCTCTAGTAAGAATTGGTTTGTTAAATTCGGTAATATAGATAGTTTGATATAAAACTGAATTACACAACCAAAGCCTAAAAGCATCGGTTATAAAGTTCATGTAAAGTTTTTTTTTTACATTAGCTGGGTTTCCATCCAAACGTGAAGCAAATCTTTTTCAAATAAAAAAAACAAACAAATGTGAATTAGGTGCGTTTCCATCAGGTTGTTTGTTTGAGTGTATTATGTGGTATTGGTAACCTAGTAACCAACAGTAAATGAAACACCGTCAGCGGAAACAGTAGTGATGTGTGTCGTTCGACTCAATGAGCGACTGCTTTAAGAGAACGGTGAGAGTCGGTTCCCGTCTGAGAGCCGGTTTCCCTTTTTGTATGTTAATACAAGTAAGAAAAATATGATTATCCTTTCGCTCCACTGCTCAGCCACACGACAAGTAGCCACTAGCTTAATGTTATTTTGATGTGTTTTCATCCTTAATATCAGGTCAGAAAACAAGAGCAGTAACACAAGCAAACAAAGTAGCATTTGAATGCATTTTAATAACAGAAACAGACGACAAAAAGGCAGAACGTAGAATTGTAAGGTGAAACTGTCATATCGAGCAGGGACGACCTTTAACAACCTTATAAATGTGTTCTGTTTTAAGTATGTTGTGCTTACAATGGTTTTATTTTGAATAGTTCAATAGAAATCAAATTAATTTGGCAAATGCGTTTCCATCTCCCAATATTCGCATTAATCCTTTTTCGCTAAAAAAGGCAAAAACCACCTCAAGCGAATGTGAGAAAATGTTTGCGACTTAAGGGATTTTTTTTCTCACTTGCCGTTTCCATCACGTTTCTGATGCGAGACTTTAAAATGTGCATAAAAACAGGGTGATGGAAACATGGCTAATGCTTTCATCTTTCATTTCCCTCACTCTTTTCTTTAGCCTGAGTTTGTCGAAGAGGGCACTACATTGCTGACAATGCAAAAGCCTCCAACTTGCGACCATTTCATACGGTTATTTGACTGTTTCATCATGAAATACCAATACGTCCTGATAATGGAACATCTTCCTGCCTATGTGACCTTGAGGGAGTTCATCAGAGGAAACGGAGGGTGCCTGACTGAAGAGACAGCGAAACGCATCATGTGGCAAATCTTTGTTGCACTGTGTCACTGCATGGATAATGATCTTTCTTACCCAGTACTCAAGAGATTGATACTGATCAACCCAAAAACCCTGCAGATAAAATTAGTAGACTTTGACGAAGTTCACTTCGCAAGTGAGTTGGCTTTTTGAACACTGATCACTGATGACTGGTGATGTTTTACTAAACACTGTAAATCTATTGCTTGCAGGAAGTGAAAGAGAGAGAAAGAGTGCTCAATTTAGAAAAGCTGTATTCTTCTCTAGATACATACTGAATTATCTTATCAATCAAATAAGTCATCCGTCTGGGGAAAAAGTACACCTGTCCAGAGGTAAGATCGATAACAAGAACGAAGTGGAACTAACATTGGTTGAAAAACATAAAGCTCTGACACATAAAGTGACAGTAAAATGATAAGTGTCAAACCTTGATGACGAATGAGCAAAGTGTAAAACACAGGGGACTGATAATGAAATTAGCAGTGATTAAATGCTCATGTCATAGTAACAGCAACAAATGCTTTGTATGTCATGGTAACATTCACCTTACGTGAACTACAGAAAGGCCAAACGTGATTAATCCGCTCTCTTCTGAAAACTTCCACAGAATGTCGGCTGCTTCGTTGGCAGTTTCATCAGAACATTTTTCAGCAGCTTGAGGAGAGGCAACTCTACAACTTAAAGAACATGTTAGATCATCCCTGGTTTGCAGATATACCCAGAGAATGAAGAAAAAGAAGCCAAAAAAGTAAGAAAAATAGATTTTTTGTTTTGTTTAATCAATTCAGGTCTTTAAATCAAAAAGACATTATTTGAGATAGAACAGACTCGGACCTGCCAACCTGTTCGCATTTTGACCTCAAAGTACGCTGGTACGATTTGTCACTCTAAACTACGCAAAAGCCTGTTGCTGTCCTCAAATCAAGCAACAGCAGAAGAAGAAGAGTTCGGCCGATCACAGCGCTGGCTCATTCCCCAAATAGCAAGCCAGGATGATTGACAGATGCGAAAGGCTTATGATAGAAAAGAGACAGCGACACAGAATCCCGCTCGATCCCCCTTTCACTCCCGCCGAGTGACGGGTTTCTTCAGCGAGGACCGTACAGTCGTCTCGGTGCGTCCGGCTCCTCACGGTGAACAGGCTGGGGGAGATGTGTTGAAATATTGAGTTGAGTTAACTTAATCCTCTGCGTGACCGCATGGATTGACTCTAAAGATACGCTCCGTCATTCATAGTCACTCTGAACAATATAATCTAAATCAACTTGAAATTGCTATGGCTTTATGAAAGTGCTCAGACTTGTGGATGACTGACAACTGCGAGTCTGGAGAAACAAGCATTTATTTATTCATTCTCAGTGTTGAGAAATGTAGCATGAAGAATGTGTAATGTTCTTGTGTTAAAAATAACTAAAGTACCTAATCATGATACATATTCATTCAGTATGTAAACTAGCGTGTTAATTACTTATGGATTTAAAAGTACCGTTGTCTCAGTGCTGCGCGAGCTCTCTCACAAACGCGACACAGAGAGAAGACGGGCTACTGTAAGGCTAAAGTTTGTTCTTGCTTGTGTTTTTTTCTGTCAAAATATCAGAAAGCATCATATAAAGTAGGCCTATATAATGAGGGGTTTTGTTAACGGTATTTTAACGATTTTTAAAAATGGATAATGATGGATAATACAAAACCCCTCATTATATAGGCCTACTTGATATTCTTTCTAGAGTAAGTGATTCGTTTTGCTACTATTGGTCCTATCTATTCATTGTCAACAGTTTTCTGTATATGTTTGTATTGGCTAACGTTTATTCAGCTAACGCGTGTCCTGTTTATAATGTGCAAGACAGCACGAATATAAAACCTTTTTCTGTGTGATTTAGTATTATATTTGGATATTGGAATATTAAATTAAGTGGCCTATTTTAAATGAATCACATGTACACACAATGTTCTAATGTTTTTTTGTTTTTTTTTACTGTTTTCTATGAGTTTCTTAATTTTAGACTTGACCTGCACACATTATGCAAATCAATATTAATCATGAATAAAAATAGTTTTGAGCCGTATTGAAACTTTAAACTTTCACTTTATTATAATGTAGTGTACATTATAATGTAGCCCATTCAGTGCGGTGCAAGTGAACTTTTTGATTTGGGTCAAATTCAAAAAACGTTAGAAGTCAAAACTAGAATAATGAAGATAGGCGTGTGTTTGTGTATGTCTTGCATTCTCAAAACTGTGAGAATATATGAGCCCACCCAAACCCCGTGTCCCGTCCCACTGATACTACTCAGAAAAAATGTCAAGGTTGGCAGGTCTGCAGAGTAATAAATAACTAGATTTGTTTAATAGATGAAATTACTGTCACACAACAGTCAGTTCTACAGTCGAGCAGTTTTAATGACTCTTAATATTTTAAACAATATTTAATTGTGTTACTGTGGCGAGCAGGACGAGGCGGAGATGAGCACCAGTCTCGAGTGTGTCACGGATAAGCTACGGGAGCATAAAAGCAGGAGCGGCGACAGTGAAGAACAGGAGAGGACCAGGCCTGGACATTCACATTACATTGAATCATTTAGCAGACACTCTATGGTGGACACCCAGCTGAATGGAGAGGTTGTGATGAAGTGCTGGGTTGTCGGTGGGAGCGGAGGAGTCTCCACCGTGGGCCGGAGCTGCTGCCGTCCGCTTGATGGGGAGGAGCAGTGAATGAGGAACCCGTCGCTGTCCCGCAGGAGTGTGGAGCGTCACAGGCGGCGAGCGTGTGTGTGAGAGCAGGTCAGTCCAGCAATCATCACAGTTTATGCAAACACGCAGTCTATAGACACAGTAGTGAGATAGTTTACAAACGCAGTCTCGAGATTCACACAATAGGCAACATGGAGCCAATGTTGGATTACGCTCAGCCCAGCAGTAACCCAACAGATGCTGTCTGAGGACATTAATACAAGCCAAAACTCACATGTGTGCAGAAATAACAGTGGGACACGATTACTGGGGGACTTCTCACTCAACTCAAGCTTGCTAACAGTATGAATGAGAACGTAAGAATGCAGATTTGTCATTTTAACTGAAATTAGGACTGGCGTTGCTTAAGACATTGTCGGTCAGTGTTTCTGTAAAAAAAACAAAAAAAAACAATAACACTGATAAGATAATAGTAGTAATAATACTATGAATTCTGCTACTAATAAGAATATAAACTGCACTAAGGATTGATGAGCTGCCGGGTTCGTGAATATGAATCACTGCATTCGCTCAAACTGATTTGCTGAAATCAAAACGATGAGATTGCCGTTTGCGCATTAGTTTCTTGCTCATAAAGGCTGAATAATTGAAATGAACTGCATTATTTTTACAGGACAGTACAAATAATATCGTTCACATACGTCAGTGGACTACTTGCACAACTACTTCCCCGTTCTAGTTAGTGCATATCGGGAGTTTCCGGTCACAGCGTTCAGCGCACCTCCACGCATGCAGATTATTATCACTGTTTAATGGCTGCCAATTGATTAAAACAGTGAATAATGATCTCTGTGTTAATTATCTTGAGCCTGCTGAAATGTTCCTACAAATATATTTTCTTTCCAACTGTGCATTCTGAATAATAAATAGCTAAATATATTTATCCACTAAGCTGCGGCAGTCCTATATGCTCGTCTTCTCATGAACAGTTTTTTTCTCTTTCTGACATGTCATACCTGTTGGGTTTACATTTTTAAATGAAATTGAGTATTAAAAGGATTGCTTGTGTGCGCTGGTGTTTAATCCAGTCTTTTAAAATGGGGTGCCCGAGGTGCCTGTAACCATGTTAAATAGGCTAGGCTATTTAATCAATAGAGGAGAATGACACTCAACTACTTGAATATTATAGCATTTTGGGCATAAACATGTAAATAGTGAAAAGATTGACTTTTGAAAAATGACACAGAATGGTTAAAATATTTAATCCCAATAAACAAATGTAGGTGGTTCGCACTGAGGTTATTCCTCTGTTCTCACACACTTCAGCGTCACGGTTGCTAGTTTAGACGACCACAGTACATTGAAAGAAAACATAACCAGAAATAAGTGAGGCATACTATATCATTCAAATATTATAAAGTTGTTGTAATTCGTGTCCAGGTGCAGGTCCACCATCTGATCTGGATACGGCAGGGATCCGGCTGACTTCAGTAACAGGAAAGGGACTGGTTGACACTTCAGGACTGCGTTGTCGTCGTGTCCAGGCGAAGGTCCTTTATCAGATCTGGATATGGCCTGGATCCGGCAGACTGCGGCAAACCTCGGGATAAACAGAGAGAGTAGTATTAGCGTAGACGCCATCCTTCTTATGATGTAACGAGTAGATCAGGATTTATGGGGAGTGTTCCCGGTTCCAGCTTATCTAAACTATGCAGCCTAACATTGAATTATATACACACACACACACACACACACACACACACACACACACACTCAATCACACACACACACACACACACTCAATCTCACAGACACACACACTCACTCAATCTCTCTCACTCACACACACACACACACACACACACACACACACACTCCCTCACTCTCTCTCACACACACACACACACTCAATCTCTCTCACACACACTCCCTCACTCTCTCTCTCTCACACACACACTCACTCACTTGGGCCGATCTCGATTGCTCCTGTCTACCTCGCTGCTCTGCTGAGTTGGTTTGCGTCGGTAGCTTCGTATATCTTTCCGTTTTGAATCATTATTTACTATCATACTCTGTTGTTTATACAGCTAAAATATAACTTACTCAACATCACATATTAACCCAACATCGCTAGATTCAATCTAAATCGTTACTAGTACAACACGCTAGTAATTCGCTAGCCTGTTGGCGTGCCATCCGTGCGCTCTTTATTTGTTTATTTATTTATTTATTTCGCTCGCGCCTTTTACAAATCCATCAAAGCTGTGGTAAGTAGTGAGTGATCAGTCAAGAAACACGGTAAGTCATGTCTTCTTCTCCTCTTATTGTCACTTGCACTTTATGTAACATGTATAGCATAGCCTTCTCTGTCTGCACAGGATTTACATGTGATAAATGCAGGGAGATAGTCAGGCTGACGGAGAAGATTTCAGAACTAGATACATGCATCCAAACTTTAATTGAGTATTGTAAGAGTGCAAGGGCTTTAGATACTGCTTTGGATGCGACTAGCTTAGAGAACACTGTACATTGTTCGGTTCCGGCTGAAGTAGAGCCCGTGCAGCAGGGCAATTGGGTGACGGTGAGACGCTGTAGTCGCGGGACAAAACACCGCTCTTCCGTTCCGATTACAACATTAAACAGGTTCTCCCCACTCAGTGAAACACCCACTGAGAATCCTGTTGAATGTGCTCTAGTTATTGGCGATTCTATTACACAAAACGTGAAAATAGAGACACCAGCCACCATAGTCACATGTTTGCCGGGAGCCAGAGCGCCTGACATCAAAGCAAATTTAAAAGTGCTGGCTAATGCTAATTGTAAATTCTCTAAGATTATTATTCACGTGGGCACTAATGATATTCGACTTCGCCAGTCGGAGATCACTAAAATTAATGTTAAAGAGGTGTGTTAAAGAGGAAAACTTTCCCTCTGGATAACCATCGCACTTCAGTGTGGAGCAAAAGCTTCAAATGGACACTGCCCATCTCACTGCATAAGGTGGAAAAAATGCGCGAGTTTAGGGGTTGATTTGACAAAGTTAACCATCTTTACTGTGTCGTCCAACACCTGTGCAAGGCTGTCTGACATTCCTTTGGCGGCAAGCGCTTCCCTATGTATGCTACAGTGGACCCAAGTGGCATCTGGAGCCACTGCTTGTACTCGGGTGACCACTCCGCTGTACCTCCCCGTCATTGCTTTGGGACCATCTGTGCATATACCAACACATTTAGTCCATGTTATTCCGTGTGATCGTATGAAACTGTCTATGAGTCCTCGTCGGTAACGGTTTGCAAAAGAGGATGTCCTCATGGATTGACCCTCCATATATGTACCTGACATACACCAACAACTGAGCCAGGCCTGCTACATCTGTTGACTCATCTAGCTGTAATGCATAGAATTCACTGGCATGTATACGACATAGTAACTGTCTCAAAACATCTGCTGACATATCACTGATCCGTCGGGACACGGTATTGTCTGATGAAGGCATTTTCTGGAAAGTATGTTTAGCCTTTTCCCCCAACATTTTCTCAGCCATGTCCATAGCAGCAGGGACAATCAGTTCCTCCACAATAGTATGAGGCTTGCCTGCCTTAGCCACTCTGTAACTGACCATGTAAGACGCTTCTACTCCTGCCTTATTTACAGCATCTGGCGCGATCAGACATTTCTTGGTGTTAGAAAGCAGTCTCCATTGTCGCTCAAAAAACTCCCGTGGCTTATTTTTCAAATTGCCATTTTTCGTTTCTAAATGTCTTTGTAAGAGTGAAGGCTTCAACAAGTTATTAGACAGAACCTGCGCACATATGACACACTGTGGCTGAGGGAAATTCGCATTGCATGTGTATGTGAAGCCCAGAGTTATATAATCTTCGTTATATCTTCTTTTCTTTGAGTGTGCCTCCCTACCATCGTCTTGTTGTGTCGAGGGAAAAGTCTGTGTCTCCCCGTCTCCATCACTGTCCATGTTAATGGTTTGGCTAGCATCAGGCCTCTCGTCAGAGTTAGGATTTGCTATGATAGTGTCTTGACCTGAAAAGATTGTCCCGACAGCAGGTGACTCCTATGAAGTTTCTGTTGTCGTTCTGGGTATGGTCTGAACCCGTTTCAGCCATTTATCCATCGATTGAAATTATTATTTTGTCAAATAGACGTAACTGGGATGATTTCTGACAGGATTTTTCTTTTCATTTACGCGCAACAAAATATATGTCGTCATTGCAACGTTTGTTATGACGCAGAGCTGTAATCAGCACTGCAGCAGGCTGCAAAGATCATTGCAAAGATCATCATAAAAGCTCTACTTTTACCCTCTCTGTCTCCACTCTCGAATATTTAGTTAATAGAAAAAGTGTGATCATGTCAGAACAGAACGCCAATGAAAGGTTTACCCGGCAAAGCTTTAAAGCACGAGCAAATAATGAACTTTTGTGATTGCGAAAGTGCAGTGTCATGTGAGTGTAACTCTACCGCTGCATTAACATGTGATCTGAACGTGGGCTACGTCGAGTTTTATAGTATTGGGACTGAGGCGCCAGAACTGCAGCTGATAGAATGTGCGCTGTAGCACGATACTACCATATTTTAGTTTCTTATTGTGTTTCCACAACAATGTTAGTGAGTAAATCTACTGAAATTGCCACCATAACATTTACATTTACATTTATTAATTTAGCTGACGCTTTTATCCAAAGCGACTTACAATTGCTATATTTCAAAGGTCGCACGCCTCTGGAGCAACTAGGGGTTAAGTGTCTTGCTCAGGGACACATTGGTGTCTCACAGTGGATTCGAACGCAATTCCAGCGTTATGGACGTTTCACAGAGACCTCAAACAGAAAGCACAAAGCCTTTCTTTAAAGTGAATTTCGTTTTTTATTAATTGTATCTTAATTTTAATCAATGTTTCATCAACCAATTGCCTGGATTTAATAAATAAGAAGTAAATATAGTAGAAAATAGATCATCATGACACGGAGGCGCGTGAACTGGACTCTCGTCTCATAAATGAACCGAAACTCAGCGTATAAGGTACTTGCCTCACAGACCTGAAAAATATATAGAAATTTTGAAATGTGTACTTTTTAACAGAACAATTCAAAAACGAAAGAAATCAGACTCTCTGCTTATGTAATCCGGATGAAATGTGCATTTCTCTCTGGCGCGTTCACTACTGCGAAGATCGCGAGTCAACATCACCAACTTCATCTTTGCAGCCAACACTGACAAACACTTGTTTATTAATAAACAATTAAAATGTCTCCTTGCTATATTTGACATATTCATAATCATTATGCCGGTTCTTTGTGGCAGCTTTTAGATACTTTATTGGTAGCACCACCCTTGCATGTTACATGAACACGTCACCACTTCATCAGCACCGAAAACATGATTTTTTTTACAAATCTAAAATCAAAAATCGTGATACGAACCGAATTGTAGGTTTGGTCTATCGTTACAGCTAGGGATGCACCGATACCCCTTTTTTCAGAATCGATCCGATATCAAAAATTCTGAGTATCGACCGATACCGATGCCGATCCGATACCAACACAGTTTTTTTTTTTAAATTAAGTAGAATTTATATAACTCTCTGTGTTGAACTGATAATCACTCTTTTGTGTGTTAAACACAATCTACTTAATACAGACAACTTCATTATAAAGAAAAACAAATCCAAAAAATATATGATCATAATCTACAGTATGACAAAAATGCTTTTATAAACTAGATTAGTGGATAATTCAGCAGTAAAATTTAGTCTAGAAGAATCATAAGTCCACAATAATTGTATAAAATCTGAACATTTAGTGAAAAAAACAAAGAGACAATAAGTGTAACACTAAATCTGGTAAAACGTTACACATTGCTCTTTGTATTGTAAAATACATTCATGAAAAACAAGATAACAAAAATCAAAAAGATAAATTATTTTATATATAGCTATAGGCTACTATAAAATTGAGACATGTCTTAAATGTATAGCACACCTGTTTAATGAGGCAGCAACATATGATTGATAGGAAAGGACAAGAAAGGCCATTAATAATCTTTCATTGCGTCACTGTATTATGTTATGAAAGGCTGCAATACAGTGCGGCACAAAGCGCTTATTCGCATCCCGAGCGCAGAATGATGCGCTTGAAGCAACACGGAGTCACAGCGCGTCGAGTCCGCATTGAAAAGTTCAAAGCACAAACGAAAGACATATTGATGCGTAGTGTATTATACAGTATCTATCTATGCAATAGTTTATTGGGCCTTTTATTTTAACAGTTTTAAATTTTAGTTACTATTATTGTGGACTCTACTCTATAGTGTTGTGATCTAACAGACACCCGGTAGAAACATGATCAAGTTAACGTTACAGCAATAAAGTCCAACAAGATAAAGTTGTTTTATGCGAAACCATAGACCTTTATCTACAGATCAAGTATAATAATAGTAACATTGAATCATCTTGGAGAGGGTTTCATCATGTTGACTGTCGTAACCGAACGCGACGCTGAATACTGAATGAAGAATGATTGACAGCCGCAGCGGAGGGAAAAGTTTACGTGATCTTGAATTTAATGACTTAAATGTTAATTTCTATCTCACATTATACTATAATGGCTTCAGAACAGTTGTAATATAGTGCACGAAAACTTTATGGTGCTTTATAATGTTTTTGGTGCTTTTGTGGGGCTTAACAATAACACAGAATAGTATACACACAATATTGGATTTGGATCGGCCTCGTCTGATCGATATCCGATCCGGCAAAAATGGCAGTATCGGAGCCGATACCGATGCTGAGTATCGGATTGGTGCATCCCTAGTTACAGCCCTAGTAAGATGAGAAAGCAGGAGTTTAGTCGTTTGTCATGGTTGTAAAAAAAACAATGGCTATCTGAACATCTTTGCCAAGCGCAAACCAGTACAGAAGTAATCAAATTATCGGGGAGGGTCATGCCTTTTTTCACAATCATTTTGGAGAGTCATAGAAAAAATTATTGCTGGTGAAGGGAGGGTCAAGTCTATTTTGACTACAGATCTCAAAACTCCTCCGGTGGCCCCTTAAATAAAAAACGAACAGTCCCTTAGATTTTTTTCTGATTTTTTTCCCCCTCAAATCAGTCCACGTACCCCTGGGGGTACGCGTACCCCAGTTTGACAACCGTGGTGCTATACAAATAAAATTGTATTGTATTGTATTGTATACAAGCGAGCCCTGAATTCTCCTGCCTTGGTTACTGTAGATTTGAAGATTGCCCTGTCACAGTAACAGTTTCTGTGGACAGTGAAGAGGACCTCAAGGCAACAGTAGAGTTCCAAGGGGAGCAGAGCATTCACAATTTAATAGAATTAAAAAGAAGACCTGTTAGAGCACATGAAAGAAACACACTGGGCCAAGACTTACAAAGACAGCTCCCACGAGCCATGTATCTTGACAAAATAACAAAAATACCCGAAGATGTTATGGAGTCTGGCTGTCGGGATGAGGCTCCAAGTCGCAATGTCCTAAAAACTATATCATGGGAAGCACGTAAGAGAAACCGGCAGCACAGTAACGAAGTAATAAGTCTTCAAATAATGCTTGACAAGAAAAAAGACAGTCCTGATGAGGTCCTCCAGAAAGTAATGCTACACCCAAAAGGGGTTCTTCTTTGGTCACGCAGATATATCAGGAGCGATGCCAGGAGGACATTGTGTATCTAGATGCGACTGGCAGCATCATGCGAAAGCAGAAAGGATCTCCTACTTTCTATGTCTATGAGTTGGTGGTCAGGAATCCCCACAAAATCTCATCTCCACTACCTGTTGCCACATACCTTACCTGTGATCACATCACAGCCTCAGTTAACTACTTTCTAGAGGCGTTTCAGACTGATGTGGCAAGGTGTTTTGGGAGAAAAGGTATGCGGTCACCCATCATGATCCTGTGTGATGGGTCAATGGTGTTAATGCAGGCAATATGCCTGTCATTTGCCAAAAAAACCCTGAAAGACACCATTAACCACTACTACAATATAGCAAGTGGTAAAGGAAAAAAAGATGATTTTGTGGTGCCCATTCTTCATCTGTGGGTCCGATGTAGAGAAACACTTCTTGTGTTCTCCAGTCCATTCTGTGGGCCCGATGTAGAGAAACACTTCTTGTGTTCTCCAGTCCATCCTGTGGGCCCGATGTAGAGAAACACTTCTTGTGTTCTCCAGTCCATTCTGTGGGCCCGATGTAGAGAAACACTTCTTGTGTTCTCCAGTATCTCTCAGGTAGGTCCTTTAGGGTGTCGTGGAGAGGTGTGGCATCTAAGACCCAACATCTAGCTACTGGGGTGCCTCAGGGCTCAGTGCTTGGACCACTCCTCTTCTCCATCTACATGACATCACTAGGATCTGTGATTCAGAAACATGACTTTTCCTATCATTGCTACGCTGATGACACGCAACTCTACCTCTCATTCCAGCCTGACGATCCGACGGTAGCTGCTTGTATCTCAGCCTACCTGACAGACATTTCTGGCTGGATGAAGGACCACCACCTTCAACTAAACCTTGCGAAGACAGAGCTACTTTTGTCCTGGCCAACACTTCATCACAACTTCTCCATTCAGCTAGGCTCATCATCCATAACTCCATCAAGGTCAGCTAGGAACCTTGGGGTTGTAATTGATGATCAGTTGAAATTCACAGCCACATTGCTAGAAGTGCCCGGTCCTGCAGATTTGCCTTGCACAACATTAGGAGGATCAGGCCCTTCCTTACAGAGCATGCTACACAACTCCTTGTCCAAGCACTTGTTTTATTCAGACTGGACTATTGTAATGCTCTCCTGGCTGGTCTTCCAGCTTGCTCTGTCAAACCTCTACAATTGATCCAGAATGCTGCAGCCAGAGTAGTCTTTAATGAGCCAAAGAGTGCACACGTCACTCCTCTCCTCACAAAATTGCACTGGTTGCCAGTTGCCGCTCGCATTAAATTCAAGGCACTGACGTTTGCCTACAGAACTACCACTGGCACTGCTCCCTCCTACCTAAACTCATTACTTCAGACTTATGTGCCATCCAGAAACCTGTGCTCTGCTAGCGAATGTCGTCTTGTGGTACCATCTCAAAGAGGCACAAAATCTCTTTCTCGGACCTTTACCATGACTGTTCCCTGTTGGTGGAATGATCTGCCTAACTCAACCAGAGCTTCTGAGTCAGTAGCCACTTTCAAGAAACTGCTGAAGACGTATCTTTTTCGGCAGCACTTGATTCAGTAGTACTAACACTTTCTCTTCTCTTCTATTCTGTTTAAAAAAAAACTGCACTAAAATTAAACTGAGAGGGGTTATAGCACTTACGTATTGTTGTCCTACTGTTAGTTTAACTGCTTCTATTGTTCTAATTTGCAAGTCGCTTTGGATAAAAGCGTCTGCTAAATGAATAAATGTAAATGTAATGTCAATGTAAACACTTCTTGTGTTCTCCAGTCCATCCTCTGGGCCCGATGTAGAGAAACACTTCTTGTGTTCTCCAGTCCATTCTGTGGGCCCAATGTAGAGAAACACTTCTTGTGTTCTCCAGTCCATCCTGTGGGTCCGATGTAGAGAAACACTTCTTGTGTTCTCCAGTCCATTCTGTGGGCCCGATGTAGAGAAACACTTCTTGTGTTCTCCAGTCCATCCTGTGGGCCCGATGTAGAGAAACATTTCTTGTGTTCTCCAGTCCATCCTGTGGGCCCGATGTAGAGAAACACTTCTTGTGTTCTCCAGTCCATCCTGTGGGTCCGATGTAGAGAAACACTTCTTGTGTTCTCCAGTCCATCCTGTTGGCCCGATGTAGAGAAACACTTCTTGTGTTCTCCAGTCCATCCTGTGGGCCCGATGTAGAGAAACACTTCTTGTGTTCTCCAGTCCATCCTCTGGGCCCGATGTAGAGAAACACTTCTTGTGTTCTCCAGTCCATCCTGTTGGCCCGATGTAGAGAAACACTTCTTGTGTTCTCCAGTCCATCCTCTGGGCCCGATGTAGAGAAACACTTCTTGTGTTCTCCAGTCCATTCTGTGGGCCCGATGTAGAGAAACACTTCTTGTGTTCTCCAGTCCATCCTGTGGGTCCGATGTAGAGAAACACTTCTTGTGTTCGCCAGTCCATACTCTGGGCCCGATTTAGAGAAACACTTCTTGTGTTCTCCAGTCCATTCTGTGGGCCCGATGTAGAGAAACACTTCTTGTGTTCTCCAGTCCATCCTGTGGGTCCGATGTAGAGAAACACTTCTTGTGTTCGCCAGTCCATACTCTGGGCCCGATGTAGAGAAACACTTCTTGTGTTCTCCAGTCCATTCTGTGGGCCCGATGTAGAGAAACACTTCTTGTGTTCGCCAGTCCATACTCTGGGCCCGATTTAGAGAAACACTTCTTGTGTTCTCCAGTTCATTCTGTGGGCCCGATGTAGAGAAACACTTCTTGTGTTCTCCAGTCCATCCTGTGGGTCCGATGTAGAGAAACACTTCTTGTGTTCTCCAGTCCATTCTGTGGGCCCGATGTAGAGAAACATTTCTTGTGTTCTCCAGTCCATCCTGTGGGCCCGATGTAGAGAAACACTTCTTGTGTTCTCCAGTCCATCCTGTTGGCCCGATGTAGAGAAACACTTCTTGTGTTCTCCAGTCCATCCTGTTGGCCCGATGTAGAGAAACACTTCTTGTGTTCTCCAGTCCATCCTGTGGGCCCGATGTAGAGAAACACTTCTTGTGTTCTCCAGTCCATCCTGTGGGTCCGATGTAGAGAAACACTTCTTGTGTTCTCCAGTCCATTCTGTGGGCCCGATGTAGAGAAACATTTCTTGTGTTCTCCAGTCCATCCTGTGGGCCCGATGTAGAGAAACACTTCTTGTGTTCTCCAGTCCATCCTGTGGGCCCGATGTAGAGAAACACTTCTTGTGTTCTCCAGTCCATTTTGTGGGCCCGATGTAGAGAAACATTTCTTGTGTTCTCCAGTCCATTCTGTGGGCCCGATGTAGAGAAACACTTCTTGTGTTTTCCAGTCCATTCTGTGGGCCAGATGTAGAGAAACATTTCTTGTGTTCTCCAGTCCATTCTGTGGGCCCGATGTAGAGAAACATTTCTTGTGTTCTCCAGTCCATCCTGTGGGCCCGATGTAGAGAAACATTTCTTGTGTTCTCCAGTCCATCCTGTGGGCCCGATGTAGAGAAACACTTATTGTGTTCTCCAGTCCATTCTGTGGGCCCGATGTAGAGAAACACTTCTTGTGTTCTCCAGTCCATCCTGTGGGCCCGATGTAGAGAAACACTTCAAAAACCTGCAGTAGTGGCTGCAGAGAACAGGGACTACATTGGATGAGACAACCAAGTCCAAAAGTGAGAGCTTGAAGGTAAATGTCAAATCCAAGTTTACATTTGAACATTTATGGTTTTAATTTTAACAAAGATGCGAAGGAATACTGTTGTTATCAAGTAAATGTACTATAACCAAAAGGTAATGAAGGGAAATTTCTTGAGTGAAAATGTACTTAGATAAATGCCATAGAGTGCTGCTAGTTTACAATGAGATTAAAGTTGGTTACGATGAAACATATTTGATATTACTACCATCTAACAGAACAAATTTATGGAACAATTGCATTACATGTAAATACAGTACAACAACAGTAGGACATGGAAACAACAAGGCCTTTTGTCAGTACAGAAAGTAACTTTAGTGTGTTTTGTAAGTGTGTGTTGTCTGATTTAAACAAAAAACTAAATGAATTACCTGCCACTCGAACACAGCATCATTTTAATATAACAAGAGAGAAATGTATAATAAATATAAAGTCCACAGCATCTGCAGCCTCAAACATATGTAATAGTATGATTGTCAATGGGTGGCTGTATTAAAGCGCATGATGAAGGATATCTAGTCAAGAAAATTACATATAAGATAATAATCAAAAAAATAAACAGGAGAATCACGGAGGAGAAACTTACCACAATCATTCGTGACATTAAACAAAGCTTGACAACCAACAGACACAGAAAAACAAGGGAGCTAATTATTTAGACAAACTTGAAATTAGGACACTTATTAATCAGTAATCAAGGAGACAAACAGGTGAATGAGATGAAACAAAGAAACACATGGGAAAGATGGGTACACTGAAGATTAAATGATCAGTGAAAATAAAGAAAACATTTTAGCAGTATTTTTAATAAATGTTAATCAATGTGTCATTGATGTGGTTATTTTATGTGCATTGTGTGGTCTATATGTGCTGTGTTGTATTGCTCACCAAAAATGTTAACTACTTTTACGGACAAAACTACACGACATCAACAACACATGGCACCAAGTAAATGTCCGGCAGGACTTGTGTATTACTGAGGTGTATTCCTGCCCAGGCATTATCAAAAAGGTCAAAGCTGAAACTTGTTAAAGTTTTGTCAGTCATTTTTTCATTTTCAAACACACCTGTAATAATAACACATTGTTACATTACATTTAGGACATCGATGGAGTCTACAGATTTGCAACACGTTGCTAGGAAGTTATTTCCAATGCTCCACTGGACAGGTATGGAGAGCACAATGTGTACTAATGCAGAGGCCTTATCGAGCACCTCAACAAATACCAAATACCATATGCTGGATTGTGGACCGGGATAACGCTAGGTTTGCCATCATTAATCAATATATCCCTTTTGGATATAAAAATCTTGCTTTGTTTTATGAAAATTAAACACATGGCTTTACTTGCGTACTTTTGTTCAAAGGTGACCTTGGACGACATGGGACGGGACCACAATATAAGCAGTGCTCTAGGAAATACAATACCCTCAGAAAGCTTCCAAGACAAGTCATTATAATATATTTTACATTACATGACCTTATTACCCAGTGCTTAATGTGTTTAAGAGGTCAATTATTTGACCAATTTACCTGTTTTTTATTCCTTTCTCAGAACATAACAGAGGACAACAAAACTCAGGGCATAATGGAAAAGAGCCAGTGGGATATAAAACACATTCGATTTCCCTCTGGCCGCCTGACTAGGCTTGATGACTTTGTGGCCCGCTGTCAGACGTCACACTGCTCTCCTGAAGGAGTATGAAGATTCCCGAAGAGTTTTCAGAAGAAAGTTTTCAATACTTTATTTAAGGTTTCATTGAAGGTGGCATGGGTAACAGTTTTTAAGTAAAAGTAAATATAAAGAAAATTCAATTTGGATGTCATCATACATTCTCCAAAGTTATTGAAATTATAAATGACTGCTTCCATCAATACCTTACTTTATGCAGACGTACAGGGTGGACCAAGAAAAATGTAAAGAATGCCAGCAGAAAAAGAGGGGGAGATATGTTACACCACTGCGGAAGCCGTTTCATTTCAAGACATCGAACAAGAAGGTATACTGTAAATATAAAGCTGTCATGCCTTCTACAGAATTAATAGTAATAATCCTAATCTAAACATAACAGTATTAGCTTTACTGCAGCCAAGGTAATTACAGCCAATCCGAAACAGTTTACCACTCATAGATATATAACAACAAAAGCCCTTTTCCATCACTTTATTTTCTGTTATTTCACTACACACTACACAATCTTTACTTAATATTAATATTATATGTGGTATATCATTTTGTGTATGGTACATCTTTTTTAGAGAAACTATTAATGTAAATTACAACTGAAACTTCTACAAACAATTGAAATATTGTAAAATATTTTATTTTATATTTGTTTTAAATGTATTTAAAATAGGAAATTAAGAGACAAACGGAAGCACTGTTACATGAGGATCCTTAGTAACGTGATCTGTATTTAAATACACTGTTGATAGGTGCCATACAGTCACTAATACACCAGCAAAATCATGGAAACTTAATGATATGAATAATACAAGACAGGAGCATTTGAGGAAACTAGTTACAATCCAAGTCTGGATCCGTCCTCACTCCACAAATAAGTGAACTTATCACTGTAGATTAATATATAGGAGCAATATAGAAACAATAGAAACGTTAGCATTTAAATGAACTGATTTCACATTTTAAACGTAAAAAAATATTGTGCATGAATGACAGTTTATTTTAAGAAATTTTAAAGTGTAGTTTACAACCTAGTTTACAATACACATTGTAAACAATACACACACATTTTGCTTAATAAATTAAGATTTAGTGAAAAGTGCCAGTATAACTGTAACTCTGTCAGAATAATTTACTGTCATTTGTTACGCTGTTTTTAGTCTATCACTTCTGTATTGTTTCAAAGCAAAGATTTGTCAGATTTCAATATATAAAATATTTTTTATAGCCACAAAGTTTCAAATGCTTCACAGTTTAATGCTCTTTCTACTGATAGACATAACAAACCATTAACTAATAGTATGTCTGAATCTTTCTTCAGATGGAGAAACACCAGAAAGTGCAGTGCTATAAATGATGAGACTTGAGTCCAGTTGCCTTAAAATAAACTAAACAGTAAACTTTAATCACACTGTCACTGCTGTACAGTATAATGATACTAACTGTAGTTTCTCCAGCTTGAATTGTGGGTTCATCAGTAGATCACTGAGGTTTTTCACTCCTGAGTCTCCTAGATTATTCCTGCTCAGGTCCAGCTCTCTCAGGTGTGATGGGTTTGATTTCAGAGCTGAAGTCACAGCAGAACAACCTTCATCTGTCATATCACACTAGCATAACCTACAGCAGAGAGAGAGAGAGAGAGAGATAGAGAGGGAGAGAGAGAGAGAGAGAGAGAGAGAGAGAGACCTTTAACACTCCTTAATTTATAATTACACTGTATATACATACCTCGACCAATATTTAACCGTAACACATCCTTTACATTTACAAAAAAAGAAAAACCCAAACCTTTGTACAATTTCATTATTTAGATAAAAAAATATTTAATTAATTTGAAAAATAATAATGAATAAATAAATAAAATCTCATACACATCTATTTTCTCAAATGTACATACATACACATATACCCACACAAAAACATCCATAATTTCACATAAATGTAGCAAATTAATAATATTAAACAATTAATAATTAAAATAATTTAATAAATAATTTAAACTTTTTTTAACAGTCACAAAAACTGATCATAAACTTAATACCAGCTCATTTTCATAATCCACTGTGCACAAAACATCATTCAAAACCCAAATTTCAATAAATCTGTCCAGATTATTCATCAGTTTAAAATATGCAAATTCTGCCTTGATTGTAATGACTATAAGAGCCTTTAAAACCCCCTCAGGACCTTCTTCCCCTTCTCCTTTCAGTTTCCTCTCCCGTGTTAACCATATCACCATCTTTGCTCCTCCTAACACAAAATTAATGAACAAGATATTTTTCCTGTCTGATATAACACATTTTGGCCCATAAACGAAAAACTTCCCCCAAATCTCTTATCTACCCGTCAAGATCTGAAACAATCCTCTTAACCTTAAACTATTTAACAAATTATCTATTGACTCTTCAGTATCACTAACAGGATATTCGTTCCCTACAGTGGGTCAATGTGTGCCACATATCTGTTTGTAGCTATCGGCCCTTGAACAAGCCTCCACTGGAGATGCGCAGTGTGTTTCTCTATAGGAAGTTTGTACAGGTCCTCCAGCAGCCTCTAGGGGACGAGTCTGGCCTGAACATATCTGACCACTGTGTCTCTTTGCAATCTTTGAGTACCTTGTAGTAGAGCCCGACCAATATATCGGCGGGCCGATATTATCGGCCGATTTTAGGCATTTTCCTAACTATCGGTATCGGCATTTATAATGGCCGATAAATGAATATTTAAAAAAATGCGGGTGCGGTGATTCATGTAAGGGTGGCACTGCCAATAAAGCACCTAAAAGCTGTCACAAGAACTAGCAAAAGTAATGATTATGAATACAACAAATATAGCAAGGAGACATTTTAATTGTTTATTAACAAACAACTGTTTTCAGTCAGTGTCAGCCAAAGATGAAGTTGACGATGCTGACTCGCGATCTTCAGTGAACGCGTGCCAGAGAGAAATGCACATTTCATACGATTACATGAGTCGGTCTGTCTTTCGTTTTGAATTGTTCTGTTTAAAAGTAGACATTTCAATATAGATATATTTCAATTCTCAGGTCTATACGCTGAGTTTCGGTTCATGAGACGAGCTCCAGTTCACCCGCAGGCGCCTCCGTGTCGAGATTATCTATCGTCTGCTATCTACTTCTTATATATTAAATCCAGGCAATTGGTAGATGAAACATTGATTAAAATTAAGATACAATTAATACAAAACGAAATTCACTTTGAAACGAAAGGTTTTGTGCTTTCTGTTTGATGTCTATGTGAAAGTTTCAAAGCATATTTTAGTGCCGCTTTCAGAGCGCTCACGTCCGTAGTGCTGAACTGTCGAGTCTGTAACATTGTTTTTTCCTCATAAATGCGAACACGAAAAATAAAATAAAATAAAATGAATATTGTATGTAGCCTGTGGAGACTGAGAGCCAACCCTTCTTCATCCAGTGGGTAGTACTTGTGATTTGTGCAGTGTAATTCACAGAATTGATTTCTCTGCTACAAGCCTCTGTCACGTATTGTGTGAGCTTGTGACTATTGCAAGCGCACAGCTGAGAAGTCCTTATTATATTGTCTGCTATATTTACTTCTTATTTATTAAGGCAATTGGTTGATGAAACATTGATTAAAATGCGTGGCGCGAGCGATCTCCGACAGTAAACTGATTCTGCTTTGTCTCGGGTAAACAGCTGTTGCGATGCGAGCAGTAACGGCCGCGTCCGGTGTAGACACAGTGTTAAAGCTCATTCTGCCTGATAACGCTACGTTACAACATCAAGCAATATTCCAAAAATTTATATAATTATAATACTTTATATAGGGCCATTTTTCATTAAGAGTAGCCTAGTTTCACGTTTAGTACATTTTGCTTACTAATTATTTAAAATAGTATAAAAGTACTGTACATATGTAATTAAAAACGTTTTCATTATGATATTATTAATTTTACTTTAGTAAAAAGATCTGAGTTCTTCCTCCACTGGTAGAGATTAGAGGAATTAAGAGTAAAAATAGAAGATAATAAGGTTTTGTCAGTGACACTTTTATATATTTATTGATACAAGTTATGACTAAATTAATAGACAAAGTCGTTAGTGAAGATTATGTAACAGTATTTAGAATATAATATAATATAACATGCAATGCAAACTAGTTTGGTTACAGCTCAACTGTATAATTCTCATTCTATCATTCCCCCTGCCTTCATTACATATCTGTGTCACACAAGTGTTTGATCACCACATTTGAGTGATCATTGCAAAACGTGTTTATAAAATATATTTATTCTGTTTATAGCTACTGTGTAAAGTACCCATCAAAAGTTTGTACACACCAATAGGAAAGTGTCCAAACTTTTGACTGGTATACTGTACTATAATACACATAAATAATATGGCTACTGTATTATAATATACACATAAATAATATCGGCCGATATATCGGTATCGGGCTTTTTTTACTCCCTAATATCGGTATCGGCATCGGCCCCCAAAAATCCATATCGGTCGGGCTCTACCTTGTAGTGAGACACTTTCACACAAATATTATATAGTGCCTTTTTTAAAACAGTCTCAAAACTGTCCAGCACAAGAGTCCTGTGCCGGTTGCATAAAGCACCTTTAGTTTTTCTCTTAAGTAAGAGACTAAAGTGGTGATTTCCCCTTACCTAAGGGAATGACTGGTGTTTTATATAATCCCATAAACTGTTCTCTTAGGTAAGGGAAACGTCAAGTGTTTCACGACAGCGATCCAGGTTTTGCTGTTATAAAACTCTATTGTTGCCATGGACACGCTACTGTATACGCCAACCCAGTAGCAGATTTACAGAAAACATGGCTAAAATGGATAAAGAAATGGATAAGGAAGACAAGAAAAGACCGGAATCTAGGTGTAAAGAAGATGGTTTCAGAGGTAATAAAAAAATACAAAAACGTATCTGTGGTGGCAAAAAAAAAAAAAGAAATAAGCCTTCATAAGAGGAAGTCCAGCAAAACTGGTGAGAAATACGCAGTTTTTTCCATAGTTTTCACCGCACGAGTGTGTTTTGTAGCCGTATCACTGAGAGCTAACGATAACAACACTGCAGGTGGAGGACCACCGCAACTGAATTGTCAGACTCTACTAAAATGGTCAAGACATCCTTGTGGCGGCCTCTCCTGTTCTGGCTGGCATCCCTGCGGTTTACAGAGTGAAGCTGAACCAGAGGAACAGTATAACACTGAGTGAGAGAATAGTTAATATAGTTAATTTATAGAATAGTTAATAGTTAAGATCAATCATTTTAATTGATCTTAAAATCAAATAAAACTTATCACTGCTGAGGATAAACGATTTAAAGATCATGACAGGCGGAATATATGACAAAAAATAATATGATGATTGGTATTTGTTTCACGCGTTAGACCTTTCCAGCAGTCAAAGCAGCTTCAACACGACAAAGCGCCAGCAGAACGCCAAACCAGAAGCAACCAAGTGAGCTTTTATTGTTTCTTAGATATCTATTATTTTAGTCTATTGCTAATTTGACTCAGAACAGCCTCAATATTATTTTTAGACTATTTCATAATTTCTCCAAAACACTTGTGAATCGCAGAAAGGCGCAAATACTCTCTCCAGTCGCTACAAGAAGTGCTGGATCTGCAGAGAGAGGTTCTACAGCTACAAAACACAAAACTGCAGTTAGAGATCGAAAAACTCAAAAAGCAGAAGGAAAATCAAGACCTTTACAACTTTCTTAACAACAAACTTCTGTAGCTACAGAGTGAAGGGAAAATAACAGTCACATCAATTGAAGAATAAATACATTTTATGACAGATCTGAAAAGTTTTGTATATATTTGTGCTAAAAATAAGAACAAATATATTAACAAAATAATAATAACAACAAAAATATACAGATATTACATTAATATATAATATTAACACTAATAAATAGCACTACTAACAAATAACATTAAATTGCAACTGCTATCCTACATTTTATCATTAACTTTACTACCAATAGGGTATAATACATTTTAATATTAATATTACTACTGCTACTAATACATCTTATTTTAGAACAACACAGGCGACAATAATTTTACAAGCCCTTGGAGGCTCAACACACAGTTCATTGTTGAGAGTGAAATCCAACACAATCTCATGAAAGTGCGTATCTATACCACAAATGTTATTTCTCGTGTCATTTATACACCAAAAATTATAATTTAATTGTTCATGTTTATTCTTGTTAGAAGATTTTTTTTTACTGATTATGAACACAAATTAGTCATGACAAACCAATTTGTAATTGTATTAATTATTGATGAAAACAAGCTGATAAGTAGTATATATCAGACACTACCTGTCAAAATGATTGATTGACAGGTGGGCGTGTCTATCCTTTGATCTTCCCCGCCCCTTCTGGTTCCTCCCCTTCCTGTCCCGCCCCTTCTGGTTCCACCCCTTCCTGTTACCTTTGACCTAGTTCCGCCTCTTCCTGTTACCTTTGACCTAGTTCCGCCCCTTCCGGTTACACTTTCTGTCAAAATGATGGATGATGACAGTTAGTTTGATCGTTTGAAGTTAGTTTGATCAAGAAAAGGGAGGTATTGGCCTTTGATGTTAACATAAGCTTTGATGTTACAGTTACAAAGTGATGTGACAGTTAGTTTGATCATAAAAAATTGTAAACAGTTAAAAATGTATTAGAGTTGAAGAAATGATGGATGTGTGACAGTTAGTTTGATCGTTTGACGTTAGTTTGATCGTTTGAAGTTGGTGTTTTGTCACCGCATCCCCTAAATATCCCTGAGCTTTATCATGGGCAGCTGTGAAAGTGATAAGAAAAATTTTATCTGTTCTGTAAAAGAATATAAAATAAAACCTCACACAAAAAGTTTAAAATAAATGTAGAACTATTCACTGAACCAAGCATTTCAGTTTAAATAAAATGGAGCCACAAAAAATTGCAAACAGTTAAAAATGTATTAGAGAGTTGAAGAAAAAAAAAAACATAAAGCTTATGTAAAACCTCACACAAAAAGTTTAAATAAAATGGACACACAAAAAATTGCAGACAGTTAAAAATGTATTAGAGAGTTGAAGATAAAAACAATGCAATGTAACGAATAAAGTTCGGAAGCAATTGCAATGTAACGAATAAAGTTCGGAAGCAATTGCAAGTAAAACTGTTTATTTAAGTGAAAGTCAATATAGAAGATCCAAGGGCGGCAGGCTAGCGGCGCAGGGACTCCGATGGTCAGATGTAAACCAGGTGCAAGAAGTGGTGAGAGTGACGATCAACACAACGAATCCAGGACATCCATGGGAAACACAAGAGGAACAACGAAGGACTGAGACTGGAAACGTAGAGGGATCAAAACCGAAAACCAACAAACAACGATCTGACAATGGAGATGAGAAGTTGATGAGAATATATACACAGGAATGGATAGACTGCAGCTGGTGATGAGGTAATGAGTGATTGCTGAACGAGCGCTGATGAGCGGTCACGCCCCTCTGATCAGCGCACACACATACAACAACAGAGACACGAGACAAGAAGCAGACATAGGATTTACCAACCGTGACAGTACCCCCTTCCCTAGGAACGCCTCCTGGCGTTCCCAGACTCCCTTACCTGCCGATTGTAATCATCGATAAGGGAGTGATCCAGGATGTCTCTAGCCGGTACCCAACTTCTCTCCTCCGGACCGTAACCTTCCCAGTCCACCAAGTACTGGAATCCACGCCCCCTCCGTCTCGAGTCCAGAACACGATTGACCGAATAAGTGGGGATAAGTGGGGGAACCGGGGCTGGCGGATTAATGCGAGCAAAAAAAACGGGCTTAATTTTAGATACATGAAAGACGGGATGAATCCTCCTTTACACTGGAGGAAGATTCAGGCGGACTGTCACCGGACTAATGATTTTGGTGACAGAAAACGGGCCAATGAATTTAGGTGCGAGTTTATTCGAAACGGAGCGGAGAGGAATGTCCTTGGTAGAAAGCCACACTTTAGAACCGACGACGTATACGGGAGGCCTCCGCCGGTGGCGATCGGCTTTGGCCTTGGTGCGCGCCCCCACTTAGAGTAGAGTCTCACAAGCTCTAGTCCAAGTGCGGTGACACCTCTGGACGAAGGCGTGGGCGGAGGGGACCGCGACTTCGGATTCCAGACTAGGAAAAATAGGTGGCTGTTAACCTACGCTACACTCAAATGGTGATAGGCCCGTGGATGACACTGGCAATGTGTTGTGGGCGTACTCCACCATAGACAGTTGCTGACTCCAAGAGGAAGGATTCTTGGACACTAAACATCGCAACGTTCGCCCCGAATCCTGGTTGGCTCGCTCAGTTTGACCATTGCTCTGGGGATGGAACCCAGAGGACAGACTGACAGTCGCCCCCAGAAGTTTACAAAACTCTCGCCAAAATTTGGACACAAATTGGGGTCCCCTGTCAGAAACCACGTCTGTCGGGAGGCCATGAATCCGAAAGACGTGATCAACGACAATCAACGCTGTCTCCTTGGCTGAAGGTAATTTGGGCAAGGGAATAAAATGAGCAGCCTTCGAGAACCGGTCCACCACGGTCGAAAGTACCGTGTGACCCTGGGAGGGTGGGAGGGCGGTGATAAAATCTAGTGCGATATGGGACCAGGGTCTCGAAGGTACCGGCAGCGGTTGGAGTAACCCATCTGGAGGTCGATTGGAAGTCTTACCCGTGGCACAAACTGAGCAGGCCAATACAAAATTGTGAACATCACGAGCCATGAGAGGCCACCAGAATCGTTGCTTGACTAAAACCATAGTACGATTAACTCCCGGATGACAAGCCACATTGGAACAGTGTCCCCACTGAATAACGCTGGACCGTAAACTCTCCGGCACAAACAAACGGTTCGATGGGCAACGAGTCGGAACTTCCATGTGAGTGTAGAGATAAATAGGGTCTCTGGTAAAATGCATTCGGGAGTAGACGGGCGATCGGAACGGTCAAAAATGCGCGACAAAGAATCGGGTTTGATGTTTTTAGAACCCGGGCGGTACGAGAGAGTAAAGTCAAAACGTCCGAAAAAAAGAGCCCACCGAGCCTGCCTGGAATTAAGTCTTTTAGCAGTACGAATGTATTCCAAATTTTTGTGATCGAACCAGTGGCGCCACTCCTCCAATGCTAGCTTGACCGCCAACAACTCTCTGTTGCCAATGTCATAATTGCTTTCGGCAGGGGATAAACGATGAGACAAAAACGCGCAAGGGTGCATCTTGTCGTCTGAAGGAGAGCGCTGGGATAACACTGCACCTACCCCCACCTCTGACGCATCGACCTCCACCACGAACTGACGTGATGGATCAGGGGTTATCAGGATGGGGGCTGAAACAAAGCAACCCTTAAGTTTGGCAAACGCAGCTTCTGCTGCGTCTGACCACCTGAACGTCATTCTGGGGGAGGTCAAGGCGGTCAGAGGCGCGGCTAGTCGGCTGAAATTGCGAATAAAACGCCGATAAAAATTGGCGAACCCCAGAAACCTCAGTAAGGCCTTACGGGAATCTGGACTTGGCCAATTTACCGCAGCCTTAACTTTGTCAGGATCCATGCGCATTCCCTCAACCGAGATGATGTGACCTAGAAAAGGAACAGACTGTGCATGGAACACGCATTTCTCCGCCTTGACAAAAAGTCCATTCTCTGGCAACCTCTGAAGCACTTGTCAGACGTGTTGCACGTGTTCCTGGAGAGACGATGAAAAAATCAATATATCATCCAGGTAGTCATATATGAATTGATCGACCATGTCTCGCAAAACATCATTGACAAGTGCTTGGAAGACCGCTGGGGAGTTGGAAAGGCTGAACGGCATGACCAAGTATTCAAAGTGCCCCCTAGGGGTGTTAAAAGCGGTTTTCCACTCATCCCCCTCCCTGATGCGGACCAAATGATATGCATTTCTTAAATCCAATTTGTGAAGATAGATGCTCCTTGCAACCTCTCGAAGGCTGAAGACATCAACGGCAAAGGATAAGTATTCTTTACCGTGATGTTGTTCAACCCCCGGTAATCAATACAAGGTCGCAACGATCCATCTTTCTTCCCCACAAAAAAGAACCCCGCCCCCGCTGGAGAAGAGGAAGGGCGGATGAATCCCGTTGCTAGAGAATCAGAAATGTATTTCCCCATGACCTCTCTCTCTTGGACATAGAGTGAATATAATTTGCCCTTAGGCGGCGACGTACCTGGCAATAACTCTATAGCACAGTCATAGGGACGGTGTGGAGGAAGAGAATCAGCCCGAGACTTACTGAACACCTCCTTCAGGTCCCGATACTCCGTGGGCACGTTAGATAAATCCACTGTCTCCTCCTGCAACACATGAACAGAAACAGACGGACAGGCAGACACAAGACAGGACTTATGACAAAAATTGCTCCACGCCGCTACTGATTTGAGCTGCCAGTCTATTTTGGGGTTGTGACGAGTGAGCCATGGGTGACCAAGAACGATGGGTGCAAGCGGAGTGTCCAGGATATAAAAGGAGATGGTTTCTGAGTGGTTGCCTGACGTGATGAGGGTGATGTCTTCAGTGACCAGAGATATAGTGGGGAGTTCTTGGCCATTGAGGGCGTGTACTGCAATCTGATGGGTGAGGGGTTTGAGGGGAACTTGGTGGTTGAGTGCAAAGGTGTGGTCCATGAAGTTACCTTCGGCGCCCAAGTGCAGAAGTGCGTGACAGTCGTGATGGTGGTTGGACCATCGGAGTCTAACCGGAAGGAGAGTCGATGTTGATGAGGTCTTCTCGGCGGAGATCCCACCCGACAGTAGCCTCATACTTACTGCCGGGCTGGGCCTTTTAAAGGACAGTTGTAGGCGAAGTGTCCAGTTCCTCCACAGTACATGCAGAGGCCCTGGGATCTCCGCCTTTCCTTCTCCTCCCGGGAAAGCCGGGCTCTACCCACCTGCATTGGCTCGGGATCGTAGACATGGCTGACCGCGTCCCCGCCTCCAGAGCGTTGGCCTTCAGATTCCGCCGAAGAGCGGATAGTGGGCACTCGCCGTTCCGCTCGTGACAGCCTGGCGTCCACTCTCAATGATAAGGCGATTAAGTCGTTGAGTTTAGGGGGTAAGTCCATGGCATATATCTCCTTCTGGACGCGGTCAGCCAGCCAATGCAGGAACATGTCCCACTGCGCCTCCTCGTTCCATTGGCTCTACGCCGCTAGATTCCGAAACTCGATCGAGAAGTCCGACACGAATCGCTGTCCTTGATGCAAATCGGCCAGCACTCTGGCTGCTTCTCTGCCGGCCACTGCACGGTCAAAGACTTGCTTCATTTCGTCGGAGAGCGCTTGGAACGAGGTGCAGATCTTCCTGGAACGATCTTCCTGGTTCTCCCACACTGCCGTTCCCCATAGAGCCGCTCTCCCAGTCAGTAGTGTTAGCACGAAGGCGACCTTGGTTTTCTCCTCGCGGAAGGTTCTGGGTTGAAGAGAAAAATGCATTGAGCATCTTGTTAGAAAAGCTCGACAGAAGTTGGGTTCACCTGAGTATGTCTCCGGGGCTGGTAGGCGGGGCTCTGACTGGGAGAGGTCCGTTGGTGGTGGTTGGGGAATCGGCGGTGGGGTTGGCGCAGCGGGAATGCGCAGCTGTTGGACTTGCTGGGTGAGCCCGGACACCTGCGCCACTATTGCCTGAACAGCACGAGCTGTTTCGTTGAGATTTTTCTCTTGGTTCTCCATCCGGCGTCTGCTGTTGTTGACGAACTCGTCCACGCTCTCTGCAGAATTACTCGCTGCTTCCATCTTTAGGTCAGATCGTTCTGTAACGAATAAAGTTCGGAAGCAATTGCAAGTAAAACTCTGTTTATTTAAGTGAAAGTCAATATAGAAGATCAAAGACATCTTTCTACCAGCGACCCTCAAAATCTGGGCATACAACAAAACATAGTGCATCCGTGTACGATGATTGATCAGAAAATTACTTTTGTCGCTTTGTTTAAAGAAACATTTTAATCAGCTGGTGCTTGATAACTATTAAACAACCCTCAATTCGGTAATGATGACATCATTGATAGTCTAACCAGTAGATGAAATCAGTTGGGTTCTGTAATGTCTGAGAATTCTATTAATTACACCAATATATATATTTTTTATATAACATATGGATGAGTGAATGTTCGCAACAAGTTCCGTAAAAAGCATTTAGAAAGTAAGGCTTTAAGTTAACTTTTACCAAATATGAAGACGTTGAAGTTCAGTTATAGACCTTTAGCGCATTGAGTTGAAATTAAAACGTGATATCAATATCGCATCATTACCGAATTGAGGGTTGTTTAATAGTTATCAAGCACCAGCTGATTAAAGTGTTTCTTCAAACAAAGCGACAAAAGTAATTTTCTGATCAATCATCGTACACGGATGCACTGTTTTGTTGTATGCCCAGATTTTGAGGGTCGCTGGTAGAAAGATGTCTTTGTATTTTTAAAAACATAGATAGATCTACATAGATGTTTTACAGGAAAAAAAATATTTCAGAGATCCTTGTGCGGTAGGCCTATTCTATATTCGCATAAAGGGTTAAAATATAAAATATACATTTAAGCGCTATTTAAAAATGGTATAATAAAATAATGTGGTTTAAACCATCATTTTATTAAATCAAGCCAATTCATGTGAATACTGTCGTATATGAACAAAGAGAAGACCTAGAGTTCACTACAGCTAACTGTAGGAAACAGATATCCATGGGGTGAAAGTGTAAAGAAGACACCATACAAAACATTACAATCACACCCGGCAATACGATAAGTGTTGCGATAGTGTTGTTAAAAATGAAACCGTGGTAAACAATTTAAGAACACTAGCACTGTTAAACATGCGGTTCAATAACAATGTTCATTATAAACAAGAATCCAACTCTAATGCGACTGAGCGTGTTTCACATATAACTGCTGATAGTTGGATATAATTTATCTAACAATTGAAATTTACGATATGTTAAAACATTTCGTCTGCTGATGAGGCCAAAACTGCTTATCACATGTTTTCATAAAAAAGAAGAAGAACAATTATTAAGACATAAAACACAACGCCTGTTTTCTGGATCAGGCCTAAAAGACCCCTGACTAAAACTCTTATGTCAAAGTACAAGTATCGGTGTAGACGGAATAAAAAATGAATCATCCCGCCTTTCACGTAAAAATATCAACGGTAATTCATTAGCTGAACCGTTGTTTAGCCATGTAGAAAAAAATAACCGACTGTGCTGTGAAATGAGCAATAGCTAGACGAGTTTGAAGTATAATAGTTTTATAGGCAGCAGAAAAACAGCAATACTCATCTTTCATGTCGATGTTTCGTAGACATAGCTGAAAGATGTTCTAAAAGAAATATCTCATGTAGAAATATCTGTTCATGTTTTTCATAAATTCCTATATGTTTGACCACGCTCGGAGACTTGCAAACTGTACAAAAACAAAAAGAAGCAAGATGTAAACGGCCTAATTGACTAGTATATAAAATGTCAATTACAAAAGTGATCACAAGTGGCTTTTCTGTATGGCTCATGTTGTATTTACTTTTTAGGAAGTTGATCACTAGAATTTACTTTGTGCAATGTTATCTGCAGGTTTTACCGAACTTTGTTTAACAGCCTCGAGCTTTAATGAATATGCGTCTCTCAGTGCAATAGTCAGGTGTGATTCTGTTGTAATAGTTTAAGTGTAAAACAGCATGCGCTTACTTTTCGCGTTAATACTTAAGTAATACTTGCAGCATGTTAATACTTTGTGTGATTCCACAACATAGATAGAGGGAAGGTTGCACTAAACAAAGTATCAATTTAGTTCTCAAACAGAAATAGTATCACTTAAATTATTAACGGTCATTTATTCCTATAAACACTGAATGTTGACGGCTCTCAAAGAAAAGTCTTCACCTAAAACACATACGGTCCAACATGTGAAACAGCGACATCGGCTAGCTATCTGAATAGTAATAAAACCATAATTTGCAAACTTTTGTCTATTTATTATAAACGGGGCTTTTCAACCCTCCTTTCTTAGCGATTTGGTCTTTTGCATTACTGTATAAAGTTGGTCCATAGGCTAGAGTATGGTACTTTGCATCGCTACGGTGTGACAAAATAGAGCCAAAGATTTAAGCAGTACTATTTACACACATACTAAGCAGGACAATATCTAACTGTAGCTTGTGAACATTACATTATCTAATTATTTGGGATCAGAGAGCAATTTTTGAACAAAATTTTGTGCTGGATATTGAAGTGTTAGATAAAAATAAAGGTATTAATTAATAACAAATACTTTAAATCAACATGAAACCATAATATTAATAAAATATAAATGTAATATAATTACGGTTTGAAAATTACTTCCATAATATTTTCCTTTAGTAAAACTATGCCCGTATCACCCAACACAAAGTTTTGCGTTTGTGGGTGAGACCTCGCAAAGATTACACTTTCTCGAACATTGCATGTTTGCACTATGCCTGAAACTTAGTAATCGACATGTATTTCTGTAGGTTTGTCAAAAGAAAAATCATCTGGTTTAGTTGCATTTTAAAACACTACTTTTCTTAAAAAACATTGTGTCAGACGTAATGGGTAGCATGATTATCTTGTTTCATCGTGTATTAAGTACATATGTATCAGGCTGATATTTGTAGAAATAAGTAAAGTACATTTATAAAACAAAAAGAATCAGCTAATGGCCTTGTGTCAGAACACAACACGTATGTAGATATGCATGATTTTAACTTTTTTATTCTAACTTTAAAGCTAGATTATACTTTGAAAAGTGTAAAACAGTAGCTATTTGATTTTGGGGGGGGTATGCTGGAACCTAGTGTCATTTAGCTTAATCTTTGGTTTTTAATCTTTTGGTTTGAAGTTATGACTTCTGAAGATCTCTCATGCGTAGATTCACTCGGTTGAAAAATTTAGTTTTGTAATTTACACATCTGAAATTAAACTTATGGTAGTTTTTTATAAAGTATTTTATTAGCTAAAATCAATGTCTTTATTCATAAATATTTTCTCATTGGTGTAAAATTACCTTTGCCAACGAACTGACTTATCCTCGTAAGCAAAGAATTTCTTATCTTTATTTACATGGTACGGGTAAGTCCATGGAGGCCTCCATGTCGTTCCGCCATCTTGAAAAACTATAATAGCAGAGAGGGACAAAAAGCACTAGCCTAGCTCAACTAGCCAACCTTTTTGTTCAGAGCCGGCTGACTGAAACTATCTGAAGCGGTCAGTGAGAGGCGCTTGAAAGGTTGCACTGCACAGTACTTCATAATGCAATCCTCGTAGCCGTGATAAAGCATACAAATTCATTTAAAGTGGGGACGTGTCCGGCAAATTCAAAACGAGGGGAAATATGGGGATAGCTTTTCCCAGGTGGATTGAGTTAATGAAGGAGAAGTTGTCTGCTTTCTTCTCGACAGGTAAGTCGATGTTACGGTCTAAATTACAAGCTTTTTCATTCCGTGGTTGTGTAATTCATTATATAGGCAGCATAACAGTAGAACATGTATAGTTAAACTCGATGAAGTGCTATTGGAAGACGTGTTGTCATAGCTTCTTGGTACATACCGGCTACCGTAGTTGCAACACGCATTTGAAAAAGCGAGACGCTAGAGAGCACTATGCGTTTGAATGCAAAATACAATATCACCGCTAGATGGGAGAAATTCCTACACAGCGTACCATTAAGGACTAAGTTGTAGGGTATTTGACAAAAAGCCTAGAAAATCGAGGAGGTCAAAGGGCATGCTTCCCGCTATAGTATCATCAGCTCTCTCCAAAGTCTGTTCATGTGGCCTGTTGCATCAACAATGGCTAACATTTTAAAATTCTACATATATTTTGAGTAGATAACCGATAGTATGCTCTCAGTAAAGGGGTTCACCCTGTGTGTTTCCACAATGAATAAGGATAGTTCGGGAGATACAAGAAAAGTAAAAATTATCTTATACATACAATAGATCATAGCTACCGTAGAAAAAGTAAGATCATGCTTTGAATTAAGACGAGTAAAATTAAATATTCGCTCAAGACAAACTTTACTTATTACTCATGGACCACAGAGGCACATCGCGTCTCTGAACATGTGTGGTGATTTTTCTAAATGATACAACTTAATCTAAATAAGAGCAATGTAGAGTCCTGGGATTTCTTTTAAAACAACAAAAACATTGTGACAACATGTTTCATGTCGCATGGACAAAAATACTGTTTGAAATAAGATCTAAGACGCCAAAGCACAGTTCTTGATTTATACAATTTTTTATTTTATTTTTTGAACAAACGATGTTTAGTAAAAAATAATACCTTAGGTTAAATTTATGAAATTAATTTATATCATACAGAAGTAGAAGATAAATAGAAGATACGATTTTAATAAAACTTTACAGATTTGATTTAAACGGTCTTTTCATTTGAAAAGATCTCATTTAAAATTTTAAGATTATGCTTTTAAATGAGTTTAATATGAATAAAACAGTGGAAAGCAGACTAACTTTGTATATGCTGAGGCATTGTGACCCCAGAGGCTGATCTGGCCTGTCACTCCTCTCGTCTCTGTGACGGTGTGAAGCTTCATCTCACCCTGTAGTTTATCCCTGAAGGATCTGGGAGGGTTTTTGTTTATGACATCTTAAACTATTTGTTATTTTATTGTTAGTTTCTACTACTTCTTCAGTTCTATGAAAATGTAAGGAGTTTTTATATTTTATATTTATATATATATATATATATATATATATATATATATTAATTTAGCTAAAACTAAGGTTAAATTGTTTGAATACATTTTGTCATTATACATTGAGTTATATACTTTATTTGATTTTATGGAACCAACTTAGTGTGTGAGAGTGCCAAACAGTATGTAAAAAACAATGTAAAAATGCAGTTTTCTGTGATGGTCGTGTTTAGGTGTACGGGGTAGAATATGCTGTTACAGTACAAAAATCATTATGGCTATATTAATAACAATTATACTTTAGGTCACCGTTAAACAAAAATCATTACAGTAATCTTCTAAAAGATATGAATGTATTAAAACTGTAAAGATTTCATTTAAACAATCTTTTCATCTTTAAAAGATCATATTTAAACTTTTACGATTATGCTTTGAAATAAATTTAGTACGAACAAAACTTTGGCTCTGGAAAGGTGTTAGCAGACTAACATTACATGATGCACAGAGGCTCATCTGCTCTGTCACCCTATATCCTGAAGCAAACATTATTGTAAAATAATGTATTTCTCTGAAGATGTGCTGGTGATCGGAAGGAGCTTATAAGCAGGCTATCAATGGGTTCGGCCTGAGGCATCACAGATTCGAAAAGTCTTCATTGTTGCTCTCTCACTACAGATAGGCCTATGTGGGGATTTTCTCACAGATACTACTTGAGGAATTATTAAACATTTCACACAATGTGTGAGATAACTTGTGAGAGCCGCACATTTCAAAGTTCTTTACATGCACCCTGATAAATAAAAAATATATAGTCAAGTTTTCCCCAGAGACCACCGATATAGCATATTTGTTTTTTATGAATTCATTGAATTGAATTAAAATCGTATTTTTTAAAAGATCTATTTCAAACTTTTAATGCTTATACACTATGAAATAAATTTAGCAAAACATTCACAGTCTCATTCTGATCACTGAACACACCCCTCTGACTGTCAAACGCTGGTGTGAGAGAGAAATACTCTGGGGTTCTTTTCAAATTTAAATGGTCAATATGGACATCTATGTGATAGGAGCTACTTCAACCCTGGTGAAAATGTAAGATGATTTTATTTTTATCTAAATCTAACATAATTGGTACAGTAAATTTGTAAAATATTTATTTTAAATGAACAGAATGCTTTTCAACTTCAGTAATTTAGTACGATTTTAAATGAACAACATGCTTTTCAACTTTAGTTAAATTAGTAAAATTATAAATGGACAACAATTAGTAAACTATTTATTTTATATATGATATATTTTAATTTATACAGTTATAAAGGAACACAATGCTTTTCAATGGACTCAGGAACGTGTCACAAAAACAGATACCACACACACGCACACACACACATACATAGACGCTCGCTCTCTATGTTTTTAAAACAGTGCAAGGTCATTCATTCATTGGATTGTTTGCAATATTTTTTTTTTTTTTGTAGCTCCATTTTATTCAAACTTTTAGTGTGAGATTTTATTTTACATTCTTTTACAGAACAGATAAACTTTCACCATTTTATTTAAACTGAAATGCTTGGTTCAGTGAATAGTTATACATTTATTTTAACTTTTTTGTGTGAGGTTTTATTTTATATTCTTTTAAAGAACAGATAAACTTTCACCATTTTTTCTTATCACTTTCACACCTGCCCCTTGATAAAGCTCAGGGATATTTAGGGATGCAACAATCAAACTAACTGTCACATCACTTTGTAACTGTAACATCAAAGCTTATGTTAACATCAAAGGCCAATACCTCCCTTTTCTTTATCAAATGAACTTCAAACTAACTGTCACACATCCATCATTTTGACAGAAGCTGTAACCGCAAGGGCGGAACTAGATCAAAGGTCATCATCCATCAGTTTGACAGAAAGTTTAACTGGAAGGGGCGGAACTAGGTTAAAGTTAACCGGAAGGGGCGGAACTAGGTCAAAGGTAACAGGAAGGGGCGGAACTAGGTTAAAGGTAACCGGAAGGGGCGGGACAGGAAGGGGCGGGGCTAGGTCAAAGGTCACCATCAATCATTTTGACACAAGGTATAGGCTATTAACTACTTCGATCGTCAATTAATCGTAAACATCCATAATTTTAAGCAAGGGATATTCCACATTAGGTGAAGGTTGCAGCACAGAAGCTAAATTCTAATACTTTGGATTAAGGCGCTAGCATGAATACTCACCAGACCTTTGGTGTCCAGGAATCGAGGAAAAATGTGAAAGATGGATGTGGACTTCTTTGGGTCCTTTACAATCTCCTGACG
Organism: Gila orcuttii; assembly: GCA_026230005.1. NCBI lineage: Eukaryota > Metazoa > Chordata > Actinopteri > Cypriniformes > Leuciscidae > Gila > Gila orcuttii. Next base: position 42,079,658 of record JAPDVR010000016.1, on the reverse strand, counting down.
ATACTGAAACGTTTCTTTCATCTTCCAGAAGATGATATCACGATCAGTGCTGTGTTTAAGCAGTGAGATCTCTTCCAGGCAATCATCGCCTGTTAGCTGATCTGGAAGGCAGATATTTTCCTCCATTCTAAGCTCACAAGTTTTCTCATTTGATCGAGAGGGCATTTTACAACTAGTGTTAGGCGGTTCATAATAAAACCTGTGCCTCTCTGTGCGTCATAGTATTGTTCCTGTTAAAGAGACAAATTTGGGTAAAACGAACACACTAAAAAAAGCTACGATTTTAAGTTTCACACATCTTGAACAACAAGCAGAGATACTTACATAGCCTGTCTTCCCTTCAGGATCTTTTAGGTTTGGAAAGAGAGTAATAATGCCAAGGGCATACATCTCTCTTGTGGCCTTGGTATCCTTCTGCAATGATAAACAATATACCATGAAACCAAAAACTAGTCTATTCTGCTCTGTTTACTTGGGGTAAAAACAATAGCATCTATTAAAACTGTTCTTGGTACACTTGGTGTAACAAAGCAATATTAATGTTACAAATATTACAAAAATTCTGTCTGTTTCTCAGCCCAAACTGATTAGATCACTTTAGAAAACATGGGTTAACATTTGAATAAGATGGAAGTACAGTGATATAAACACATTAAATGAACAAAGCTTACCCTTCTTGTTCAGTCATGTGTGCAACCAATATATTAATCATCTCCTTTCTTTTGGATGTTGACATATTACCAGTGTCTTTATAGTGCTGCATCACTTCCACACCACCAGGGGGCTGTTCCATAAACCAAGATTAGAGTATAAGCCAGGCTTATTTCGGTTAGTCAGGCTTATTTTTGGTAGATTCGGTTTCATAAATCAAACTTAAAAAAGTTCAAACTCAGTTACCCTGGCAACTTATGCTGGGAAACTAGCCTGGTCCAGGGCAGGCTAACTGTCAGGCTAAGCCTCAGTTGTTAAACAGATCCTCAACACTGACCGACAAGAACACAATGATATTACCACTGACAGTCTCTAATACCATTATTGGACTTTATAAATACACAGTATACAGAAAATCAACTTAAATAAGGCCACAATATAGACAATATAGACACATATATAAGGCGTTTTAAAGTTGTCCGTTTAGGACATGTCATTTCTGTAATAAAGACATTTTAATTAAGGAGTGCCTCGGTTATCAGAGAATTCTTTCTCTACACTGTCTCTTATATATATATATATATATATATATATGTATATATATATATATATATATATATATATATATATTATGTACTTTATTATGTCTTTCAATTCAAACACATTTAACACAATTATACAAATGAACAGTTCTTTTAAAGACATCATATTTTCCCCCAATAAATATTCCTTATTTTTCCTTCTACTTTTTTTTCTTTTGTGATAATACCAACGCATACATATAAATAAAACAATAAATAAATATTAATAAAAATATAACATTCACATATATCAAACTCTTATAATGAATGACACATAATTCCTAATAGTTATTCAAGTAATATTATTTAAATATCAAATATTCAATATTAAATAAGTAAATAAATAAAATAACAAATAACTAGAAATAAAAGGGAAGGTTACATAAAAATGTAGTTAATGTAGGCCAATATATATTCCTTTATTTTATGGAATATTCTTTGATTTTAGAGTTGCACATATCTTTTCAAAATGTATACATTTGTTCTTAATTTAATGTTATCCTCTCCATAATGTACTTTAGAAACTAAATCTAACCACTTATTTAAAACTGGGGATTCTTGCTTTCTCAAAAAAATAATTGCATTAAAAGCTGTAATTCTCAGCATTCTAAATAAGTATATATCATCTTTATAAAGTAGCATAGGTCCTATACCCAAAACTATATTTTGTATCTTTATATATTTAGTTTCTTTAAAAAAAATCTTCCCTGAATTAGGCTACTTCTGTTCAATTTCTTTTTTTTTATTAGAAGTATAAAATATATGAGTGTAATGAGCTAGAAGTTCACTGCAACTTATCCAACATCCTAAAGAGAAATTATTATAATTAGAAGATATTTCTAGTGTTATAAAATATCGCATATTAATTTTCCAAGCAAAATGTATATTTTAGTCAGAATTATTGCGCTCCTATTTGGCGCGCATGCGCGCAGCAGCGCTCGTTCAATATGAAGATTAGCAGCAAAATGGATACATTTTCACGACTTTCTAACATTTACAGATGGAGAATATAACTGTAAAATGTAATTTTTGCACTGAGGGGGGAAAAAAACATGTCACAAACGCATAAAACAGCACAAAATATACGCTTGATGGTGGATCGATTTAAACCACGATCGACCTCTAGGGCTGCTTCAGAAACGCGTGCACACACAATTATCTAGACTAGATAAACCTGGATCAAATTAGTGAGATTGCGTGAACTTCAATTACCTTTTATGGAACCACTTTAGCCCCAACTTATTTGTTAAGCTCATTCAAGTCCGGTTTTGGAGTTTAATCCCCGCTTTTCTAAGCTTCATTTATGGAACAGCCCCCTGGTTTGCACTTTAGGATGTCTTCTATGATCTAAACAGACAACACCAAAATGTACACATTGTCTATAGAACAGCATTTTTTGATAAACTGGAGAACATTTTCTTTAAGCTGGGTTAGATCCCTTGTCTTACCAACCTCTTTTGCAAGCTTGGAAACATCCAACCTGGGTCTTTTGGAAGGGAATGCAGAAGTTGTGTTGCCTTCATTGCATTCAGTAAAGGTTGAAGACTTGCTGACAGAGTTCCCATCAGTCAGGTGGGGGGACAACTCATGCGCAGAAGGGGAATCTGTATACAGTATATACAAATATTACTTGCAAAAATGTAAACATCACCACAATTTTAACATAAGACCAAAAAAGTATAAACATAATTACCATCAGTAGTATGTAAACTAAAGCACATGCCCCTTTCAGCAACAAGTTTAGGAAATACATCCACGTCCACTTCTGTAGAGGTGTCATCCGTTACCTTAATTTTAGATAATAATAAAAATACTAATAACAAAAATAAAAAAGATTATCTTCACAAAAAATACAATAAAAAAAACCCATAAGTACATTGTAATTCTTTAAATAATCAATCAATTAGTCCTGTGCAGCAAAAATGGGAGGCACATAAAAACTCTGCGTATAAACTGTATAAAATAGCTAAAGATTCTCTTCACACAAAAATTACAATAAAATAAAACATTTACATACTTGCAATTAATTTAAATAAGCAATCAATTAGTCCTGTGCAGCAAAAATGGGAGACATGTGAAAACGGTATAGTTGAATTTTGTGTACCAGGCAGTGTTTTCACACTAAGTTAAAGATTAATAAATAGCTAAAGGATCTCTTCACAAAAATTTAAAACAAAAATGAAAGAAAATTTACATACATTGCTCAATTAAATTAATGGCTATCATTTAGTCCTCTGCAGCAAAAGTGGAGGCTCGCAAAAACCGTATGCTTGAATTTTCAATTCAACGCAAGCACGTACTCCAATGCACCAATGTCTATGGTGTCACCCGGCCCGCACGTCAACTCTACACATTCACAAGTCTCCCGCATTAAGCATACATACAATTGATATATTATCGAAATATCTAAAATTTTCATAACGACCGCTTATTTAACAAAAGGCAAGTAAAATGACCAGGGTTACATTTCAGACACACACACACACACATACCTCTGAAGGGATGGAAAAGTCCTCAGGACTTGGTACCGCATTACTCGCAAGACGTAACTTGCATTGGTCATCGACAAGGCCGAAGTCCACCATTCTCCAGTTCTCGAAGCTCTCTCGGGTAAAATGTTTGCGGCACACGTATTAGATGTGTCCGTGGTTGATGGCCAACCAACCGCCCGGAGCCGGAGTCTAGCCCTGGCAACATCGCGGGGAAATATATTCAACACACTTTGACTTTTGCACCACGAAAATATACACCAAGTTGCGTCCCATGATTGTCTCTCTCCTCTACTACGCGATATCACAGTTTGACATGTCTGTCATTGGAAAGATCCACGTGGTGTCATGAATAATTAAGAGACAGCGTCTTCTCATAGGATGTAAAAACTCAGTCTCATTAATAATTATGAGAGACCGATGAGTCATCAACGCACTATACAGTGCTGACGTGGACACGATGAAGATTTTAAACCCGGAAGACGAAAATAGCGGAAAGAAACTAAAATTTAACCATTTTCACCCTACTATTAAATCTAACAGATGCTAACATTGTCTTCAATGGTGTTCAACACACATTACTCTGTTAAAATCTTTAGGGTTTAGGGTTTCATGACCCTTTAAAGCATTACAGTATAGCACTCGTGGAGTAAGTCGCATTCACATTACATACGCTTTTATGATTAGAATCTACAACTAACCTTTTTTAGGCATTAGAATCTCTCTGCATCTGCTAATGTAACCTTCACAAGTTCCTTTTCCCATATAATCTTTAAGATAATAAGGTTAAGCGTATTTGGCTTGCTGTCCGCAATGGAAGAGCTCAAGGCAGAAGCTTCAACTTGGCTTAGATAAACCCAGAGCCATAGAGAGAGTTTTTCAACGGCTCTGGATAAACCCCCCAGTGGGGCTACTAATTGTAACCCGGATAACATTAGTTACCAGTAAAGGGTTAAAAGAAAAAGAAAGAAAAAGAGTGTTCTAGATGGAAAAGACATGTATCCAATCACACATCGTGCTGTAGTGACTGACACCTCTGTGAGCCAATAGTAGCAGCGCATTGAGGACGCCGCCCACAGGTCGCGCGGGCGCTGTGTTCAGCAGTGAGCAGAGGAGAGAGTGAGAGGAGAGCGGATTAGACGAAACAGCAGCGCGGAGGATTTCTGCACAAACTCCTTGCGCTAATATTGATCTTGTATAAAACTGAGTGCATCTGGAAAGTTGGACTTTATATACATTGTTTGAAAAGTTGTCGTCGAAGTAAGAAGAGAAGATCGGAGGAGAATAGATGGAACGGATTTCGGAGTGAATCGATGTGAATGAGCTTTCTTTTATGAAATAGTGATTTTATATCGCTGGTGAGTGGAAATCCAGACATTAATCTTTTTCATATAAAAGACATGACAAAATCTCTGAAGTGATTTAGTAAGAGCTGAGTTTGAGTGTAATGCATGAGCTGAATTGAATAGCACGTGGGCTAAAGCTACCACATGTGAAATAAAGGGAAAAAGAAAGGCTGATTGTGTCATAAAATGACAGCGATTGATTTATAAGAGTCGATAATTTAATAACTGTCAAGAAGTTAAGTTGATGTGTTATTTCAGATATGTATATGATTGTTGCAAAAAATACTTGAATCAGATATTGATTGTTGCATTGCCTTGTCTTTTGCAAGGGTGTTTTGTGTGTGTGTGTGTGTTTTATCCCAGATAGCACGTACGTCTGGCCGATGTCGCTCAGAGAGCGTTTGCTAATCTGCATATCGCCGCAACTTCGGCATCTGATCGCAAATGATCTCCGGCCGATGTTTGAACGACGCAAAGCTGTAAATCCCGGCCGCTCTGCATGGGCTTTATATAGGGCCTTTATTTATTTAGGCCAAACATTTCGAGCTACTCCTTTACATTAGACACCATGTGCTGCTTTCATTGAGGCATGCACGAACACACACTTGTTTTTGTGGTAGAGAAGGACTTTGATCGCCAAACAAGTTTGGTGGTGGTGTATGGGGACACACCTTTCCCAATGTCTTACAGTGATGATAAAACTATCAATTTTTTTGTTTTAATCAAATGTTCTATACACACGACAGAACAGAAAATATGACTATATGATATTTTGGTGGTACACAAGGACATTCCCGCCCCCTCCTAAAATGTTCCCGCCTATGACATAATTGTGATTTTTGGGGCCCGACCTAATTATGAGGACACTCATTTCACAATACAAAAAAATATGTCAATTCAGTGGATTACAGGGACCTATGTTTTACAGGCACATGACCACACACAACACACAAACGTGACAATATGGTGTATTACCAAGACTAAGGTGATTTTAGAGTACTGGATCTTAAACACAATACACAACTGCACAATCCAACATTATAAGGACGAGTGAGTTTAATGGTACATGACCACACACACACACACACCTGACAATATGGTGTATTACCAAGACTAAGGTGATTAAAGAGTACCGGATCTCCAATACAATACACAAAATAACCTACAACATTACAGGGACAGAAGTGTTTTAGAAGTGCTTTAATTATGACTTCAATAATATCATCATAAACATTGAGTTTAAGTTTTACCATGTAATACCATCATGTCATGCCATTTTAAGAGCAAAGTGACATCCACAAACTTAAAAACATGGTCAATAAAGCTTTCAGAAAGCATACAGCATCATTACTGTTTTGACATATTGAAATGACAAGCAGAAAAACCATTCAAAACTTCAGAAAGATTGACAAAACAGCCCTTGGAAACAGGCACATTTTAAAGATGTCATTAAACAGGCTTTGAAATGTATAAAATTAACTCATTCAACATGCAATAAATGCAACACATAGAGAAACCAAATTACAAGGGATGGTTTACCTAAAAAGACAATTCTGTTATTTCCAGAAAATGTAAACAGAAATGTCAAGTTTCAAAGCAGATTTAAAGAGACCCCACGGAAGTACACTTCAAATACACTTCAAACACTTCAAATTTGAAGCAAACTTCAAATTATACATCAACAAATTCCTTTTAGAATAAAATAGTTTAGCAATAAATGTCAAAAAGATACAAAAGACCATTCTTTAAAAAAGTAAAAGTGGGACAAAAAGGACAAAATTACTACAATCTTTAAAATATAATTAGTTTCAGAAGTTTGATGTCATTATAAATACAAGTGTCCAACAGTTCAGGTTTTAAAAATCTGGCTTACATCAGACGACTGCCTCTTTTCCTTTGGGTTCTCTGAAATCTGAAGAAGAAAGCATGATGCCATTTTAGTTTTGAATTAGATCATTTAAAAGTAGAAACTTCAATGTTTATAAGTTCACGGAGACAGAGAGGCAGAAAGCACATCCTGTTTATTTTTTATTTTACAAAAGCACAATGTTTTGTTTTGATTGTATGTGGACACATACAAAAGTAGACCTCTTACATATTCTTTTTTCATATTTCTTTTGTCTTTATGACCATAAATGACGGAGTATTTTAAGTCTATTTTGCGGTTATGTGAAGAAAATCCAGCAAAACACACGTTTGTCGATCCCAGAGGGTTAAGATCTGCACAGTATCATACTACCAATCTTATGACTGGTCTTTGTCTTCTTTTGCCATAAGATATCATGAAGTGGTTATAAGACATTTCCTTTGTCCCTCATTTCTCATTTTGCACGGACGGCCCATTTTCACTGTTGCACAGCGGTTTCCTTTCTGAGTTAATTACGTTGTAACTCCGTATTGCTTTGTTTTTAAAAAGCTATGCCATGCTGTTATGTACGGGGCGGGTCTAGGAGGCCTTTTCAGAGGCTTGTTTAGGATGACCATACCACTGTTAAAAAGAGGATTCAGCATCGCTAAACCCCACCTGAAATCAGCTGCTAAAAATATAGTAACCGATGTCGTCTCAAACGCATTGTCAAGATCGTATAACAATAATGCTTAAAATCAAGAAGTTCCTCCTGAACCTTAACAACCAGCTCATGCCGTAACCGGAGCTGTTCACATCCTCAGACTCAGATTTATGTGTTTCTGTGTCAACACTATCAACGCCGAAATGAATCTGCAGCAGTCAGGTGGTACAACTAGAGCTCTGTAAGTTGTTTACGTTCGTTATTATTTTAATGTTATGTGCTTTGAGACATGAGGTAATTTACCGTTGTCTCTCATCTCGTGATGCTTTGCAGACTCTGCTGTGTGTGTTCATGTGTTTTGAAGGAGGAGTGGCTTTGGAGATGCTCTGAAGGGAGGGTGGGATCTTACGCTTTCAAAGCTAGCTTGCTATCGCTAGCCTGTCCGAAGTTGCCTACTCATACCTTTACCTCAAACTCCTCTTTTTTAAAAAGTGTGAGCGATCCAATGAGTTGAGCTTCCACACGGCGTAATCCTCTGAGCCTGAAGAACTTGCCAGCGCTTTCAGATGTTGATGTCTCCGCGAGAAACTTTCTGAAAGACGTCTGAATAATGAACTGAAACTCAGCAAATACTTATCACACAAACATGAAACGTACGTCTAAAGAAAACTTGAAATGTCTATTTTTAAATAAAATAATTCACATTTAAAACAAATATTATCCTGCAATGTAATCTGTATGAAACTAAAGAGATGTACAGTTTCTCCTGGCTCAGCTAATTATGGTTAATGTGATCACACACACACACACACACACACACACACAGACACACACACAGAGCGCGTTATTCATAAGATAATGTGTTGAGGTGATCTATACAAAATGGTAAACGCCCCCAACAATGCGTTATAAAGCATCAAGTTTTATCATCAGATTCATTCACTTTCCTGCGCGTTTGGAAGATAACGCAACACAGGTGATGAAGATCTTCAGCTCATCCAGGATAGTGATGAAGAGTTCACATTTTCCTCAGAAGAAGAGCGAGACTCTGACGATGAACGTTTGCATTTTGAAGAGCGACTTGATCCGGCCGTGGATCAGATTTCAGATGAGTACATTTTTATTTAGATTTTTTTGGACTATTTCCAGACTTCTATTTGGATATATTTTTAAAATGCAATTTATTCCTGTGATGTAAATCATTACTCCAGTCTTCAGTTTCACATGATCCTGGAGAAATTATTATAATATGCTGATTTGATGCTCAATAAACACTTCTTATTATTATGAATGTTGAAAACAGTTGTGTACATTTTTTTCCAGGATTCTTTGATGAAGAGAAAGTTCAAAAGAACAGCATTTATCTGAAATAGAAATCTATTGTAACATTATTCACTACCGTTCAAAAGTTTGGGCTCAGTAAGAGTTTCGTTTTTTGTAGTTGTTTGTTTGTTTGTTGTTGTTTTTTAATGTAAAAAAAAAACTTTATTCAACGAGGATGCCTTATATTAATCAAAAGTAACAGTAAAGAAGACATTTATAATGTAACAAAATCTTTCTATTCAGATAAATGTTGTTATTTTGAACTTTCAGTTCATCAAAGAATCCTGATTTTTTTTCACAACTATTTTCAAAATGAATAATAATCATAAATGTTTCTTGAGCATCAAATCATCATATTAGAATTATTTCTGAAGGATCACGTAACTGTATACTTGAGTAATGATGCTGAAAATTCAGCTTAGATCACAGGAATAAATTGCATTTTAAAGTATATTTAAATAGAAAACATTTATTTTAAATTGTAAAAATATTTACAATATTACTGTTTTTGCTGTATTTTGGATCAAATAAATGCAGCCTTGGTGAGCAGAAGATATTTATTTTTCTTTCTTTTTTTTTAACTTACAGATCTAAAACTTTTGAACGGTAGTGTAGGTCTAAAGATAAGTAAAGTAAAGTCTTTGTGTAAAGAAAATGTATAGTCAGATTACTTCTTTTAACTTAAACTTGATTTTGTGAATAAGCCAAAACAATACATTCAATCATTAAGTCTCCTCACATTCATTCTCTATAGTTCCCTCTGTCACATTCCTCATGGATATTCCCAGGGGAGGGTCTTTGTCTCTTCAGGTGTGAATCACAGCATTATTCATGATGTTTCACACACTCCGCGCATTTCAGCCATTCTGACACTAAAACTGTCTCACAAAAGTTAATGACTATTGTTATGTATAAATGAGTGATCGGGATGATTTTCACATGTTTTGAAGAAAAAAAACTCTAGGCTACAAGATGGAGTTCTAAAGAAAAAAGTCTTGTGAACAAATGTTTACTATGTGTTATATGTGTTTTTTAACCTGTTAAGTGTCACCCCCCCTTTTTTTGAATAGACATGAAAATGCACATTCCGAACTTAAATGGTATAGGATAAGAATCCTTTGATATATAGACATAAGATTGGTCTTGTTTTAAAGAAGACATTTGGCAGATTTTTGTAGAAGCGAAATAAATTAAGAAAGTGAAACAGAAAAAAAGTTACAGAAGTTTGAGTTTATGAAAATGTACGATTTAATAAATTAATTATTCATATTTTATATAAAATATATATATTCAAAACCTGGACAACTCTTAAACTGCAAAAAAAATCTGAACAAGTTGTGTTTCAAATTTTAGGTTGATATCTCAAGAAATGAGCTTTCAGTAAGATTTTGTTTGGGCGCAGTACCAAACTTTTTCACTAGGTGACAACCAGACTCCATTACTGCCCATATAAGGGCGCCTCCATTTCCATATGTGGTTTGAGTGATCTGAACCATCATTTTCACAATTTTCATACAATTTATAAAGTAGACATCCTATTCAGAAGTTATTGGAAGTTTGGCAGATTTTGATATGAATTAAACCTCGAATAAACACATAAAAGAACACATATGTGTGTTATAGCTCGCGGCCACATCACAAATGGTGAATCTATTATTTTTTCTTTATATTTAAAACATTTTCAGACCTTTTTTTCTAAAATAATTGAATGCTTGCCATCTTTTGAACTCTTGGCATGAAAACAAACTATGGTTTCTACCCTTCTTTCATGATTTTTCATGTTCATTGCTATTTCAAAATAAATGTCTGAACACGCCTAGGAGTATGAAAATATTCTTGGTGCAAATTAATAAATTACGGCTCCTCTGTAATTTGTTTTGAGAATCAGTAACCAAATATGGAAACTAGTGATTGTAAGCTTTCAAATGATATATAGTTTGTCAAGATTAGTTTAGGTTTAGTATAGGTTATTACTGTTTTAAATATGTAATGGATTTGGGCCCACCGGTGGGCCCTTGACACTTAAGAGGTCCACGCATAAACGTTATTTTCTCAAAACTACAAACTTCTATGTACATGTTGCTCAGATGTTACTGTAGCCCTGTTTGTGCTGAATATACTGTAATCAGACTTCTATGTTTTTAAGCAGCTGAAAAAGGCACAAATGTCAGGGCATGTCAAAACTTCTTCCGGATCCCAAAACACCCGCAGGACCCAGAGGGTTAAAGCTTATTTCACTAGCTCTTGCTTATACCAGGAAGACAATTGAAAAATAACTATTATCAGCCAGTAACAGTGAAAACACAATCATTTATGTGCCAATCTCATGCTGTATGTCACATGACTTTTTAAACCCTGAGTGATTCTCAAACCTCACTGACTGTCCGTCCAAATCACTCAGTAATCAGCCAATTCTGTCCAAATACAATGATTTACTCTTACTTTGTTAAAGAGATGTTTAAGAGATTTCATGAGGCAAACTCTGATGCTTATGGATTTCTATAATTTCTAATATAATTTAGATGGTATCATTTAATTTAGTTTTCTAAATATTTTGAAGTTGCTAAGATAAAAGTGTTAAAAATAGTTCAACCAAAAATATACATTGTGTCATAATTGATTCATTCACCCTCATGTAGATTTAAACCTGTATTTTTCTTTCTTTATTCCTTTCGTCTGTGGAACATAAAAGAAGATATTTTGAAGAATGTTGGCAACCAATCAGAGAGAAACTGAGATATTTCTCAAAATATCTTTAGTTTCCACAGAAGAAAGTCATACATGTCTGGAATGACATGAGGACGAGTAAATGATGACAATTTACATTTTATTTTGGGTGAACTAGCCCTTTAAATATATATACAATGGGAACATTTCTGTCTTTCTATATTAGACCAGCATGGTTTCTTCTCAAACAGATCTGAAGATCACTCATACGCTTTTATGATTAACGTCTAAAACTTTTTTTAAGCATAAGAATCTCTCTGAGTCTGCTTATGTGCTTCAATAATAATCACAACAGGCAAGTGAACTTTTCAAAGAAAAATAATTGCTCTTAGCTGTATATTTATCATTTTATTTACATGTGAATATAAATTTGGTAAAAGAGAAGATTACAATTTCTAAACAAAATGCATTAGACTATCTAGACCAAAGCAAGTGAAAGTTACAAAAATGATGTTAACTAGTAAAAATGTTTAGTTTGTCTGATGAAAAGAGACTCCATCCACAGAACAAAGACAATATACTCTATATCTGTGCATTAGCAACAGACACACACATAGCTAACTTAATATACAATAAAAAATAATAATAAATATAAACAAATATACTCCGTGCATAAAATGTAGGTGAGATAATGTAAAAAAAAAAGAAAGAAAAAATATATATACAGTATATATATACATTTTCTTAACATGCACATTGTAGACTATATACAGTTGTTGTCAGAACTATTGGCACCCCTGGTAAATATGATCAAAGATGGCTGTAAAAAGATGGGGTGGGGGGTGGGGGGGGGATCACATTATGAAATAAATGTTTTTCTCCAAAACACATTGGCCACAATTATTGGCACCCCTAGAATTTGTTAGGAGTAAAATATCTCTGAAGTATATTTTCATGAATATTTAAATTTTTTTACTGTATTTACAATATTTACTGTACATCAGCACATGTTGTTTAGGAGCGTTGTCATCAACAGAAACTCATCCGGCATTATAGAAGAAAACGTCTCGGTTACGTATGTAACCCTCGTTCCCTGAGTAGGGAACGGAGACGTTACGTCGGATGACGACGAATGGGGTTTTGCTTAGAAAGCCTATCAGCTTCGAGTATTACAAAACAAGCCTATGGCAAAGAAATGCCATGGGTCTGCGGAATTTGCATGACGTAACTCCGCCCCACCTCGTGGGTATAAAAGGAGGAAGTCCGCAACAGCAGTTTATGTTTCTTCGCTGAGGAGCCAAGACTGAGCTCAGGCGATCCCCGCGGTACAGCGGAAAGTGGCAGGCAGACGTAACGTCTCCGTTCCCTACTCAGGGAACGAGGGTTACATACGTAACCGAGACGTTCCCTTTCGTTGTCACTCCGAGTTACGTCGGATGACGACGAATGGGGTTACCAGTCTAATCACGCCACCTTCTCAGCTGTCTTCCAGTGCCCTGCGTAAATCGAGATCCCTGTCATAGACTGGACGAAGGACTCCATTTAACACAGGAATACCAAGGTACACTGGGAAGCATATCCCAAGCTAGGGGAAGTATGCAATTAATGCCAACCCAGAGGGGGGGGGGACTTAGAGAATACACATATGACCCGAAGGAACATATGGAGAACACTGGGGTGTCCAGCCGCAGGTGGAATATTTCAACCCCAGGGGTGGCAAGGTGGCTTGCCAAGGGAAAGACACATGCTCAGAGAGGCTTACAGTGGAAATACACATGTGGGGGTCACTCAGGGGAGGGACCATGCACACGGGAGGCACCTAGCCGACACGCAGGCAAGAGACACTGGCGCCGACGTCAGGAGTGCTGGAGGAACTCAGGGCTTTCGGAAAAGCTCACCTGAGGAGAATATCGCACGTATCCAGTCCGAGGAGTGGAATGGCGAGCAAGCGAAGACACCTGAGCGGGTCCGGTACTAGCTAGTTGAAGCGAGTACATGAGAGGACACTGGCTCCACTCGGAGATTATAGAATCTGGCGAATGTGTTAGGTGTCGCCCAGCCTGCAGCTCTGCAGATGTCTGTTAGCGAGGTGCCATGCGCTAGAGCCCAAGAGGATGCCACACTCCGGGTGGAGTGGGCCGTCACACCAAGGGGGCACGGTCGACCTTGCTGCTGGTAAGCCAAGGCAATGGCGTCCACTATCCAGTGAGACAACCTTTGCTTGGAGAGAGCCTTGCAACCTGCTCCATCCCCGAGGAGCCCGTCTCAGGAGCGCCGCTTAACCCGGCGTGTAGCGGGGGGTGGGGCAAGAGAGGGCTGTGGCGTCCGCCCGCGGCCCCCAGAGCCGGCCCGGGTGAACGGGCAGGGTGGGAGCCGCGGAAGGGCGCCCTTGGCGGTGGGCAGACCGAGGGATCTGAGCGGACGGCGGGGCCGTCGGGACAGAATCAACGTCAGTCTGCTCATGGACGGCTGAGAGCTGTTGGGCCAGCCCTCAACCGCACCGCCGAAGAGGCCGACCTGGGATATGGGAATGTCGGACAGACGGGTCCACGCGACATCCAGCACATCAAACAGGTACGGCCACCGAATGGTGAGCATCACCTGACCCAGGGAGCGTACGGCCACTTTCGTCGCTCAGAGAGCAAGGTTGGTGGCGGCGCCCAGCTCAGTGAAGAGCCCTGGGTCAGTCCCGCCCTCGTGCAGGTCCATGAGCATCTGGGTCAGGTAGACCAGCAGAATGACCATGGCCGCAGTGAGGCGGCCGCCAGTCCCGTGGCGCTATAGGATCTCGCCACAAGCGTAGACGAAAAACTACAGGCCACGGACGGGTGCTTAGGATTGCGCCGAGAAGAAGCACTCTGAGGACACATAGCATCGCAACAGAGCGTTCAGCTGGGGGAACCCCAGTGTACCCACGGGCAGCGGCCCCATCGAGGGGAGGAAAGGCGGATGAGATCAGCGAATGGCCCCTGATCTCATCATGCACGTCCGGGAAGAACGGTATTGGGGTTTGCCGTGGACGAGGGTCGGCGGCCTCACCCAAAAACCAATCGTCCCGGGAAAGCATGGCCGTCATCTCCGGATCAGACTCGACGAGTCGTCACTTCCAGGAAAATCAAACCCACCTAGTGAAGCTGCTACAAACATAATATCATCCTCTGTAGCTTCAAATGAAACACACGGGCCACCAGAGGGTAGACCCGTGGGAATCACCTGTTCACTAGCGGGCACCGTCATTGAAGAGGGGGGCTGGGGTCGCGGACACATAGTCGGCGCCTTGTTCCAGACCGAAACCCTCAGGTCACCCTGGCCACCAGCCGAAGATCGGGGGGTGGATGAGGGGACTCTCACTCATGTGAGTTCACCGAGTCTCGACCTTAATGACGCGATGATCATGTTTCCATGGAGAAAACATGAGTCATCCACGAGCGCTGCTCTAGCATGATCAAGCCCAAACATACTAGATAACGCTCGTGCCCATCAGAGTCCGATACCAAGCTCCCGCACCATTCTTTTTTTTTTTTTTTTTTTTAAATGCACGGGCGAGCCGTATTTAAAAAGACGTGCCGCGTGCAAGCTCTTTTAGTGAGAGAAAACTCAAGTGTTGAAGCACCCGGGGAGACACGCACCGACTGGCAGACCACTGCAACAGATCAGCAGGAAGCACGCGCTCGCCGTAGATCGCCGTCACACCAACACTCGAGGTACTCGTTTGTAAAGCTGACAATTCAGAGATGGCTTGTGGAGAGAAGAATACACTTGGCTCCGAAGCGAAAACATAAACTGCTGTTGCGGACTTCCTCCTTTTATACCCACGAGGTGGGGCGGAGTTACGTCATGCAAATTCCGCAGACCCATGGCATTTCTTTGCCATAGGCTCGTTTTGTAATACTCGAAGCTGATAGGCTTTCTAAGCGAAACCCCATTCGTCGTCATCCGACGTAACTCGGAGTGACAACGAAAGGGAACTCAGAGCTGTTATCTTGGCAAAAGGAGGTTGCAAAAAGGCAATAATTAATAAAATGGTGCCAATTATTATGGCCAATGTGTTTTGGGGGAAAACATTTATTTCATAATGTGATCAAAGATCAAAAAGATTTAATTTTTATTTTTACAGCAATTTTTTGATCATATTTACCAGGGGTGCCAATTATTCTGACCACAACTGTATCATATGATACATGTATGTGCTATAATTGACGATCACATTTATGATAAGAAACATTTGAATCATTATGTATGAGTTCAATCCAGACATGATTATATTAGTAGGCCTTAAACTGAAGATTTCTGCAGACAGACTCATCTGAGCCGCTTCCTCTGTTCCTCCTTTAAATAAAACTAAACCATCATTTGGCTGAATACTAAACCAACATTAATCATTCAATATCACATGTTTCTAATACGCATGCTAACACATATGCTGCATTATTTAATTGAGTCTCTTCCACCTGTATGAAACACATTTACACACTAATCACACATTTATTTCTCCTCATAGACAGTAATGAGACTCTTCTGTGGATCTCCTGATGGTTCCTGATCCTCTCATCTCCGTCTCACAGATTTAAACTGATGTAATGATTTATTAGGGACGTTTGGTGATCGATCTTCATCTACTCTCTAAGGAGAAACCAGAAGAGAGAACAATCAGTGTTCAGTGGAACAAAGTGAAAATTACTTAATGACTTTCCATTATCTTGCAGAGATATTTCTCAAACAATATTTGAGTTAAGTATAATAGATGTAAAACATGACTGAGGTTGATATGTTTGTGTGTTTGTGTTGGTGTGAGTGTAGAAGGACCTGCGACTCCTATTGAGTCTCTGTAAAGGAGAAACACACACTGATGAGTGTATGGCGTATGGAAGAAACCACAGGGAGAAAATACAAATGTTATTTTCAGTTAAAACCTTTCAGTTAAATTTCCACAAGTTAAAGCCGTTTATCCTCTAGTTTAAACATGTTTGTAGGCGCTTAGTAAATAACTGAGAGTAAAGTAAGTGTAGAGTAGTGTGACGTGTTGCTTGTCACAGTAAAAACACACTAGAGACAGAGACATTTCTCATGTGAGCTGGACGCTGTGAGCTGAAGCTGGAACTGCACTGATTTTAGCAGGAGTGCAGCGTTTTCCTACAATCTGACCAAGTCTCTGTTCACACTGAAATGATTCACTATTACTGACACAGTTAATAAAGCAGGTGTTGATGTATAAAGCT
Organism: Gila orcuttii; assembly: GCA_026230005.1. Taxonomy (NCBI): domain Eukaryota; kingdom Metazoa; phylum Chordata; class Actinopteri; order Cypriniformes; family Leuciscidae; genus Gila; species Gila orcuttii. Next base: position 42,062,872 of record JAPDVR010000016.1, on the reverse strand, counting down.
GTGACAGTGTGCTTTTGTCTTCTTTCCTCCATTGTGTTAAACATTTTAATCAACTTTACATTTTGTTCTCACACAAACCACAAGTGTTGCTCTTTAAACATTATCTCATGTTGCAATATAGCTTAAGGAAAATTTCCTTTCACGAATGTTTGAAAGGTTTGTTCAGATATCAGAGGTAAATGAAGATCTCTTTAATATCATAAAGTGATGTTTCCTCACCTCAGGACACAGTTTGAGTCTCGTATCATGTCTCTGAGCCGCTGCTTTGAGTCTCCTATATTATTGCCTCTCAGATCAAGCTCTTTTAAAAACTGCAGTGCTTTTGAGTTAGTCAAAGACTGAGTTAAAGAATAAACATCTGTAATGCCACAGTTCTGTAGACTAGAAAGACAAACAGAGGAAGAGAGATTATCTTACAAACAAATCATTAACGGGAAGAATTTTACACAAATATAATGTGAACACAGACTCTTCATGAGATATTGAGTATAAAGTGTTTTGGTTTAAACTGCCATTTCTGGCTTTGGGCGCACACACACTTTTAGTAAGGATCCTACACACAGTTTTATAAATGAGAACCCAGAAGATGCAATCCTACAGTATAATCAGTGTAACAAACTAAACAGTAAACTTTAATCACACTGTCACTGCTGTACAGTATAATGATACTAACTGTAGTTTCTCCAGCTTTAATTGTGGGTTCATCAGTAGATCACTGAGGTATTTCACTCCAGAGTCTCCTAGATTATTCCAGCTCAGGTCCAGCTCTCTCAGGTGTGATGGGTTTGATTTCAGAGCTGAAGTCAGGATGAGACTCTGTTTCTCTGTAATACTGCATCTATACAGACTGAAGACAGAAAGAGAAAATGACTCAAATCCATGTTCAGTTCATGTGTGAGTTAAAAGCATCATTAATAAATGCCATACAGTCACTAATACACCAGCAAAATCATGGAAACTTAATGATATGAATAATCCAAGACAGGAGCATTTGAGGAAACTAGTTACAATCCAAGTCTGGATCCGTCCTCACTCCACAAATAAGTGAACTTATCACTGTAGATTAATATATAGGAGCAATATAGAAACAATAGGAAAGATAGCATTTAAATGGACTGATTTCACATTTTAAACGTAAAAAAATAGTGCATGACTGACAGTTTATTTTAAGGAATTTTAAAGTGTAGTTTACAACCTCTAAATACACATTTTGCTTAATAAATTAAGATTTAGTGAAAAGTACCATTAGTCCAGTATAACTGTAACTCTGTCAGAATAATTTACTGTCATTTGTTACACTGTTTTTAGTCTGTTATCACTAGAAAAAGTTTGTTGAGAAACTTTAAGTTGGCTTGTGAAAGTTTGGACCTGAAAGTTTGAAAAAGTTTAAAGTAGTTTGAAGTTTAAATTAGTTTAAAGTTTAAATTAGTTTGAATTTTAAAGTAGTTTAAAGTTTAAATTAGTCTGAATTTTAAAGGAGTTTGAAGTTTAAAGTAGTTTAAAGTTTTAAATAGATTAAAGTTTAAAGTAGTTTAAAGTTTGAATTAGTTTAAAGTAGTTTAAAGTTTTAAATAGTTTAAAGTAGTTTAAAGTGTAAAGTATAGTTTGAAGTAATCTAAAGTTGCTAGGGTGTTTCTGGGTGGTTGCTAGGGTGTTTTAAGGTATTTTGGGTGGTTGCTAGGCAGTTGCTATGGTGTTCTGGGTGGTTGCTAGGGTGTTCTGGGTATTTTGGGTGGTTGCTATGGTGTTGCTAGGGTGTTTTAAGGTATTTTGGGTGGTTGCTAGGGTGTTCTGGGTGGTTGCTAGGTAGTTGCTAGGGTGTTGTAAGGTATTTTGGGTGGTTGCTAGGGTGTTCTGGGTGGTTGCTAGGTAGTTGCTAGGGTGTTGTAAGGTATTTTGGGTGGTTGCTAGGGTGTTCTGGGTGGTTGCTAGACAGTTGCTAGGGTGCTCTGTGTGGTTGTTATGGTGAACTATATATGAGTTTAAAAGTTCATAAGTGTATGAAATTATGAAAATTCATTAGTGTATGAATTCATGAGCTTATAAGTTTATGAGTTTATAAGTGTATGAATTCATGAGTTCATAAGTGTACGAGTTAAAGAGTTTAGAGTTCATAAGTTTAAATGAGTAAGAGTTCGGAGTTTATTAATTTACGAGTTTAAGAGTTCATAAGTGTATGAATTCATGAGTTTATCAGTGTATCAGTTTATAAGTTTATGAATTCATGAGTTCATAAGTGTACGAGTTTGAGTTTAGAGTTTATAAGTTTTAATTAGTAAGAGTTCAGAGTTTATTAATTTATGAGTTTAAGAGTTCATAAGTGTATGAATTCATGAGTTTATACGTGTATGAGTTTATAAGTGTATGAGTTTAGAGTTTATAAGTTTAAATGAGTCTAAGAGTTCAAGTTTAGGGTTTATTAATTTATTATGAGTTTAAGAGTTTAAGTGCAGATAGATAAGTGTCATAGATAGATGAGTTTATTAGTTTAAATGAGTCTCAATGGCTCATATAGTTTATAGAATGGCAGTTTGATTCAGTCTAGGGCTTCAAGGAGTTTAGATTTGAATTTTTGGCAGTTGGGGAGTTTGAAAATTTGAACATTCCGCAATGTTAAGTCAATGGGAGTTTTTTCCGAGTTTGATCGTCATTCTTAGGAAAACCGTAAGTCCGATCAGTTAGAAAAGATATAGCATACCGAGTCAGAACAGTTTGAGTGTCTGAGCCGAGTTTGGAGTTTGTAGAGTTAAAGCTCTAGGAGTTAGAGTCAAAAATTTTAGTGCTCACAGATGGAGAAACACCAGTCAACAGTTTAAGAGCCAAAAGCAATTAAATACATAAATAAACTAGAATGTACATTTCCAGAAGAAAATGTGAAGTGGTGCTTGCAGTGGCATACTCACCACTCGGTTGCTAGGGTGTGGTACATGATTGCATACGAGCTAACAAACATGTCTGTACAATGTACTGGTGCTGAGATATGGCTTATTCATGTTGTTCAGGTGGTTGCTAGGGTGTTTTGGGTGGTTTCTAGGGTATTCTGGGTGGTTGCTAGGGCGTTGCTAGGCGGTTGCTAGGGTATTCTGGGTGGTTGCTATGGTGTTGCTAGGCGGTTGCTAGGGTATTCTGGGTGGTTGCTAGGGCGTTGCTAGGCAGTTGCTAGGGTATTCTTGGTGGTTGCTAGGGCGTTGCTAGGCGGTTGCTAGGGTGTTCTGGGTGGTTGCTATGGTGTTGCTAGGTGGTTGCTAGGGTATTCTGGGTGGTTGCTATGGCGTTGCTAGGCGGTTGCTAGGGTGTTCTGGGTGGTTCCTAGGCGGTTGCCAGGGTATTCTGGGTGGTTGCTATGGTGTTGCTAGGCGGTTGCTAGGGTATTCTGGGTGGTTGCTAGGACGTTGCTAGGTATTCTGGGTGGTTGCTATGGTGTTACTAGGTGGTTGGTATTTGTCACAGATGGTTACTATTGGAGTTCTTAACACTTTCTTGGCATGATTTAGCACTTACCTAATCACTATTAGCATGTAGATATTCACAGCTAGCATGTGTAGCATGTTGGAAGCCCTGTTTGCTAGCATGAGTCAAAAGAGCCAAACCACATCTCTATACGATGTTCTGATGCAGAGATATAGGTCTTGCAAAATGGTTGCTAGGGTACTCTGTTTGGTTGCTAGGGAATGGCTTGGCAGCTGCCAGTCATCAAAGTCCAAAGGTTGCTTGTCAGTATGAATGATATAAACCAACTCCCATGCCTCTGTGACATTCAGAATGGAAGATATCCCTCTACAGCTTTTAGTTGCTAAGGTGCTCGACAATGGTTGCTAGGGAGGGGCTAGGAAGTGTTGAGAGGATTCATGATTGGCTGTGTGCTGCCCCGAGTCAAACGAGACCACCCTTGTGTTTCTATGACACTTCTATCCGGAGATATTCTTTTGACCTCTTTCAATGGAAGTCTATGGGACTTGTTGCTAAGGTGCTCTAAATGGTTGCTAGGGCGTGGCTTAATAGCTTCACAATGATCCTGAGAGACTGACTGGTCATCTGAGAAAAATGAGCCCGTCCCCTTGTCTCTATGACACTGTGATCCAAAGCTATGTTCAATACAAAATCCCTATGCAATGTGTACACCATAGTAAGTCAATGGGGCAAATTTGAGCAGCTCCTGCCCCAGGGGTGCAACTTTTACCCCATTGTGAGGTATGTTCTTACAGAGCCTGCCAGCCTCTTCAAATGTGGTAAATTACAAGTTTCTGAGAAATCATTGGTCAGTGCTACGAGTCGTCAAAGTTTGTGGCAATGTTAAGTCTATGGGATTTTTTTTACCCAATGATTTGCCCCTGGGGCAAACACCGTACCCCCGATCGGTAAGAAAAGTCACAGCACACCTCTCCTCAATAATCCGCACAATTTGACGCCTCAATCAGGGGTCTGTGATGTCGGCGTGTATTTTTTAACAGATGATTACTATGGAGTTTTTAAAAGGAGTTTTTATAGAGTTATTTAGTATGGCACGAGGCCGCGCCCACGGTTGCTAGGGTGCTGTAACTGGTTGCTATGGTGTGGCTATGAAGATTTTAGGCCATTACTTATTGGTTGCTTGATAAAATAAATCCTCTGAGGGAGAGAGAGAGGGAGAGAAACGCAGGGGTGTCAGGCCCTTTGTGTCTGTGTGTGTGAAAAAGTCGGTTGGGATTTGAAATTCTGGACATTCTGCAATGTTAAGTCAATGGGACTTTTTTGGCCGCTTTTTCGTCCGCTGTGCGATCATCGTACACCCGATCGCTTAGAAAAGTCATAGCACACCTCTCCTCAATGAGCCGGTCGATTTGACGCCTCACTCAGGGGTCTATGGCAAACTTTGCGGGAGGAGTTACGCGCCAAACTTTTGTGTGGAATAAGAATAATAACTAGAATGTACATTTCCAGAAGAAAATGTGAAGTGGTGCTTGCAGTGGCAAAACTCGTCACTCGGTTGCTAGAGTGTGGTATATGATTGCATACGAACCAACAAACATGTCTGTATGATGTTTTGGTGCTGAGATATGGCTTATTCATGTGTTCAGGTGGTTGTTAGGTGGTTGCTAGGGTTTTGCTAGGCGGTTGCTAGGGTGTTCTGGGTGGTTGCTAGGGTGTTGCTAGGGTGTTTTGGGTGGTTGCTAGGGTGTTGCTAGGTGGTTGCTAGGGTGTTGCTAGGCGGTTGCTAGGGTGTTCTGAATGGTTGCTAGGGGGTTGCTAGGGTGTTTTGGGTGGTTGCTAGGTGGTTGCTAGGGTGTTCTGGGTGGTTGCTAGGGTGTTGCTAGGCGGTTGCTAGGGTGTTCTGGGTGGTTGCTAGGTGGTTGCTAGGTGGTTGCTAGGGTGTTTTGGGTGGTTGCTAGGGTGTTGCTAGGTGGTTGCTAAGGTGTTGTGGGTGGTTTCTAGGGTGTTGCTAGGTGGTTGCTAGGGTGTTCTGAGTGGTTGCTAGGGTGTTGCTAGGCGGTTGCTAGGGTGTTCTGGGTGGTTGCTAGGCGGTTGCTAGGGTATTCTGGGTGGTTGCTATGGTGTTGCTAGGCGGTTGCTAGGGTGTTTTGGGTGGTTGCTAGGGTGTTTTAGGTGGTTGCTATGGTATTCTGGATGGTTGCTATGGTGTTACTAGGTGGTTGGTAGTGTTCACATTTGGTTACTATAGAGTTTTTATAATGTTCACGGCATGATTTAGCACTTAGCTAATCAATATTAGCATGTAGCTATTCACAGCTAGCATGTTTAGCATGTAGCAAGTCCTGTTTGCTAGCATGAGTCAAAAGAGCCAACCCCTATCTCTATACGATGTTCTGATGCAGAGATATTGGTCTTGCAAAACGGTTGCTAGGGTACTCTGTTTGGTTGCTAGGGAGTGGCTTGGCAGCTGCCAATCATGAAGCTCCAAAGTCAATGTGAATGTATAAACCAACCCCCATCTCTATACGATGTTTTGATGCGTAGATATAGGTCTTGCAAAATGGTTGCTAGGGTACCTTGTTTGGTTGCTAGGGAGTGGCTTGGCAGCTGCCAATCATGAAACTCCAAAGGCTGCTTGTCAGTATGAATGATATAAACCAACTCCCATGCCTCTGTGACATTCAGAATGGACGATATTCCTCTTTGGATTTTGGTTGCTAAGGTGCTCGACAATGGTTGCTAGGGCGTGGCTAGGAAGTGTTGAGGTGATTCATGATTGGCTGTTTGCTGCCCCGAGTCAAACGAGACCACCCTCATGTTTCTATGACAATTCAGTCCAGAGATATCCCTTCGATCTCTTTCAATGGAAGTCTATGGAACTTGTTGCTAAGGAGCTGTAAATGGTTGCTAGGGCGTGGCTTGATAGCTTCACAATGATCCAAGGAGAATGATTGGCCGTCTGAGTAAAATGAGCCCGCCCCTTTGTCTCTACGACACTGTGATCCAGAGTTATGTTCAATATAAAAGCGGTTTCTATGGTGTAGGACGGCCCATTTCATGGGCCGTCCTACACCATAGTAAGTCAATGGGGCAACTTTGGGCAGCTCCTGCCCCACAGGGGTGCAACTTTTACCCCATTGTGTGGTATGTTCTTACAGAGCCTGTCAGCCTCTTCAAATGTGGCAAATTTCACGTTTCTGTGACATCCTCGTTCCGAGCTACGACTCGTCAAAGTTTGACGCAATGTTAAGTCTATGGGATTTTTCGGCCGGTTTTTCGCCCCTGGGGCGAACATCGTACCCCCGATCCCTTATAAAAGTCATAGCACACCATTCCCGAACAGGCCGCACGTTTTGACACCTCATTCGTGGGTCTGTGACAAAAACTGCGGGAGGAGTAGCGCGTCAAAAAGTGGCCAGAAGAATAATAAGAATAAGAATAAGAATAAGAATAATAAGTATGTGAGATAACAATAGTGTTGCTTTGCCATAGGCAAGCACCACTAACTAGAACGTACATTTCCGGAAGAAAATGTGAAGTGGTGCTTGCAGTGGCAAAACTCGCCACTCGGTTGCTAGGGTGTGGTACATGATTGCATACAAGCCAACAAACATGTCTGTACTATGTTCTGGTGCTGAGATATGGCTTATTCATGTTGTTCAGGTGGTTGCTAGGGCGTTGCTAAGGTGCTCTGAGTGGTTGCTAGGGTGTTTTGGGTGGTTGCTAGGGTATTCTGGGTGGTTGCTAGGGTGTTCTGGTTGGTTGCTAGGTTATTTTGGGTGGTTGCTAGGGCATTGCTAGGGTGATCTTGGTGGTTGCTAGGGTGTTCTGGGTGGTTGCTAGGCGGTTGCTAGGGTATTCTGGGTGGTTGCTAGGGCGTTGCTAGGCAGTTGCTAGGGTATTCTGGGTGGTTGCTAGGGTGTTCTGGGTGGTTGCTAGGCGGTTGCTAGGGTATTCTGGGTGGTTGCTAGGATGTTGCTAGGTGGTTGCTAGGGTATTCTGGGTGGTTGCTAGGGCGTTGCTAGGCGGTTGCTAGGGTGTTCTGGGTGGTTGCTAGGCGGTTGCTAGGGTATTCTGGGTGGTTGCTATGGTGTTGCTAGGCGGTTGCTAGGGTATTCTGGGTGGTTGCTAGGGCGTTGCTAGGGTATTCTGGATCGTTGCTAGGATGTTTCTGGGTGGTTGCTAGGGTGTTCTAGGTGGTTGCTATGGTCTTGCTAGGCGGTTGCTAGGGTGTTCTGGGTGGTTGCTATGTTGTTGCTAGGTGGTTGCTAGGGTATTCTGATTGTTGCTAGGTAGTTGCTTGGGTATTCTGGGTGGTTGCTATGGTGTCACTAGGTGGTTGGTATTTGTCACAGATGGTTACTATTGGAGTTCTTAACACTTTCTTGGCATGATTTAGCACTTACCTAATCGCTATTAGCATGTAGCTATTCACAGCTAGCATGTGTAGCATGTTGGAAGCCCTGTCTGCTACCATGAGTCAAAAGAACCAACCTCCATCTCTATACGATGTACTGATGCAGAGATATATGTATTGCAAAATGGTTGCTAGGGTACTCTGTTTGGTTGCTAGGGAGTGGCTTGGCAGCTGCCAATCATGAAGCCCCAAAGACTGATTGTCAGTGTGAATGATATAAACCAACTCCCATGCCTCTGTGACATTTAGAATGGAAGATATCCCTATTTGGATTTTGGTTGCTAAGGTGCTTGACAATGGTTGCTAGGGAGGGGCTAAGAAGTGTTGACATGATTCATGATTGGCTGTTTGCTGCCCCGAGTCAAACTTGTGTTAACCCCATCTCATTATGATGTTCTGATGCAGAGATATAGGTCTTGCAAAATGGTTGTTAGGGTACTCTGTTTGGTTGCTAGGGAGTGGGTTGGCAGCTGCCAGTCATTAAAGTCCAAAGGTCGCTTGTCAGTATGAATGATAAACTAACTCCCATGCCTCTGTGACATTCAGAATGGAAGATATCCCTCTATAGATTTTAGTTGCTATGGTGCTTAACAATGGTTGCTAGGGAGGGGCTAGGAAGTGTTGAGGTGATTCATGATTGGCTGTTTGCTGCCCCGAGTCAAACGAGACCACCCTTGTGTTTCTATGACGCTTCTATCCGGAGATATTCTTTTGACCTCTTTCAATGGAAGTCTATGTAACTTGTTGCTAAGGCGCTCTAAATGGTTGCTAGGGAGTGGCTTGGCAGCTGGCAGTCATCAAAGTCCAAAGGTTGCTTGTCAGTATGATTGATATAAACCAACTCCCATGCCTCTGTGACATTCAGAATGGAAGATATCCCTCTATAGGTTTTAGTTGTTAATGTGCTCAACAATGGTTGCTAGGGAGGGGCTAGGAAGTGTTGAGTTGATTCATGATTGGCTGTTTGCTGCCCCGAGTCAAATGAGACCACTCTTGTGTTTCTATGACACTTCTAACCGGAGATATCCTTTTGATCTCTTTCAATGGAAGTCTATGGGACTTGTTGCTAAGGTGCTCTAAATGGTTGCTAGGGCGTGGCTTAAAAGCTTCACAATGGTCCTAAGAGACTGATTGGTCATCTGAGTAAAATGAGCCCTCCCCCTTGTCTCTATGACACTGTGATCCAGAGCTATGTTCAATACAAAATCCCTATGCAATGTGTAGGACGGCCCATGAAATGTGAGTCACCATAGTAAGTCACTATGTCAGTCACCATAGTAAGTCAATGGGGCAACTTTGGGCTGCTCCTGACCCCCAGGGGTGCAACTTTTACCCCATTGTGAGGTATGTTCTTACAGAGCCTGTCAGCCTCTTCAAATGTTGTAAATTACATGTCTCTGCGAAATTCTCGCTCTGAGCTATGACTCGTCAAAGTTCGTCGCTATGTTAAGTCTATGGGATTTTTTGCCCAATTTTTTGCCCCTGGGGCGACCATCGTACCCCCGATCGCTTATAAAAGTCATAGCACACCATTCCCGAATAATCCGCACGATTTGACGCCTCATTCGTGGGTCTGTGACAAAAGCTGCGGGAGGAGTTACGCGCCAAACTTTTGTGTGGAATAAGAATAATAACTAGAATGTACATTTCCAGAAGAAAATGTGAAGTGGTGCTTGCAGTGGCAAAACTCGCCGCTCGGTTGCTAGGGTGTGGTACATTGTTGCATACGAGCCAACAAACACGTCTGTACGATATTGTGGAGCTGAGATATGGCTTATTCATATGTTTGTATGGTTACTAGGGTACGCTATATGGTTGCTATGGTGTTGCTAGGCGGTTGCTAGGGTGTTTTAGGTGGTTGCTATGGTATTCTGGATGGTTGGTATGGTGTTACTAGGTGGTTGGTAGTGTTCACATTTGGTTACTATAGAGTTTTTATAATGTTCATGGCATGATTTAGCACTTAGCTAATCAATATTAGCATGTAGCTATTCACAGCTAGCATGTTTAGCATGTAGCAAGTCCTGTTTGCTAGCATGAGTCAAAAGAGCCAACCCCCATCTCTATACGATGTTCTGATGCAGAGATATTGGTCTTGCAAAACGGTTGCTAGGGTACTCTGTTTGGTTGCTAGGGAGTGGCTTGGCAGCTGCCAATCATGAAGCTCCAAAGTCAATGTGAATGTATAAACCAACCCCCATCTCTATACGACGTTTTGATGCAGAGATATAGGTCTTGCAAAATGGTTGCTAGGGTACCTTGTTTGGTTGCTAGGGAGTGGCTTGGCAGCTGCCAATCATGAAACTCCAAAGGCTGCTTGTCAGTATGAATGATATAAACCAACTCCCATGCCTCTGTGACATTCAGAATGGACGATATTCCTCTTTGGATTTTGGTTGCTAAGGTGCTCGACAATGGTTGCTAGGGCGTGGCTAGGAAGTGTTGAGGTGATTCATGATTGGCTGTTTGCTGCCCCGAGTCAAACCAGACCACCCTCATGTTTCTATGACAATTCAGTCCAGAGATATCCCTTCGATCTCTTTCAATGGAAGTCTATGGAACTTGTTGCTAAGGAGCTCTAAATGGTTGCTAGGGCGTGGCTTGATAGCTTCACAATGATCCAAGGAGAATGATTGGCCGTCTGAGTAAAATGAGCCCGCCCCTTTGTCTCTACGACACTGTGATCCAGAGTTATGTTCAATATAAAAGCGGTTTCTATGGTGTAGGACGGCCCATTTCATGGGCCGTCCTACACCATAGTAAGTCAATGGGGCAACTTTGGGCAGCTCCTGCCCCACAGGGGTGCAACTTTTACCCCATTGTGTGGTATGTTCTTACAGAGCCTGTCAGCCTCTTCAAATGTGGCAAATTTCACGTTTCTGTGACATCCTCGTTCCGAGCTACGACTCGTCAAAGTTTGACGCAATGTTAAGTCTATGGGATTTTTCGGCCGGTTTTTCGCCCCTGGGGCGAACATCGTACCCCCGATCCCTTATAAAAGTCATAGCACACCATTCCCGAACAGGCCGCACGTTTTGACACCTCATTCGTGGGTCTGTGACAAAAACTGCGGGAGGAGTAGCGCGTCAAAAAGTGGCCAGAAGAATAATAAGAATAAGAATAAGAACTAGAATGTACATTTCCAGAAGAAAATGTGAAGTGGTGCTTGCAGTGGCAAATCTCGCTACTCGGTTGCTAGGGTGTGGTACATGATTGCATACGAGCCAACAAACATGTCTGTACGATGTTCTGGTGCTGAGATATGGCTTATTCATGCTGTTCAGGTGGCTGCTAGGGTGTTTTGGGTGGTTGCTAGGGTGTTCTGTTGGTTGCTAGGGTAATTGTGGGTGGTTGCTAGGGCGTTGCTAGGGTGTTCTGGGTGGTTGCTAGGTGGTTGCTAGGGTGTTCTGGGTGGTTGCTATTGTGTTGCTAGGCGGTTGCTAGGGTATTCTGGGTGGTTGCTAGGGCATTGCTAGGCAGTTGCTAGGGCGTTGCTAGGCGGTTGCTATGGTGTTCTGGGTGGTTGCTATGGTGTTTCTAGGTGGTTGCTAGGGTATTCTGGGTGGTTGCTAGGCGGTTGCTAGGGTGTTCTGGGTGGTTGCTATGGTGTTGCTAGGTGGTTGCTAGGGTATTCTGGGTGGTTGCTATGGTGTTACTAAGCGGTTGCTAGGGTATTCTGGGTGGTTGATAAGCTGTTGTTAGGTGGTTGCTAGGGTGTTCTGGGTGGTTGCTAGGGTGTTGCTAGGCGGTTGCTAAGGTGTTCTGGGTGGTTGCTAGGATGTTGCTAGGTGGTTGCTAGGGTATTCTGGGTGGTTGCTAGGGTGTTGCTAGGCGGTTGCTAGGGTGTTCTGGGTGGTTGCTAGGGTGATGCCAGGTGATTGCTAGGGTGTTCTGGGTGGTTGCTAGGGTGTTGCTAGGTGGTTGCTAGGGTGTTCTGTGTGGTTGCTAGGGTGTTGCTAGGCAGTTGCTAGGATGTTCTGAGTGGTTGCTAGGGTGTTGCTAGGGTATTCTGGGTGGTTGCTAGGGTGTTGCTAGGCGGTTGCTAGGGTATTCTGGGTGGTTGCTAGGGTGTTGCTAGGCGGTTGCTAGGGTGTTCTGGGTGGTTGCTAGGGTGTTGCTAGGCAGTTGCTAGGGTATTCTGGGTGGTTGCTATGGTGTTGCTAGGCGGTTGCTAGGGTGTTTTAGGTGGTTGCTATGGTATTCTGGATGGTTGCTATGGTGTTACTAGGTGGTTGGTAGTGTTCACATTTGGTTACTATAGAGTTTTTATAATGTTCATGGCATGATTTAGCACTTAGCTAATCAATATTAGCATGTAGCTATTCACAGCTAGCATGTTTAGCATGTAGCAAGTCCTGTTTGCTAGCATGAGTCAAAAGAGCCAACCCCCATCTCTATACGATGTTCTGATGCAGAGATATTGGTCTTGCAAAACGGTTGCTAGGGTACTCTGTTTGGTTGCTAGGGAGTGGCTTGGCAGCTGCCAATCATGAAGCTCCAAAGTCAATGTGAATGTATAAACCAACCCCCATCTCTATACGACGTTTTGATGCAGAGATATAGGTCTTGCAAAATGGTTGCTAGGGTACCTTGTTTGGTTGCTAGGGAGTGGCTTGGCAGCTGCCAATCATGAAACTCCAAAGGCTGCTTGTCAGTATGAATGATATAAACCAACTCCCATGCCTCTGTGACATTCAGAATGGACGATATTCCTCTTTGGATTTTGGTTGCTAAGGTGCTCGACAATGGTTGCTAGGGCGTGGCTAGGAAGTGTTGAGGTGATTCATGATTGGCTGTTTGCTGCCCCGAGTCAAACCAGACCACCCTCATGTTTCTATGACAATTCAGTCCAGAGATATCCCTTCGATCTCTTTCAATGGAAGTCTATGGAACTTGTTGCTAAGGAGCTCTAAATGGTTGCTAGGGCGTGGCTTGATAGCTTCACAATGATCCAAGGAGAATGATTGGCCGTCTGAGTAAAATGAGCCCGCCCCTTTGTCTCTACGACACTGTGATCCAGAGTTATGTTCAATATAAAAGCGGTTTCTATGGTGTAGGACGGCCCATTTCATGGGCCGTCCTACACCATAGTAAGTCAATGGGGCAACTTTGGGCAGCTCCTGCCCCACAGGGGTGCAACTTTTACCCCATTGTGTGGTATGTTCTTACAGAGCCTGTCAGCCTCTTCAAATGTGGCAAATTTCACGTTTCTGTGACATCCTCGTTCCGAGCTACGACTCGTCAAAGTTTGACGCAATGTTAAGTCTATGGGATTTTTCGGCCGGTTTTTCGCCCCTGGGGCGAACATCGTACCCCCGATCCCTTATAAAAGTCATAGCACACCATTCCCGAACAGGCCGCACGTTTTGACACCTCATTCGTGGGTCTGTGACAAAAACTGCGGGAGGAGTAGCGCGTCAAAAAGTGGCCAGAAGAATAATAAGAATAAGAATAAGAATAAGAATAAGAATAAGAACTAGAATGTACATTTCCAGAAGAAAATGTGAAGTGGTGCTTGCAGTGGCATACTCACCACTCGGTTGCTAGGGTGTGGTACATGATTGCATACGAGCTAACAAACATGTCTGTACAATGTACTGGTGCTGAGATATGGCTTATTCATGTTGTTCAGGTGGTTGCTAGGGTGTTTTGGGTGGTTTCTAGGGTATTCTGGGTGGTTGCTAGGGCGTTGCTAGGCGGTTGCTAGGGTATTCTGGGTGGTTGCTATGGTGTTGCTAGGCGGTTGCTAGGGTATTCTGGGTGGTTGCTAGGGCGTTGCTAGGCAGTTGCTAGGGTATTCTTGGTGGTTGCTAGGGCGTTGCTAGGCGGTTGCTAGGGTGTTCTGGGTGGTTGCTATGGTGTTGCTAGGTGGTTGCTAGGGTATTCTGGGTGGTTGCTATGGCGTTGCTAGGCGGTTGCTAGGGTGTTCTGGGTGGTTCCTAGGCGGTTGCCAGGGTATTCTGGGTGGTTGCTATGGTGTTGCTAGGCGGTTGCTAGGGTATTCTGGGTGGTTGCTAGGACGTTGCTAGGTATTCTGGGTGGTTGCTATGGTGTTACTAGGTGGTTGGTATTTGTCACAGATGGTTACTATTGGAGTTCTTAACACTTTCTTGGCATGATTTAGCACTTACCTAATCACTATTAGCATGTAGATATTCACAGCTAGCATGTGTAGCATGTTGGAAGCCCTGTTTGCTAGCATGAGTCAAAACAGCCAAACCACATCTCTATACGATGTTCTGATGCAGAGATATAGGTCTTGCAAAATGGTTGCTAGGGTACTCTGTTTGGTTGCTAGGGAATGGCTTGGCAGCTGCCAGTCATCAAAGTCCAAAGGTTGCTTGTCAGTATGAATGATATAAACCAACTCCCATGCCTCTGTGACATTCAGAATGGAAGATATCCCTCTACAGCTTTTAGTTGCTAAGGTGCTCGACAATGGTTGCTAGGGAGGGGCTAGGAAGTGTTGAGAGGATTCATGATTGGCTGTGTGCTGCCCCGAGTCAAACGAGACCACCCTTGTGTTTCTATGACACTTCTATCCGGAGATATTCTTTTGACCTCTTTCAATGGAAGTCTATGGGACTTGTTGCTAAGGTGCTCTAAATGGTTGCTAGGGCGTGGCTTAATAGCTTCACAATGATCCTGAGAGACTGACTGGTCATCTGAGAAAAATGAGCCCGTCCCCTTGTCTCTATGACACTGTGATCCAAAGCTATGTTCAATACAAAATCCCTATGCAATGTGTACACCATAGTAAGTCAATGGGGCAAATTTGAGCAGCTCCTGCCCCAGGGGTGCAACTTTTACCCCATTGTGAGGTATGTTCTTACAGAGCCTGCCAGCCTCTTCAAATGTGGTAAATTACAAGTTTCTGAGAAATCATTGGTCAGTGCTACGAGTCGTCAAAGTTTGTGGCAATGTTAAGTCTATGGGATTTTTTTTACCCAATGATTTGCCCCTGGGGCAAACACCGTACCCCCGATCGGTAAGAAAAGTCACAGCACACCTCTCCTCAATAATCCGCACAATTTGACGCCTCAATCAGGGGTCTGTGATGTCGGCGTGTATTTTTTAACAGATGATTACTATGGAGTTTTTAAAAGGAGTTTTTATAGAGTTATTTAGTATGGCACGAGGCCGCGCCCACGGTTGCTAGGGTGCTGTAACTGGTTGCTATGGTGTGGCTATGAAGATTTTAGGCCATTACTTATTGGTTGCTTGATAAAATAAATCCTCTGAGGGAGAGAGAGAGGGAGAGAAACGCAGGGGTGTCAGGCCCTTTGTGTCTGTGTGTGTGAAAAAGTCGGTTGGGATTTGAAATTCTGGACATTCTGCAATGTTAAGTCAATGGGACTTTTTTGGCCGCTTTTTCGTCCGCTGTGCGATCATCGTACACCCGATCGCTTAGAAAAGTCATAGCACACCTCTCCTCAATGAGCCGGTCGATTTGACGCCTCACTCAGGGGTCTATGGCAAACTTTGCGGGAGGAGTTACGCGCCAAACTTTTGTGTGGAATAAGAATAATAACTAGAACGTACATTTCCGGAAGAAAATGTGAAGTGGTGCTTGCAGTGGCAAAACTCGCCACTCGGTTGCTAGGGTGTGGTACATGATTGCATACAAGCCAACAAACATGTCTGTACTATGTTCTGGTGCTGAGATATGGCTTATTCATGTTGTTCAGGTGGTTGCTAGGGCGTTGCTAAGGTGCTCTGAGTGGTTGCTAGGGTGTTTTGGGTGGTTGCTAGGGTATTCTGGGTGGTTGCTAGGGTGTTCTGGTTGGTTGCTAGGTTATTTTGGGTGGTTGCTAGGGCATTGCTAGGGTGATCTTGGTGGTTGCTAGGGTGTTCTGGGTGGTTGCTAGGCGGTTGCTAGGGTATTCTGGGTGGTTGCTAGGGCGTTGCTAGGCAGTTGCTAGGGTATTCTGGGTGGTTGCTAGGGTGTTCTGGGTGGTTGCTAGGCGGTTGCTAGGGTATTCTGGGTGGTTGCTAGGATGTTGCTAGGTGGTTGCTAGGGTATTCTGGGTGGTTGCTAGGGCGTTGCTAGGCGGTTGCTAGGGTGTTCTGGGTGGTTGCTAGGCGGTTGCTAGGGTATTCTGGGTGGTTGCTATGGTGTTGCTAGGCGGTTGCTAGGGTATTCTGGGTGGTTGCTAGGGCGTTGCTAGGGTATTCTGGATCGTTGCTAGGATGTTTCTGGGTGGTTGCTAGGGTGTTCTAGGTGGTTGCTATGGTCTTGCTAGGCGGTTGCTAGGGTGTTCTGGGTGGTTGCTATGTTGTTGCTAGGTGGTTGCTAGGGTATTCTGATTGTTGCTAGGTAGTTGCTTGGGTATTCTGGGTGGTTGCTATGGTGTCACTAGGTGGTTGGTATTTGTCACAGATGGTTACTATTGGAGTTCTTAACACTTTCTTGGCATGATTTAGCACTTACCTAATCGCTATTAGCATGTAGCTATTCACAGCTAGCATGTGTAGCATGTTGGAAGCCCTGTCTGCTACCATGAGTCAAAAGAACCAACCTCCATCTCTATACGATGTACTGATGCAGAGATATATGTATTGCAAAATGGTTGCTAGGGTACTCTGTTTGGTTGCTAGGGAGTGGCTTGGCAGCTGCCAATCATGAAGCCCCAAAGACTGATTGTCAGTGTGAATGATATAAACCAACTCCCATGCCTCTGTGACATTTAGAATGGAAGATATCCCTATTTGGATTTTGGTTGCTAAGGTGCTTGACAATGGTTGCTAGGGAGGGGCTAAGAAGTGTTGACATGATTCATGATTGGCTGTTTGCTGCCCCGAGTCAAACTTGTGTTAACCCCATCTCATTATGATGTTCTGATGCAGAGATATAGGTCTTGCAAAATGGTTGTTAGGGTACTCTGTTTGGTTGCTAGGGAGTGGGTTGGCAGCTGCCAGTCATTAAAGTCCAAAGGTCGCTTGTCAGTATGAATGATAAACTAACTCCCATGCCTCTGTGACATTCAGAATGGAAGATATCCCTCTATAGATTTTAGTTGCTATGGTGCTTAACAATGGTTGCTAGGGAGGGGCTAGGAAGTGTTGAGGTGATTCATGATTGGCTGTTTGCTGCCCCGAGTCAAACGAGACCACCCTTGTGTTTCTATGACGCTTCTATCCGGAGATATTCTTTTGACCTCTTTCAATGGAAGTCTATGTAACTTGTTGCTAAGGCGCTCTAAATGGTTGCTAGGGAGTGGCTTGGCAGCTGGCAGTCATCAAAGTCCAAAGGTTGCTTGTCAGTATGATTGATATAAACCAACTCCCATGCCTCTGTGACATTCAGAATGGAAGATATCCCTCTATAGGTTTTAGTTGTTAATGTGCTCAACAATGGTTGCTAGGGAGGGGCTAGGAAGTGTTGAGTTGATTCATGATTGGCTGTTTGCTGCCCCGAGTCAAATGAGACCACTCTTGTGTTTCTATGACACTTCTAACCGGAGATATCCTTTTGATCTCTTTCAATGGAAGTCTATGGGACTTGTTGCTAAGGTGCTCTAAATGGTTGCTAGGGCGTGGCTTAAAAGCTTCACAATGGTCCTAAGAGACTGATTGGTCATCTGAGTAAAATGAGCCCTCCCCCTTGTCTCTATGACACTGTGATCCAGAGCTATGTTCAATACAAAATCCCTATGCAATGTGTAGGACGGCCCATGAAATGTGAGTCACCATAGTAAGTCACTATGTCAGTCACCATAGTAAGTCAATGGGGCAACTTTGGGCTGCTCCTGACCCCCAGGGGTGCAACTTTTACCCCATTGTGAGGTATGTTCTTACAGAGCCTGTCAGCCTCTTCAAATGTTGTAAATTACATGTCTCTGCGAAATTCTCGCTCTGAGCTATGACTCGTCAAAGTTCGTCGCTATGTTAAGTCTATGGGATTTTTTGCCCAATTTTTTGCCCCTGGGGCGACCATCGTACCCCCGATCGCTTATAAAAGTCATAGCACACCATTCCCGAATAATCCGCACGATTTGACGCCTCATTCGTGGGTCTGTGACAAAAGCTGCGGGAGGAGTTACGCGCCAAACTTTTGTGTGGAATAAGAATAATAACTAGAATGTACATTTCCAGAAGAAAATGTGAAGTGGTGCTTGCAGTGGCAAAACTCGCCGCTCGGTTGCTAGGGTGTGGTACATTGTTGCATACGAGCCAACAAACACGTCTGTACGATATTGTGGAGCTGAGATATGGCTTATTCATATGTTTGTATGGTTACTAGGGTACGCTATATGGTTGCTATGGTGTTGCTAGGCGGTTGCTAGGGTGTTTTAGGTGGTTGCTATGGTATTCTGGATGGTTGGTATGGTGTTACTAGGTGGTTGGTAGTGTTCACATTTGGTTACTATAGAGTTTTTATAATGTTCATGGCATGATTTAGCACTTAGCTAATCAATATTAGCATGTAGCTATTCACAGCTAGCATGTTTAGCATGTAGCAAGTCCTGTTTGCTAGCATGAGTCAAAAGAGCCAACCCCCATCTCTATACGATGTTCTGATGCAGAGATATTGGTCTTGCAAAACGGTTGCTAGGGTACTCTGTTTGGTTGCTAGGGAGTGGCTTGGCAGCTGCCAATCATGAAGCTCCAAAGTCAATGTGAATGTATAAACCAACCCCCATCTCTATACGACGTTTTGATGCAGAGATATAGGTCTTGCAAAATGGTTGCTAGGGTACCTTGTTTGGTTGCTAGGGAGTGGCTTGGCAGCTGCCAATCATGAAACTCCAAAGGCTGCTTGTCAGTATGAATGATATAAACCAACTCCCATGCCTCTGTGACATTCAGAATGGACGATATTCCTCTTTGGATTTTGGTTGCTAAGGTGCTCGACAATGGTTGCTAGGGCGTGGCTAGGAAGTGTTGAGGTGATTCATGATTGGCTGTTTGCTGCCCCGAGTCAAACCAGACCACCCTCATGTTTCTATGACAATTCAGTCCAGAGATATCCCTTCGATCTCTTTCAATGGAAGTCTATGGAACTTGTTGCTAAGGAGCTCTAAATGGTTGCTAGGGCGTGGCTTGATAGCTTCACAATGATCCAAGGAGAATGATTGGCCGTCTGAGTAAAATGAGCCCGCCCCTTTGTCTCTACGACACTGTGATCCAGAGTTATGTTCAATATAAAAGCGGTTTCTATGGTGTAGGACGGCCCATTTCATGGGCCGTCCTACACCATAGTAAGTCAATGGGGCAACTTTGGGCAGCTCCTGCCCCACAGGGGTGCAACTTTTACCCCATTGTGTGGTATGTTCTTACAGAGCCTGTCAGCCTCTTCAAATGTGGCAAATTTCACGTTTCTGTGACATCCTCGTTCCGAGCTACGACTCGTCAAAGTTTGACGCAATGTTAAGTCTATGGGATTTTTCGGCCGGTTTTTCGCCCCTGGGGCGAACATCGTACCCCCGATCCCTTATAAAAGTCATAGCACACCATTCCCGAACAGGCCGCACGTTTTGACACCTCATTCGTGGGTCTGTGACAAAAACTGCGGGAGGAGTAGCGCGTCAAAAAGTGGCCAGAAGAATAATAAGAATAAGAATAAGAACTAGAATGTACATTTCCAGAAGAAAATGTGAAGTGGTGCTTGCAGTGGCAAATCTCGCTACTCGGTTGCTAGGGTGTGGTACATGATTGCATACGAGCCAACAAACATGTCTGTACGATGTTCTGGTGCTGAGATATGGCTTATTCATGCTGTTCAGGTGGCTGCTAGGGTGTTTTGGGTGGTTGCTAGGGTGTTCTGTTGGTTGCTAGGGTAATTGTGGGTGGTTGCTAGGGCGTTGCTAGGGTGTTCTGGGTGGTTGCTAGGTGGTTGCTAGGGTGTTCTGGGTGGTTGCTATTGTGTTGCTAGGCGGTTGCTAGGGTATTCTGGGTGGTTGCTAGGGCATTGCTAGGCAGTTGCTAGGGCGTTGCTAGGCGGTTGCTATGGTGTTCTGGGTGGTTGCTATGGTGTTTCTAGGTGGTTGCTAGGGTATTCTGGGTGGTTGCTAGGCGGTTGCTAGGGTGTTCTGGGTGGTTGCTATGGTGTTGCTAGGTGGTTGCTAGGGTATTCTGGGTGGTTGCTATGGTGTTACTAAGCGGTTGCTAGGGTATTCTGGGTGGTTGATAAGCTGTTGTTAGGTGGTTGCTAGGGTGTTCTGGGTGGTTGCTAGGGTGTTGCTAGGCGGTTGCTAAGGTGTTCTGGGTGGTTGCTAGGATGTTGCTAGGTGGTTGCTAGGGTATTCTGGGTGGTTGCTAGGGTGTTGCTAGGCGGTTGCTAGGGTGTTCTGGGTGGTTGCTAGGGTGATGCCAGGTGATTGCTAGGGTGTTCTGGGTGGTTGCTAGGGTGTTGCTAGGTGGTTGCTAGGGTGTTCTGTGTGGTTGCTAGGGTGTTGCTAGGCAGTTGCTAGGATGTTCTGAGTGGTTGCTAGGGTGTTGCTAGGGTATTCTGGGTGGTTGCTAGGGTGTTGCTAGGCGGTTGCTAGGGTATTCTGGGTGGTTGCTAGGGTGTTGCTAGGCGGTTGCTAGGGTGTTCTGGGTGGTTGCTAGGGTGTTGCTAGGCAGTTGCTAGGGTATTCTGGGTGGTTGCTATGGTGTTGCTAGGCGGTTGCTAGGGTGTTTTAGGTGGTTGCTATGGTATTCTGGATGGTTGCTATGGTGTTACTAGGTGGTTGGTAGTGTTCACATTTGGTTACTATAGAGTTTTTATAATGTTCATGGCATGATTTAGCACTTAGCTAATCAATATTAGCATGTAGCTATTCACAGCTAGCATGTTTAGCATGTAGCAAGTCCTGTTTGCTAGCATGAGTCAAAAGAGCCAACCCCCATCTCTATACGATGTTCTGATGCAGAGATATTGGTCTTGCAAAACGGTTGCTAGGGTACTCTGTTTGGTTGCTAGGGAGTGGCTTGGCAGCTGCCAATCATGAAGCTCCAAAGTCAATGTGAATGTATAAACCAACCCCCATCTCTATACGACGTTTTGATGCAGAGATATAGGTCTTGCAAAATGGTTGCTTGGGTACCTTGTTTGGTTGCTAGGGAGTGGCTTGGCAGCTGCCAATCATGAAACTCCAAAGGCTGCTTGTCAGTATGAATGATATAAACCAACTCCCATGCCTCTGTGACATTCAGAATGGACGATATTCCTCTTTGGATTTTGGTTGCTAAGGTGCTCGACAATGGTTGCTAGGGCGTGGCTAGGAAGTGTTGAGGTGATTCATGATTGGCTGTTTGCTGCCCCGAGTCAAACCAGACCACCCTCATGTTTCTATGACAATTCAGTCCAGAGATATCCCTTCGATCTCTTTCAATGGAAGTCTATGGAACTTGTTGCTAAGGAGCTCTAAATGGTTGCTAGGGCGTGGCTTGATAGCTTCACAATGATCCAAGGAGAATGATTGGCCGTCTGAGTAAAATGAGCCCGCCCCTTTGTCTCTACGACACTGTGATCCAGAGTTATGTTCAATATAAAAGCGGTTTCTATGGTGTAGGACGGCCCATTTCATGGGCCGTCCTACACCATAGTAAGTCAATGGGGCAACTTTGGGCAGCTCCTGCCCCACAGGGGTGCAACTTTTACCCCATTGTGTGGTATGTTCTTACAGAGCCTGTCAGCCTCTTCAAATGTGGCAAATTTCACGTTTCTGTGACATCCTCGTTCCGAGCTACGACTCGTCAAAGTTTGACGCAATGTTAAGTCTATGGGATTTTTCGGCCGGTTTTTCGCCCCTGGGGCGAACATCGTACCCCCGATCCCTTATAAAAGTCATAGCACACCATTCCCGAACAGGCCGCACGTTTTGACACCTCATTCGTGGGTCTGTGACAAAAACTGCGGGAGGAGTAGCGCGTCAAAAAGTGGCCAGAAGAATAATAAGAATAAGAATAAGAATAAGAATAAGAATAAGAATAATAAGTATGTGAGATAACAATAGTGTTGCTTTGCCATAGGCAAGCACCACTAATAATAAGTATGTGAGATAACAATAGTGTTGCTTTGCCATAGGCAAGCACCACTAATAATAAGTATGTGAGATAACAATAGTGTTGCTTTGCCATAGGCAAGCACCACTAATAATAAGTATGTGAGATAACAATAGTGTTGCTTTGCCATAGGCAAGCACCACTAATAATAAGTATGTGAGATAACAATAGTGTTGCTTTGCCATAGGCAAGCACCACTAATAATAAGTATGTGAGATAACAATAGTGTTGCTTTGCCATAGGCAAGCACCACTAATAATAAGTATGTGAGATAACAATAGTGTTGCTTTGCCATAGGCAAGCACCACTAATAAGAATAAGAATAATAAGTATGTGAGATAACAATAGTGTTGCTTTGCCATAGGCAAGCACCACTAATAAGTATACACAATAACAATAGTGATGCCTTGCTTTCAGCAAGCACCACTAACTAGAATGTACATTTCCAGAAGAAAATGTGAAGTGGTGCTTGCAGTGGCAAAACTCGCTACTCGGTTGCTAGGGTGTGGTACATGATTGCATACGAGCTAACAAACATGTCTGTACGATGTTCTGGTGCTGAGATATGGCTTATTCATGCTGTTCAGGTGGTTGCTAGGGTGTTCTGGGTGGTTGCTAGGCGGTTGCTAGGGTATTCTGGGTGGTTGCTATGGTGTTGCTAGGTGGTTGCTAGGGTATTCTGGGTGGTTGCTAGGGCGTTGCTAGGCGGTTGCTAGGGTGTTCTGGGTGGTTGCTAGGCGGTTGCTAGGGTATTCTGGGTGGATACTATGGTGTTGCTAGGCGGTTGCTAGGGTATTCTGGGTGGTTGCTAGGGCGTTGCTAGGCAGTTGCTAGGGTATTCTTTGTGGTTGCTAGGGCGTTGCTAGGCGGTTGCTAGGGTGTTCTGAGTGGTTGCTATGGTGTTGCTAAGTGGTTGCTAGGGTATTCTGGGTGGTTGCTATGGCATTGCTAGGCGGTTGCTAGGGTATTCTGGGTGGTTGCTAGGCGGTTGCTAGGATATTCTGGGTGGTTGCTATGGTGTTGCTAGGCGGTTGCTAGGGTATTCTGGGTGGTTGCTAAGTGGTTGCTAGGGTGTTCTGGGTGGTTGCTAGGCGGTTGCTAGGGTATTCTGGGTGGTTGCTAGGCGGTTGCTAGGGTGTTCTGGGTGGTTGCTAGGCATTGCTAGGTGGTTGCTAAGGTATTCTGGGTGCTTGCTATGGTGTTACTAGGTGGTTGATATTTGTCACAGATGGCTACTATTGGAGT
This sequence comes from Gila orcuttii, assembly GCA_026230005.1. Classification (NCBI taxonomy): domain Eukaryota; kingdom Metazoa; phylum Chordata; class Actinopteri; order Cypriniformes; family Leuciscidae; genus Gila; species Gila orcuttii. Next base: position 42,039,807 of record JAPDVR010000016.1, on the reverse strand, counting down.
TCTTAACACTTTCTTGGCATGACTTAGCACTTACCTAATCGCTATTAGCATGTAGCTATTCACAGCTAGCATGTGTAGCATGTTGGAAGCCCTGTTTGCTAGCATGAGTCAAAAGAGCCGAACCACATCTCTATACGATGTTCTGATGCAGAGATATAGGTCTTGCAAAATGGTTGTTAGGGTACTCTGTTTGGTTGCTAGGGAATGGCTTGGCAGCTGCCAGTCATCAAAGTCCAAAGGTTGCTTGTCAGTATGAATGATATAAACCAACTCCCATGCCTCTGTGACATTCAGAATGGAAGATATCCCTCTATAGATTTTAGTTGCTAAGGTGCTCGACAATGGTTGCTAGGGAGGGGCTAGGAAGTGTTGAGGGGATTCATGATTGGCTGTGTGCTGCCCCGAGTCAAACATGACCACCCTTGTGTTTCTATGACACTTCTATCCGGAAATATTCTTTTGACCTCTTTCAATGGAAGTCTATGGGACTTGTTGCTAAGGTGCTCTAAATGGTTGCTAGGGCATGGCTTAATAGCTTCACAATGATCCTGAGAGACTGACTGGTCATCTGAGAAAAATGAGCCCGTCCCCTTGTCTCTATAACACTGTGATCCAGAGCTATGTTCAATACAAAATCCCTATGCAATGGGCCGTCCTACACCATAGTAAGTCAATGGGGCAAATTTGAGCAGCTCCTGCCCCCCAGGGGTGCAACTTTTACCCCATTGTGAGGTATGTTCTTACAGAGCCTGCCAGCCTCTTCAAATGTGGTAAATTACAAGTTTCTGAGAAATCATTGGTCAGTGCTACGAGTCGTCAAAGTTTGTGGCAATGTTAAGTCTATGGGTTTTTTTTACCCAATGATTTGCCCCTGGGGCAAACACCGTACCCCCGATCGGTAAGAAAAGTCACAGCACACCTCTCCTCAATAATCCGCACAATTTGACGCCTCAATCAGGGGTCTGTGATGTCGGCGTGTACTTTTTAACAGATGATTACTATGGAGTTTTTAAAAGGAGTTTTTATAGAGTTTTTATAGAGTTATTTAGTATGCGGCCTCGTGCCTATCGCCCACGGTTGCTAGGGTGCTGTAACTGGTTGCTATGGTGTGGCTATGAAGATTTTAGGCCATTACTTATTGGCTGCTTGATAAAATAAATCCTCTGAGGGAGAGAGAGAGGACCTGACAGCAGGGCTGTCAGGCCCTTTTCTGTGGGTGTGTGTGAAAGTGACAGTTGGGATTTGAATTTCTGAACATTCCGCAATGTTAAGTCAATGGGATTTTTTTGGCGCTTTTTCGTCCGCTGTGCGAACATCGTACACCCGATCGCTTAGAAAAGTCATAGCACACCTCTCCTCAATGAGCCGCACGATTTGACACCTCACTCAGGGGTCTGTGACAAAATTTGCGGGACGAGTTACGCGCCAAACTTTGTCCAGAATAATAAGAATAATAAGTATACACAATAACAATAGTGATGCCTTGCTTTCAGCAAGCACCACTAATAAGTATACACAATAACAATAGTGATGCCTTGCTTTCAGCAAGCACCACTAATAATAAGTATACACAATAACAATAGTGATGCCTTGCTTTCAGCAAGCACCACTAACTAGAATGTACATTTCCGGAAGAAAATGTGAAGTGGTGCTTGCAGTGGCAAAACTCGCCACTCGATTGCTAGGGTGTGGTACATGATTGCAAAAGAGCCAACAAACATGTCTGTACTACGTTCTGGTGCTGAGATATGGCTTATTCAAGTTGTTCAGATGGTTGCTAGGGCGTTGCTAAGGTGTTCTGAGTGGTTGCTATGGTATTCTGGGTGGTTGCTAGGGTATTCTGGGTGGTTGCTAGGTGGTTGCTAGGGTGTTCTGGGTGGTTGCTATGGTGTTGCTAGGCGGTTGCTAGGGTATTCTGGGTGGTTGTTAGGGCATTGCTAGGCAGTTGCTAGGGTATTCTTGGTGGTTGCTAGGGCGTTGCTAGGCGGTTGCTAGGGTGTTCTGGGTGGTTGCTATGGTGTTGCTAGGTGGTTGCTAGGGTATTTTGGGTGGTTGCTAGGCGGTTGCTAGGGTATTCTGGGTGGTTGCTAGGGTGTTCTGGGTGGTTGCTAGGCGGTTTCTAGGGTATTCTGGGTGGTTGCTATGGTGTTGCTAGGTGGTTGCTAGGGTATTCTGGGTGGTTGCTATGGCGTTGCTAGGGTATTCTGGGTGGTTGCTAGGCGGTTGCTAGGGTGTTCTGGGTAGTTGCTAGGCGGTTGCTAGGGTATTCTGCGTGGTTGCTAGGGCGTTGGTAGGCGGTTGCTAGGGTATTCTGGGTGGTTGCTAGGGCGTTGCTAGGCGGTTGCTAGGGTGTTCTGGGTGGTTGCTAGGGTATTCTGGGTGGTTGCTATGGTGTTCCTAGGCGGATGCTAGGGTATTCTGGGTGGTTGCTAGGGCGTTGCTAGGTGGTTGCTAAGGTATTCTGGGTAGTTGGTATGGTGTTACTAGGTGGTTGGTAGTTGTCACAGATGGTTACTATTGGAGTTCTTAACACTTTCTTGGCATGATTTAGCACTTACCTAATCGCTATTAGCATGTAGCTATTCACAGCTAGCATGTGTAACATGTTAGAAGTCCTGTTTGCTAGCATGAGTCAAAAGAGCCAACCTCCATCTCTGTACGATGTTCTGATGCAGAGATATAGGTTTTGCAAAATGGTTGCTAGGGTACTCTATTTGGTTGCTAGGGAGTGGCTTGGTAGCTACCAAACATGAAACTCCAAAGGCTGCTTATCATTATGAATGATATAAACCAACTCCCATGCCTCTGTGACATTTAGAATGGAAGATATCCCTCCATTGATTTTGGTTGCTAAGGTGCTCGACAATGGTTGCTAGGGAGGGGCTAGGAACTGTTGACATGATTCATGTTTGGCTGTTTGCTGCCCAGAGTCAAACTTGTGTTAACCCCATCTCTATATGATGTTCTGATACAGAGATGTAGGTCTTGCATAATGGTTGCTAGGGTAATCTGTTTGGTTACTAGGGAGTGGCTTGGCAACTGCCAATCATGAAACTCCAAAGGCTGGTTGACAGTATGTATGATATAAACCAACTCCCATGCCTCTGTGACATTCAGAATGGAAGATATCCCTCTATGGATATTGGTTGCTAAGGTGCTCGACAATGGTTGCTAGGTAGGGGCTAGGAAGTGTTGATATGATTCATGATTGGCTGTTTGCTGCCCCGAGTCAAACAAGACCACCCTTGTGTTTCTATGACAATTCAGTCCGGAGATATCACTTTGATCTCTTTCAATGGAAGTCTATGTAACTTGTTGCTAAGGTACTCTAAATGGTTGCTAGGGCATGGCTTAATAGCTTCACAATAATCCTGAGAGACTGATTGGTCGTCTGAGTAAAATGAGCCCGCCCCCTTGTCTCTATGACACTGTGATCCAGAGCTATGTTCAATACAAAATCCCTTAGCAATGTGTAGGACGGCCCATCCTACACCATAGTAAGTCAATGGGGCAAATTTGAGCAGCTCCTGCCCCCCAGGGGTGCAACTTTTACCCCATTGTGAGGTATGTTCTTACAGAGCCTGTCAGCCTCTTCAAATGTGGCAAATCACACGTTTCTGTGAAATCTGATTTCTGAGCTATGACTGGTCAAAGTTTGTTGCAATGTTAAGTCTATGGGATTTTTTGTGGCGCTTTTTTGCCCCTGGGGCAATTACCGTACCCCCGATCTCTTAGAAAAGATGTAGCACACTTCTCCTCAATAAGCCACACGATTTGGCGCCTCACTCAGGGGTCTGTGATGTCAGCATGTATTTTTTATAACATAGTAAAAGATGGTTACTATAGAGTTATTATAGAGTTCTTAAAATCTTTATTAACGAGTGCCTTTGGTATGCAGGCCTCATGCCTATGGCCTACGGTTGCTAGGGTGCTGTAATTGATTGCTAGGGTGAGGCTATGAAGATTTTAGGCCATTACTTATTGGCTGCTTGATAATATAAATCCTCTGAGGGAGAGAGAGAGGGAGAGAAATGCAGGGGTGTCAGGCCCTTTGTGTCTGTGTGTGTGAAAAAGTCGGTTGGGATTTGAATTTCTGAACATTCCGCAATGTTAAGTCAATGGGATTTTTTTGGCCGCTTTTTCGTCCGCTGTGCGAACATCGTACACCCGATCGCTTAGAAAAGTCATAGCACACCTCTCCTCAATGAGCCACACGATTTGACGCCTCACTCAGGGGTCTGTGACAAACGGTGCAGGAGGAGTTACGCGCCAAACTTTGTGTGGAATAATTTTTGCAAGATAACACTAGTGTTGCCTTGCCTTTGGCAAGCACCACTAATAACTAGAACGTACATTTCCAGAAGAAAATGTAAAGTGGTGCTTGCAGTGGCAAAACTCGCCACTCGGTTGCTAGGGTGTGGTACATGATTGCATAGGAGCCAACAAACACATCTGTACTACGTTCTGGTGCTGAGATATGGCTTATTCATGTTGTTCAGATGGTTGCTAGGGTGTTGCTAAGGTGTTCTGAGTGGTTGCTAGGGTGTTTTGGGTGGTTGCTAGGGTATTCTGGGTGGTTGCTAGGGTGTTCTGTTGGTTGCTAGGGTATTTTGGGTGGTTGCTAGGGCGTTGCTAGGGTGTTCTGGGTGGTTAATAGGGTGTTCTGGGTGGTTGCTATGGTGTTGCTTGGCGGTTGCTAGGGTATTCTGGGTGGTTGCTAGGGCGTTCTGGGTGGTTGCTAGGCAGTCGCTACGGTATTTTGGGTGGTTGCTAGGGCGTTGCTAGGTGGTTGCTAGGGTATTCTGGTTGGTTGCTATGGTGTTGCTAGGCGGTTGCTAGGTTATTCTGGGTGGTTGCTAGGGCGTTGCTAGGCGGTTGCTAGGGTATTCTGGGTGGTTGCTAGGGCGTTGCTAGGCGGTTGCTAGGGTGTTCTGGGTGGTTGCTATGGTGTTGCTAGGTGGTTGCTAGGCGGTTGCTAGGGTATTCTTGGTGGTTGCTAGGGCGTTGCTAGGCGGTTGCTAGGGTGTTCTGGGTGGTTGCTATGGTGTTGCTAGGTGGTTGCTAGGGTATTCTGGGTGGTTGCTATGGCGTTGCTAGGCGGTTTCTAGGGTATTCTGGGTGGTTGCTAGGCGGTTGCTAGGGTGTTCTGGGTGGTTGCTAGGCGGTTGCTAGGGTATTCTGGGTGGTTGCTATGGTGTTGCTAGGTGGTTGCTAAGGTATTCTGGGTGGTTGCTATGGTGTTACTAGGTGGTTGGTATTTGTCACAGATGGTTACTATTGGAGTTCTTAACACTTTCTTGGCATGATTTAGCACTTACCTAATCACTATTAGCATGTAGATATTCACAGCTAGCATGTGTAGCATGTTGGAAGCCCTGTTTGCTAGCATGAGTCAAAAGAGCCAAACCACATCTCTATACGATGTTCTGATGCAGAGATATAGGTCTTGCAAAATGGTTGCTAGGGCACTCTGTTTGGTTGCTAGGGAATGGCTTGGCAGCTGCCAGTCATCAAAGTCCAAAGGTTGCTTGTCAGTATGAATGATATAAACCAACTCCCATGCCTCTGTGACATTCAGAATGGAAGATATCCCTCTATAGATTTTAGTTGCTAAGGTGCTCGACAATGGTTGCTAGGGAGGGGCTAGGAAGTGTTGAGGGGATTCATGATTGGCTGTGTGCTGCCCCGAGTCAAACGAGACCACCTTTGTGTTTCTATGACACTTCTATCCGGAGATATTCTTTTGACCTCTTTCAATGGAAGTCTATGGGACTTGTTGCTAAGGTGCTCTAAATGCTTGCTAGGGCGTGGCTTAATAGCTTCACAATGATCCTGAGAGACTGATTGGTCATCTGAGTAAAATGAGCCCGTCCCCTTGTCTCTATGACACTGTGATCCAGAGCTATGTTCAATACAAAATCCCTATGCAATGTGTAGGACGGCCCATGAAATGGGCCGTCCTACACCATTGTAAGTCAATGGGGCAACTTTGAGCAGCTCCTGCCCCCCAGGGGTGCAACTTTTACCCCATTGTGAGGTATGTTCTTACAGAGCCTACCAGCCTCTTCAAATGTTGTAAATTACAAGTTTCTGAGAAATCATTGGTCAGTGCTACGAGTCGTCAAAGTTTGTGGCAATGTTAAGTCTATGGGATTTTTTTTACCCAATGATTTGCCCCTGGGGCAAACACCGTACCCCCGATCGGTAAGAAAAGTCACAGCACACCTCTCCTCAATAATCCGCACAATTTGACGCCTCAATCAGGGGTCTGTGATGTCGGCGTGTATTTTTTAACAGATGATTACTATGGAGTTTTTAAAAGGAGTTTTTATAGAGTTTTTATAGAGTTATTTAGTATGGCACGAGGCCTGCGGCTTCGTGCCTATCGCCCACGGTTGCTAGGGTGCTGTAACTGGTTGCTATGGTGAGGCTATGAAGATTTTAGGCCATTACTTATTGGCTGCTTGATAAAATAAATCCTCTGAGGGAGAGAGAGCAGGGCTGTCAGGCCCTTTTCTGTGGGTGTGTGTGAAAGTGACAGTTGGGATTTGAATTTCTGAACATTCCGCAATGTTAAGTCAATGGGATTTTTTTGGCCGCTTTTTCGTCTGCTGTGCGAACATCGTACACCCGATCGCTTAGAAAAGTCATAGCACACCTCTCCTCAATGAGCCGGTCGATTTGACGCCTCACTCAGAGGTCTGTGATAAACGGTGTGGGACGAGTTACGCGCCAAACTTTGTGTGGAATAATTTTTGCAAGATAACACTAGTGTTGCCTTGCCTTTGGCAAGCACCACTAATAAGTATACAGAAGAACACTAGTGTTGCTTTGCCTATGGCAAGCACCACTAATAAGTATACAGAAGAACACTAGTGTTGCTTTGCCTATGGCAAGCACCACTAACAAGTATACAGAAGAACACTAGTGTTGCTTTGCCTATGGCAAGCACCACTAATAATAATAAGTATACAGAAGAACACTAGTGTTGCTTTGCCTATGGCAAGCACCACTAATTATCTATACAAATTGGCAATATTTGTGTGTTTGAGATATTAAATGCACCCAGTACATGTGAAAAATATGACAGAAATTCAAAATGTCTGCTTTCTCTACGCGCGTCATCAGTTCTGTGGCGCTGGAGAAATGACCCAGGGAGGCGGGTCTGTGGAGCAGTTTAGCCAATTGCTGATTAAATAAATGTTTGACATAAACTCTAGCCAATCAGCGAGCTCAAATCTAGTCCGCTATGGGCGATTCTTTTAGCGCCCGCGCCGATCTCTATCAGACAGTCACAGGCACAACAGGCTAGCGATAAAGGGAAGCGGCGCGAGGCTTCTCTCGGAGCTGGTACAGTACAAACACCGGCTAGCTGATGCGCTCATGCTAATGCCTTACGGTGCTTTCCATTCTTACTTTTTAAAACAACGGGGACAGATCCAGCATCAGTTACCGGAGTGAGGGATATGAAGCACTGTCTGAGAAAGTAACTAACGTTAAACAGTTTGAGTTCAATTTCAAATGCAAATGGACATTTTGTGCAATATTTATTTTGTGTGTGTGTAAGAATGCCTCAACCTTTTAATATTGGCATTAAATAATTACTGACTTGATCACAGATCACTGGTATCCTGCAGTTTGTATTGTGTTTGGGTGGTTATTAATAATAATAATAATAGTGATGATGATTTTATTTATATAGGCCTAGCGCCTTTCCAACACCCAAGGTCGCTTTACAAAGACAGGTTACACAAACAAAATAACGCGTCTCTTTGTTTTTACAATCATTGCATATTTCTCTATTGAACATTTTTTTATCTAAAGCATTATTTATTTTATAAAGGTAAAAAATGCACTGGAAATGTGGATTTAAGGGGCAAATATTGTCCTTACTGAAGGAGTGACTGCAGAGAGCGTTACGCAGGAGGAGGTTAAAAGCCTCAGGGGTAAAACACTCTAAGAGGACCACTGGGTTAAGCAATACAACAACATCAACATTAAAGCACAATACACACACCAAGGCCAGAAAGTAATACACAGAGTCACTTACAAAGTTAGGTTAAAGATACTAACAAAGAGGGATTCAAACAAACAACATATAATAATGTATAATTTACAGACTGTGAGCTGAAGAGTAATATTCAGAGAAAAACATTGTTTTTAAGAGGTTTTGAATGAGAGAAGGGTGGATGCTTGACGGATTGAGGAAGAGCCACAACGCTAAAAGACCTGATGATATTTTTCACCAGCCGATACTGCTTAAAATAAACTAAACAGTAATAATGTACAGTATAATGATACTAACTGTAGTTTCTCCAGCTTGAATTGTGGGTTCATCAGTAGATCACTGAGGTTTTTCACTGCAGAGTCTCCTAGTTTATTCACACTCAGGTCCAGATCTCTCAGGTGTGATGGGTTTGATTTCAGAGCTGAAGTCAGGATGAGACTCTGTTTCTCTGTAATACTGCAATCACTCAGACTGAAGACAGAAAGAGAAAATGACTCAAATCCATGTTCAGTTCATGTGTGAGTTAAAAGCATCATTAATAAATGCCATACAGTCACTAATACACCAGCAAAATCATGGAAACTTAATGATATGAATAATCCAAGACAGGAGCATTTGAGGAAACTAGTTACAATGCAAGTCTGGATCCGTCCTCACTCCACAAATAAGTTAACTTATCACTGTAGATTAATATATAGGATCAATATAGAAACAATAGAAAAGTTAAAATTTAAATGGACTGATTTCACATTTTCATCATCAGAAAATCTTGTACATGAATGACAATTTATTTCTAGTCATTTTAAAGTGTAGTTTACATCTAATTATAAAACGGTTAGTTCCAATCCTTGATTCTGATTGGTCAATATCTGTGTTTTATTCACGATAAACACGGCTATGACGCTTCACCCAACGGCTCTATGTATCACTACACAACACCCCTAGCAACCACTCTTAGCAACGGCTCTATGTATCACTACACAACACCCCTAGCAACCACTCTTAGCAACGGCTCTATGTATCACTACACAACACCCCTAGCAACCACTCTTAGCAACGTAAACACATGTTTGATCTCACTGATATTGTTCACTGAAGCTTATAGAGTAGAGTATTGTGAGAGATCGAGTAAGCGAGTGTTCCTGCATTTACAGTAGATATAGCATTTTCCTTCAGGTCAGACCTATATTCATAATAAAAAATCTGTTTGAATGTTCGCTGCGATATCTTGTGCTTTTAACAGTCAAGGGGTTTCCGTGCCCTAGTCATTTATCAGTTGTGTCTTGCTTTTCCGTGTTCACAAGTTTCAGTCCTTTCAATATAAAAGTCTTCTCTACTGACTGACTCACTCATAAAGACAGTCTTTGTCTTCATCTAATGGAGAAAATATGTATGTAACTTCTGTTGCTGTTTACGGTCAGGGACTATTTTTTCCAGCAGAAGGAAGGCTTTTAGTTATTTTACTTAATGCAAGTTGCATAGATAGATATTTTTCGGCTTTAATATCTGTATTGTGTGGTAACCGTTTTATAAAAGCAATAAGGTACTGGAGGCTAGTGCTGTATGGTGAATAAGTCACGGCTGACTCACTTCACGTCGAGCCTAACAACGCCCTTCAGCCGTGACTTATTCACCATACAGCACAGCCTCCAGTACCTTATTGCTTACACACACATTCTGCTTAATAAATTAAGATTTAGTGAAAAGTGCCATTAGTCCAGTATAACTGTAACTGTCAGAATAATTTACTGTCATTTGTTACGCTGTTTTTAGTCTGTTATCACTTCTGTATTGTTTCAAAGCAAAGATTTGTCAGATTTCAGTATATAAAACAATTTTATGGCCACAAAGTTTAAAATGCTTCACAGTTTAATGCTCTTTCTAATGATACACATAACAAACCGTTAACTAATAGTATTTCTGAATCTTTCTTCAGATGGAGAAACACCAGAAAGTGCAGTGCTATAAATGATGAGACTTGAGTCCAGTTGCCTTAAAATAAACTAAACAGTAAACTTTAATCACACTGTCACTGCTGTACAGTATAATGATACTAACTGTAGTTTCTCCAGCTTGAATTGTGGGTTCATCAGTAGATCACTGAGGTTTTTCACTCCTGAGTCTCCTAGATTATTCCCGCTCAGGTCCAGCTCTCTCAGGTGTGATGGGTTTGATTTCAGAGCTGAAGTCAGGATGAGACTCTGTTTCTCTGTAATACTGCAATTACTCAGACTGAAGACAGAAAGAGAAAATTACTCAGATCAATGATGAACATCTTATTAACCCTTTAAACCCTGAAGGCATTTTTAGTGACACACACAAAAGTAAAGAATCAAAACTCCAAAACTAAATCAGGGAGAGTTAAAAGGTAGATATCATTTGATAGAAAACTTTGTATATTTTCAGATTTTTTTTTTTATATTACATTTGGACAATCTCATGCTGAGACACTGCTGATAAAAGACAAAAAAAGTGTGCTGAAGGGAAATGTTACATATCTTTCTTATTTGACATGCCATAACTCAGGAAGGAAATAAGGTATGAGGAAAATATATATTCCCCTACATGTGATCTGCATCTGGATCAAATTTTGTGGTGATAGCATAAAGTAATCAAAAGTTACAGCATTTGGAAACAAGCTAGCCTTTTTGTTTAGCACTTGACCCCTCAAAGGCATTATTAAAATTGTTGTTCCTCTGTGAGGAATATCTTGAGTCCAGAGTCAACATAATCCATAGTAAAGACTCTAAGCTTTGAAATGACACTAATTTTGTGTTGATCAAGGCAGTAGTTTGAACAATATGATTATTAATTTTCCCGTAGCTAGGTGGCGTCTCCAGCAGTTCACTGCGGTTTACAGGGACGACTCAGAACTCGTCAAGAGTTGATCGAAATGGTCAGATGCATTAAAAAGCAGAGTTTCTAAGCTTTGAAGTAATACATATTTTGTGTTATTCCATTCAGTGGTTGCTTAGTAATTTGATTATGATTTTTTTCATGGGGGTTATAGGGGTTAAAGAGCTACAGCATATAGTCTGTCATTTAGTCTATAGTTCCCATATTCTGCTTGTAATCGTGTCACACTAGCTCTGTTTGCTGGAAACTGTTGTTTATTCTGTCATTTTTTAAACTATTTATTTTTATGTCTTGTTTATTGCAGCAGCAGATGCAAATCTCATGATATTTCTGCAGAACAACATGTACACAATCAGTACATTGTTAAAAATACTTTAAATGCAATTATTTACTAGTTCAACACTTATTTTAATATTGACCAATGGCAAAGGCCAGGGGCTCATTTATAACCGTTGCACAAAACTGGCCCTGAAAGAGGTGTACGCCACTTCCAACGTATAAGTTGTGATTTATAAACACAAACTTGACAGGAAAATGTGCGCACCTGCACACAAACTCTGAGCCGTGCGAACGCACATTTGAGACGGAGGAGTTTGGTGTCACCGATGGGGAATTTTGCGCAGGTTCTGGCGTACGCACGGTTTTATAAGTGAATATTTTTTTGGCACACGCCATTTCTGGCTTTGGGCGCACATACACTTTTAGTAAGGATCCTACACAGTTTTATAAACGAGAACCCAGAAGATGCAATCCTACGGTATAATCAGTGTAACTTAAAGGTGCAGTGTGTGATTTTTAGCGGCATCTAGTGGGGAGGTTACGAATTGCAACCAACAAAAGTTACGGTGGCCGACAGGAAAATATTTTGTCATCTGAGACAGCAGAGAGTAGCAGTTCAGCAATGAGGTTTCTTTACAAGGATAAATTAAGAAATTATGTTTACTTAATTTTTCAGTAAAACTATATGTTATTGCGAATATTATTGTTACTTGTTCATCATTGTGTTAGTGTTTTATTCGCTGAACTAAGCTTGCTTCCTTGCACGAAGAGCAACATATTAACGAAACATGTTTGTCCGTTTAGGGCCACTGTAGAAACATGTCGGCGCATTTCAGTGTAAGGGAACCCGCGGTGTGTGTAGACAGAAACTGCTCATTCTAAGGTAATATAAACATAACGGTTCATTATGAAGGTCTTTATACACCACTGAAAACATAGTTATGGATCTTATATTGCATTTCTGTCAATAGATCCTCAGAAATATTACACAATTCACCTTTAAACTAAACTTTAATCACACTGTCACTGCTGTATAGTATAATGATACTAACTGTAGTTTCTCCAGCTTGAATTGTGGGTTCATCAGTAGATCACTGAGGTTTTTCACTGCAGAGTCTCCTAGTTTATTCCAGCTCAGCTCCAGCTCTCTCAGGTGTGATGGGTTTGATTTCAGAGCTGAAGTCAGAGCAGAACAACCTTCATCTGTCATATAACAGCAGCTTAACCTACAGCAGAGAGAGAGAGAGAGAGAGAGAGAGAGAGAGAGAGAGAGAGAGAGAGAGAGAGAGAGAGAGAGAGAGAGAGAGTGAGAGAGAGAGAGAGAGAGAGACCTTTAACACTCCTTAATTTATAATTACACTGTATAGACATACCTCAACCAATATTTAACCATAACACATCCTTTACATTAACATAAAAAGAAAAGCCCAAACCTTTGCACAATTTCATTATTTCATTATTTTAAAATATTTAAAATGCAAAACTTCCCCCAAATCTCTAATCTACCCGTCTAAGATCTGAAACAATCCTCTTAACCTTAAACCATTTAAAAACAAATGATCTATTGACTCTTCAGTATCACTAACAGGACATTCGTTCCCTACAGTGGGTCAATGTGTGTCACATGTCTGTTTGTAGCTATCGGCCCGTGAACAAGCCTCCACTGGAGATGCGCAGTGTGTTTCTCTATAGGAAGTTTGTACAGGACCTCCAGCAGCCTCTAGGGGACGAGTCTGGCCTGAACACATCTGACCACTGTGTCTCTTTGCAATCTTTCAGTACCTTGTAGTGAGACACTTTCACACAAATATTATATAGTGCCTTTTTTAAAACAGTCTCAAAACTGTCCAGCACAAGAGTCCTGTGCCGGTTGCATAAAGCACCTTTAGTTTTTCTCTTAAGTAAGAGACTAAAGTGGTGATTTCCCCTCAAAATAATATGATGATTGGTATTTGTTTCAGGCGTTAGACCTTTCCAGCAGTCAAAGCAGCTTCAACACGACAAAGCCCAGCAGAACGCCAAACCAGAAGCAACCAAGTGAGCTTTTATTGTTTCTTAGATAACTATTATTTTAGTCTATTGCTAATTTGACTCAGAACTGCCTCAATATTATTTTTAGACTATTTCATAATTTCTCCAAGACACTTGTGAATCTCAGAAAGATGCAAATACTCTCTCCAGTCGCTACAAGAAGTGCTGGATCTGCAGAGAGAGGTTCTACAGCTACAAAACACAAAACTGCAGTTTGAGATCGAAAAACTCAAAAAGCAGAAGGAAAATCAAGACCTTTACAACTTTCTTAACAACAAACTTCTGTAGCTACAGAGTGAAGGGAAAATAACAGTCACATCAATTGAGGAATAAATACATTTTATGACAGATCTGAAAAGTTTTGTATATATTTGTGCTAATAATAAGAACAAATATATTAACAAAATAATAATAACAAAAATATACAGATAATACATTAATATATAATATTAACACTAATAAATAGCACTACTAACAAATAACATTAAATTGCAACTGCTATCCTACATTTTATCATTAACTTTACTACTAATTGTCACGTGTGGGTTTTTGTTGTGTCTTGTATATCACGTGATTCCTTGTTTGTGATGTGACCCTGCCATGTGTCTGGTCTTTTGTTTGTTGTTGCTCAGTGTCCACAGGTGTTCCTCGTCCATGTTTATTAGTCTCCCCAGGTGTTTCTTATTAACCACGCCCCCTTGTTATCTTGTTTAGCTTGTTTGTGTATTTAAACCCGTGTTTCAGTTGTTGGCTGTCGGTTGTTGTTTAATGTTACTTCTGTCTTTTTCTGAGTTCCCTGGATTTCCTGTTTGTATTTGTTTAATTAAATGTGCTTGCGATTTGATTCACTCTCCGTTTCATCCTTGCTGCTTCGTAACAGAACAACCGACCAAACAAATGAATCCAGCAGCACAGATCTCACCTGATCTTCCCAGCATGAGCCGGGAGTTCGCCGGTCAGATCGCGGTCTTGGCCCTGGATAGCTGCGATCTGTTCCAGTATACCTGGGGGTTTGCCCCTCTCGCTGCCTCCTGCTCTCTCGGTGACGAGGCGGTTAAGCTGTGTTACCGGCTAGGGGCTAAGGAGGTCGATCCGAGGGAGCTCCCCGATCTCTCGGGTCTGAACTGGAGAGAGGCACTCGGCCGATGTCTGGAGAGCTTCCTTCCGCGGTACGCCAGGTCATCACCTGATCTCTGCGTCCAGCCAGAGCTTCAAGTCAGCCACGTCCAGCCAGAGCTTCACGTCAGCCACGTCCAGCCAGAGCTTCACGTCAGCCACGTCCAGCCAGAGCTTCACGTCTGCCCAGTCCAGCCAGAGCTTCATGTCAGCCACGTCCAGCCAGAGCTTCACGTCAGCCATGTCCAGCCAGAGCTTCACGTCAGCCACATCCAGCCAGAGCTTCACGTCAGCCACGTCCAGCCAGAGCTTCACGTCAGCCACTTCACGTCAGCCACGTCCAGCCCAGAGCCTTCACCGCTGGTCCCGTCCAGCCCAGAGCCCTCACCGCTGGTCCCGTCCAGCCCAGAGCCCTCACCGCTGGTCCCGTCCAGCCCAGAGTCCTCACCGCTGGTCCCGTCCAGCCCAGAGCCCTCACCGCTGGTCCCGTCCAGCCCAGAGCCCTCACCGCTGGTCCCGTCCAGCCCAGGGCCCTCACCGCTGGAACAGGAACAGAGCCTGTTCCTGTTCCCGAGCCAGAGCCTGTTCCTGTTCCCGAGCCAGAGCCTGTTCCTGTTCCCGAGCCAGAGCCTGTTCCTGTTCCCGAGCCAGAGCCTGTTCCTGTTCCCGAGCCAGAGCCTGTTCCTGTTCCCGAGCCAGAGTCTGTTCCTGTTCCCGAGCCAGAGTCTGTTCCTGTTCCCGAGCCAGAGTCTGTTCCTGTTCCCGAGCCAGAGTCTGTTCCTGTTCCCGAGCCAGAGTCTGTTCCGTCTGTTCCCGAGCCAGTGTGTGTGATGTCTGTTCCCGAGCCAGAGTCTGTGATGTCTGTTCCCGAGCCAGTGTGTGTGATGTCTGTTCCCGAGCCAGAGTCTGTGTTGTCGGTTCCCGAGCCAGTGTGTGTGTTGTCTGTTCCAGAGCCAGTGTGTGTGATGTCTGTTCCCGAGCCAGTGTGTGATGTCTGTTCCCGAGCCAGTGTGTGTGATGTCTGTTCCCGAGCCAGTGTGTGTGATGTCTGTTCCCGAGCCAGTGTGTGTGATGTCTGTTCCCGAGCCAGTGTGTGTGTTGTCTGCTGTTCCTGAGCCGGTGTCTGCTGTTCCTGAGCCGGTGTCTGCTGTTCCTGAGCCGGTGTCTGCTCCGCCCTGGCCGCCCGATGGACTGTCTTCTCCGCCCTGGCCGCCCGATGGACTGTCTTCTCCGCCATGGCCGCCCGATTGACTGTCTTCTCCGCCATGGCCGCCCGAGGGGTCGTCTCTGCCCTGGTCCCCTGTACGAACCTGGCCCTCCGTCCCTCCCCCAAGACCGCCTCCACTTCACCACCCTCCTGAACTTTAGTGTTTTTGTGTCAAGGGGCGTCGGGAGCCGCCCATAGGGGGGGGGCTATGTCACGTGTGGGTTTTTGTTGTGTCTTGTATATCACGTGATTCCTTGTTTGTCATGTGACCCTGCCATGTGTCTTGTCTTTTGTTTGTTGTTGCTCAGTGTCCACAAGTGTTCCTCGTCCATGTTTATTAGTCTCCCCAGGTGTTTCTTATTAACCACACTCCCTTGTTATCTTGTTTAGCTTGTTTGTGTATTTAAACCCCTGTGTTTCAGTTGTTGGATGTCGGTTGTTGTTTAATGTTACTTCTGTCTTGTTCTGAGTTTCCTGGATTTCCTGTTTGTATTTGTTTAATTAAATGTGCTTGCGATTGGATTCACTCTCCGTTTCATCCTTGCTGCTTCGTAACACTAATAGGGTATAATACATTTTAATATTAATATTACTATTGCTACTTTATTTTAAATCTTGTACATGAATGACAGTTTATTTTAAGGAATTTTAAAGTGTAGTTTACAACCTCTAAACACACATTCTGCTTAATAAATTAATAATTTACTGTCATTTGTTACGCTGTTTTTAGTCTGTTATCACTTCTGTATTGTTTCAAAGCAAAGATTTGTCAGATTTCAGCATATAAAACAATTTTATAGCCACAAAGTTTCAAATGCTTCACAGTTTAATGCTCTTCCTACTGATACACATAACAAACCGTTAACTAATAGTATTTCTGAATCTTTCTTCAGCTGGAGAAACACCAGAAAGTGCAGTGCTATAAATTTACATTTATTCCTTTAGCTGACGCTTTTATCCAAAGCGACTTACAATTGCTATATTTCAGAGGTCGCACGCCTCTGGAGCAACTAGGGGTTCAGTGTCTTGCTCAGGGACACATTGGTGTCTCACAGTGGATTCGAACCCGGGTCTCTCACACCAAAGGCATGCGTCTTATCCACTGCGCCATCACCACACTACCCAAATGATGAGACTTGAGTCCAGTTGCCTTAAAATCAGGGGTGTCTGGCCAATAGAGGGTGCTATGAGTTAGCCCACAGTTTAAGAGACACAAGCAATCAATAAATAAGTAAATACATACATAATAAATAAATGTTTGACATAAACTCTAGCCAATCGGTGAGCTCAAATCTAGTCCGCTATGGGCGATTCTTTTAGCGCCCGCGCCGATCTCTATCAGACAGTCACAGGCACAACAGGCTAGCGATAAAGGGAAGCGGCGCGAGGCTTCTCTCGGAGCTGGTACAGTACAAACACCGGCTAGCTGATGCGCTCATGCTAATGCCTTACGGTGCTTTCCATTCTTACTTTTTAAAACAACGGGGACAGATCCAGCATCAGTTACCGGAGTGAGGGATATGAAGCACTGTCTGAGAAAGTAACTAACGTTAAACAGTTTGAGTTCAATTTCAAATGGAAATTTTGTGCAATATTTATTTTGTGTGTGTGTAAGAATGCCTCAACCTTTTAAAGGGGTGGTTTACTGCTTTTTTTCTTTGCATGATTGTGTTTATGGGGTGCAATATAACCAGTGTTGGGCAAGCTACTTAGAAAATGTAGTGAGCTAAGCTAGCAGTTACTCTACATTAAATGTAGCTTCACTACACTGAAGCTACCACCCTAAGCTAAGCTACAGCAATATGGCAAAAGTAGTTTACTACATCTAAGCTACTTTTTTTTTTTATATTGAACCAACTTAATTCCAAGTCAATGCTATCTCAGAGATCAATAAAATTGTCAATCAAACATATAGGCAGGCATAATTTTTCAGTTCAATTGTTTATTCAACAACTGTTCCAAACCAACTTGGCAAAAAAAAAAAAAAACTATATAAAACCATATAACTATATAAAACTATAACAAAACCAGGTGTCAAAAGTGTGTGCATCTTTTTCCATTTCTCACGTGTCAGCCCAAGGATTGATATTGGTACGTGATGTCACACCATACGGAGCAGAAGGTGGTGGTAATGCACCAAAAAGCTGGTTTGTAGAGCCCTATGAAATCCGTTTTATTTTTTCCCACATTCCAAATTCAGTTCCCTTTCAAGGGAACTCGAGCTGCGTTTGAGAGGCGGTGGGAACGCTCTGCGTGATTACGTCGTGAAGCGCGTGTAAAATCAGTCCAATGGAAGCCCACTACGACATAGGTGACGTCATAGACCAGGAAACTATAAAGCAGCCCTGAAATCAGACCGCGACAGCTTCTGTACCTTCAGCAAGTGCTCTCTGTATATCTGTCCTTGTCTATTTATTGTTGTCTGTCAAGCCCAATATATCTATCATTTTTAACCCCGACGTTACCCACCAGCCATCTTTAATAATAAATAAATTTTATTAGGCAGTACTGATGGGTAAAGTATTTAAGGACATAGATGAATGTGAGGATGTCAGCATTGACTCTATTCGAGAATATATTTGAGAATATATATATATATATATATGTATATATGTTTATATGTATACGTTTTTCTGATATAAAAACAAAGAAAAAGAAAGATAAAAATGTCTGTTCTTCTGGACGCTCCGCTTTCAAGAAAACTAAATCTTTCAGTGGCGTTCCAGAGGTTTCTTCCTCACCAATCTATGTTCCTGAAACTGGCATAGAGTGCAAAGAAGAAGACCTGATGCCGAGGCTATCGGGCTTCTAAGGGGTCCCCTCCGGGGTAGGGACGGTTTTGAGAAATCGTTTCTCCTCGGCGCCCTCTGGGGTGCGACTCTCTGAGGAGGGTCGCAGCGCTGCCAGTTCAGTTGTTCCCTGCCGGTTCGCCGTTCAGGGCACCGAGGTGTCAGCGTCCCCATACGATCCTCCGAGGAGGGTCGTAGAGCAGTCAGTTCGGTCTCCCTGCCGGTTTGCCGTTTCAGGGTGCCGAGGTGCCTGCTTTTTCCTACGATCCTCCGAGGAGGGTCGTAGGAACTAAGCTAGTTAGAGGTAGGCAAGATCTGAGGACTGTCGTCATCTCTAATAAAGCTTAGACAAGAAGTCTTGTCGAATGAAAAAAAAAAAAAAGAGGGACAGTTTTGAGAAATCGTTTCTCCTCGGCGCCCTCTGGGGTGCGACTCTCTGAGGAGGGTCGCAGCGCTGCCAGTTCGGTTGTTCCCTGCCGGTTCGCCGCTTCAGGGTGCCGAGGTGTCAGCGTCCCCGTGGAATCCTCTGAGGAGGGTTGTAGAACGGTCAGTTCGGTTGTTCCCTGCCGGTTCGCCGCTTCAGGGCACCGAAATGATTGTTCAATCAAATCCAGAGGCCAGTCTCGAGAGACTGGTTCCCTTATCGGAATTTCTGGCAGCGTGGAAACTTCTGCCAAATATTTCTCTATGGGTCCTGCACATAATAGAAAAGGGTTACAGAATTCAGCTCGGTTCTCGTCCGCCCAGATTTCAGGGGTCCTCCCTACGGTAGTGGACTCACAGCAGGCTCTGGTTATGGAGCAGGAAGTACTGACACTTCTTCAAAAAGGAGCTATAGAAAGGGTTTCTCCTCCCAGCAGAGAGTCAGGGTTTTAAAGCCGTTACTTCATTGTTCCAAAGAAGGATGGAGGGTTGCGTCCCATTCTAGATCTGCGCCATTTAAACAGCAGAGTTCAGAAACTCAAGTTCAGAATGCTTACACTCAAACAGATTGTATCACAGATTCAGTCCGAGGACTGGTTTGTCACAATAGACTTGAAGGACGCGTACTTCCAAGTATCTATCCATCCTCATCACAGGAAGTTCCTGAGGTTCGCTTTAAAAATGGGGGCGAAGCATACCAGTATCGGGTTCTTCCATTTGGCCTAGGTTTATCACCCCGCACCTTTACAAAATGCGTGGATGCAGCTCTGGCTCCTTTGAGTCTCCAGGGCATTCGCGTATTATATTATATCGACGATTGGTTGATCCTAGCTCAATTTGAGCATATGGCAGTTCGGCATCGAGATGTCGTTCTGTCTCATTTAAAGATGTTGGGGTTGTCACTCAACGCCAAGAAGTGTGTGATCCTCACAGCTCGGAGGACCACTTTTCTAGGTGTAATATGGGTTTATTTAGGCCAGTCACTCACTGTGAAACAGTTTCAGACTGTGGGTCTCATGGCAGCTGCGTCCAACGTAATTACTTTTGGCCTTCTGTACATGAGACCCCTGCAGTGGTGGCTCAGGACCAAGGGGTTTTCTCCGAGGGGAAATCCGTTTTCGCATGATCAAGGTCACGCGGCTATGCCTTCGTGCCTCGGTCAAGTGGAAGAACCTTGGTTCCTCGCCCAGGCCCAGTGTTGGGGGTTTCTTGTCGACGCATAATGCTATCGACGGATGCTTCCCTCACAAGTCGGGAGTGATCATGAGTGGTCGCTCGGCGGAGGGTCTGGACAACACACTGACGATCTCGTATATCAGAGCAGATATCCTGTTGAGGCAGGGGCTGAGGCCGGGGAATGGAGACTTCACCCCGAGGTGGTGGAGCTCCTATGGGAGATCTTTGGTCAAGCTCAGGTCGATCTTTTCGAAAGGAAAACATCATACGATACAACCCATTGTCCGCTATGGTTTCCCTCACATATCCAGCTCCTCTCGGACTGGACGCTATGGTGCAGGTGTGGCCGAGGCTGCACCTGTACACATCCCCCCCGATATCAATGCTCCCGGGAGTTCTGCTGGGGTGCGACTCTCTGAGGAGGGTCGCAGCGCTGCCAGTTCGGTTGTTCCCTGCCGGTTCGCCGCTTCAGGGCGCCGAGGTGTCAGCGTC
This sequence comes from Gila orcuttii, assembly GCA_026230005.1. Classification (NCBI taxonomy): domain Eukaryota; kingdom Metazoa; phylum Chordata; class Actinopteri; order Cypriniformes; family Leuciscidae; genus Gila; species Gila orcuttii. The sequence continues at coordinate 42,019,430 of JAPDVR010000016.1, read as the reverse complement.
CCCGTGCAATCCTCTGAGGAGGGTTGTAGAACGGTCAGTTCGGTTGTTCCCTGCCGGTTCGCCGCTTCAGGGCACTGAAATGATTGTTCAATCAAATCCATAGGCCAGTCTCGAGAGACTGGTTCCCTTATCGGAATTTCTGGCAGCGTGGAAACTTCTGCCAAATATTTCTCTATGGGCCCTGCACATAATAGAAAAGGGTTAAACGGAGTTGTGGAAACGGTGGGCTTGGCCTCTGAGGGGGCCCAGCTCATAGAATCCGGTCTCTCGACTGAGGTCGTTGAGACCGTCCTTCAATCCAGAGCTCCTTCCACGAGAAAACTATGTACATTGAAATGGAAACTGTTCTCTACATGGCGTAGAGAACGTTTTTTAAATCTTGTTAACTGCCCGGTTGGTACAGTTCTCGATTTCCTACAAGACCGTTTCTCTGCTGGATTATCTCCCTCCACCTTAAAGGTGTATGTAGCGGGTATATCTGCTTATCACCCCTCTCGGGGCTTCTTCTCTTGGGAGAGATCCTCTTATTATTTGTTTTCTCCGTGGTACATTGAGGCTCAGGCCTGCACTGCAATCTAGAGCACCGGCTTGGGATTTGGCCATTGTACTTGAGGGTCTGGCCTTGGCTCCCTTCGAGCCCATCGAGGAGGTTTCAGAAAAATTCCTCACTCTAAAGACTATATTTCTCCTTGCTATTTCGTCTATCAAGAGAATTGGTGATTTACATGCTCTGTCGGTTGCTCCTTCATGTCTGGAATTTGCACCTCTCTACCCTAGACCGGGTTATATTCCTAAGATCCCACTAAATGTTGGGGGCCCAATAGTGCGGCAGGCCTTGTATCCTCCACCCTTTAATACCCCAGATCAGGAACAGCTTAACCTGTTATGTCCAGTCCGGGCTTTAGATGCCTACGTTCACAGAGCTGCTCTGTGGCGTAAATCTGAGCAATTATTTGTTTGTTTTGGGTCACTCAAGAGAGGATGCCCTGCATCTAAACAGGTGATGAGTAAATGGATAGTCGAGGCTATTTCATTGGCTTATGAAGCGGCCGGACAGCCTTCACCTATGGCTGTGCGGGCCCATTCTACTCGGAGTATGGCGGCCTCTATGGCCTTAATTTCGGGAGTTTCCCTTCTTGATGTGTGTAGTGCGGCAGGATGGTCCTCTCCGCATACATTTGTCAGGTTTTATGACCTTGACCTCTCCACTCCTGGGGCGAGGTTGCTTGCTTCTTAGTGTGCGCAAGGACTTCACACAGAACGGGCATTTGTCACTATGGCGTAGTGGGTATAGGGTTCCCACCGCGTCTCAAACGCAGCTCGAGTTCCCTTGGAAGGGAACGTCTCAGGTTACGTATGTAACCCTGGTTCCCTGATAGGCAACGAGACGCTGCGTTTGCCTGCCATACTTCCTGCATGCCCTGATCGACTTGCTTCAGGTTTTTCAGAAGCTGTCGCGGTCTGATTTCAGGGCTGCTTTATAGTTTCCTGGTCTATGACGTCACCTATGTCGTAGTGGGCTTCCATTGGACTGATTTTACACGCGCTTCACGACGTAATCACGCAGAGCGTTCCCACCGCGTCTCGAACGCAGCGTCTCGTTCCCTATCAGGGAACCAGGGTTACATACGTAACCTGAGACGTTTTATTTTGTTTCAATTTTTCTGGATTCCCATTTTAATGGTTAGATAAAATTTTAGTAATCAAAAACGTGTAATTAATTGAAATCATGAAACGTATATAATTTAACAATAATTTATTAACATTTTAAAATAAATTACATTTTAAGGGCACTATGAAATAGTTTTTTTAATGGTTTAAATTGTAATGACCAATTATTTAAAATGTAGGCCTAATGATTTAAGCAAAACTTTCTTCAAAGGTTAAACCAACCTTTTATTTTGACAGGTTGCCATGTAGCTAGACCTTTGAGTCTCTGTTTTATATATATTTTTTTTGATATGACGATAGTTTTTCTCAAATCAAGCTAAAATGCTGCTAAAGTGACTCTCAGAGCGGCTGTGTAGATGAAGTTCATCGATCCATTACTGAAAACATCGCAAGCGTCATGGGTGCTTATAGTGTGTGGTAAATAAATCTGCGCGTCTGAGCCATTCATTCACAGAGACACGCAGAACATGCATGATTCCTTTTTAAATAGTCTTTATGCGGTTTAATATTCACAGACACTAGTCTATATGGCGATTTTATTTAAGTTTACTTACCTTCTTTTCATCCAAGATCTGACAAATTCCGTGAAATTCCGCGTTATACAGTAAATTTAGTTTTTATGCATGGATATCGCGATTCAGTCCATGTTTTCCGTATTGTGGTAATGAATCATAATGGCCCTATGGTTGCCAACCACCGTAAAACAAGAAGAAGAAGTCACCGTCACTAACTGATCCAGCATCAGTGATACTTAGCAGTTGTATTTCCGATTTGAGCTTAAGCTTTAGAAATGCTTGGGAAAATGTAACGTTAGCTTGTGTGGACACTAACGCACTACTTGATCAAAAAATGAGCTTCGCTACTGAAAAGCTATTTGATTCAGAAAACAGTGATGCTACCACCACGCTACTGAGAAATGTAGTTAAACTAGTAGCGTCACTACTTGTAGTGACGCTACTGCCCAACACTGAATATAACATGTCTAAGTGTGTGTTTTTTTTAAAGCCTTATTTTTCATAAATTTCACCTTTATTGTAAGCCGCTTTCTCCTCTGTCATTTGAACGACCGGTTGACTTCCTGATTCTATGAAACCACTCCCTCAGAAACAGGCAATGGGCTCAGATTGGTTAGTTGGGCCGGTGTGTTGCAATTGGCTAAACTGCGTAGGGCACATTGTCCGGAAACTTCACGCCTATTACCTTTACGGGCGAAAGCTGCATGTGCTCCGGTCAAATGTAAATAATGGTGTCAATACTGCCGTATCAGTTTGAGCCAGAATCAGACCCAGAAAGTGGCAATGAAGAGAGTCAAGCAGAACCTCCCCAAACACGGCTCTTACAAAACGTTTCTGAATGGTACATTTTTTTATTATTATTATTATTCTATTCTATTATTTTCTATTCTACTATTATTATATAAGAATTTTGATACACTGTTACTTGAAAATGTTACTGCTGCTTATAGCTTTTGAGATACGGTTTTCTCCTGATTAAACATTTAATATAACTGAATAAATGACATAGTAATACCGTTTTTTAAAATTATTTTTTTATCGATATAATGAACAACCGTTTATCTATTCACAAAACTTAGTTTACTCAGTGTATCGTTTTCTTTAGGTGTACACGTTTGTCTTACACAAAATAGCATCAAACTAACTGGCTACTATAAACAAACAGCGTTGGCATTGGTTTACGTTCTTGATCAAATCGAAAAATTAAGTCATAAAGTATACATGGAAAATACATTTACAAAATTAGTACATAATTACAAATTCGGTCCAAAATGTTTGTACGCGTTTGTCATAGACACAAAATAGCATAACTAAGTGGCTACTAAAGTCAGCGCTGGCATTTGTTTACGTCCTTGATAAAAACTAAAGCATTACGTCTAAAATTACACATGCAAATACATTTAAAATGATTAAGTCTTACTTACAGGTTACACCACCAGGGGTGGTGATGGCGCAGTGGATAAGACACATGCCTTTGGTGTGAGAGACCCGGGTTCGAATCCACTGTGAGACACCAATGTGTCCCTGAGCAAGACACTTAACCCGTAGTTGCTCCAGAGGCGTGCGACCTCTGATATATATAGCAATTGTAAGTCGCTTTGGATAAAAGCGTAAGCTAAATGAATAAATGTAAATGAATAAATGTACAGGTTGTGGCCCAACAACTGCTGCCTCTGGTTTTAAATGGGAACTGCTAAATGTTTTAGTAACAGTTTCTTGTTGAATCCGGCATTGAATTCGTGGAGATTCTGGAAGCTGTCTTCCGTAAAATGCGCAGCACAGAGAGCTAAATTACGATTGTAATTTTCAGGAACATAATCAAACATAAATTGTAGCCATTGTTGACGAACTACAGCGTCCGTAGGAAGCCCGAACACAGAAGACCTGACAGCTGGGTGAAAATAACACACTTTCAACGGAAATATGGCCATGCCCCCTTTTGTGCATATTCCGGAGGGAGGGTTGATGTAAATTTATGGGTTAGTTACGTATAAAACCCGGGAGTATCTCGTTGTAGTCCCATTCGAGTTGTTTTTGTAGGCATTAAACTTCCTGATTTTTAAAAGACGATATCTCTGCTTACGTTGAACTTTCAGTGCAGCAACTTTGCAGATACTGTTCATGCACCAACAGCAACATTACACAATCACGATTGAAATCGCAATCAACCACCCCTTTAATATTGGCATTAAATAATTACTGACTTTATCACAGAGCACTGGTATCCTGCAGTTTGTATTGTGTTTGGGTGGTTATTAATAATAATAATAATGGGTGGTTATTAATAATAATGATGATGATTTTTATTTATATAGGCCTAGCGCCTTTCCAACACCCAAGGTCGCTTTACAAAGACAGGTTAAGGCAGTGTTTCTCAAACTGGGGAACATGAGGTGACAGAAGCGGGTAACGCTAGCCGACGCCAACAATGCATGTATTTCTAGCAGGTAAAATGCCGTATAGGCTACGAGACATCCGATCTAATTAAATATTTTACGGTGAAAACTGATGATTCACACAAGCAGCGAGCATATGATGTCTCGTGCAGATTATACTGTCTTGGCAAACCGTGCGCACTGCCGTTCTCGACAATGTACCTTTGTAAAAGTGGGGATTTAGCACTTACTAGCTCAGAGAACAAATATACACATACACAGATCTCTGTCCATAGAGATCGATTTAAGATTCAAACTCTTCGATACAAAAACACCCTGTGTGAGTTCCAGTGTTAATGTTGATCACATTATACGAATATCCACACGATTTCAAATGTGACATTGATTTTATACAGCAGTTCAACAAACGATGGGTATTAATATTCAGTTCAACAAACGATAGGTATTAATATTCAGTTCAACAAACGATAGATATTATTATTCAGTTCAACAAACGATGGGTATTAATATTCAGTTCAACAAACGATAGATATTAATATTCAGTTCAACAAACGATGGGTATTAATATTCAGTTCAACAAACGATAGATATTAATATTCAGTTCAACAAACGATAGGTATTAATATTCAGTTCAACAAACGATAGGTATTCATATTCAGTTCAACAAACGATGGGTATTAATATTCAGTTCAACAAACGATGGGTATTAATATTCAGTGATGTTCATTTTAAGCACTGGAAATGTGGATTTAAGGGGTCAAATATTGTCCTTACTGAAGGAGTGACTGCAGAGAGCGGTACGCAGGAGGAGGTTAAAAGCCTCAGGGGTAAAACACTCTAAGAGGACCACTGGGTTAAGCAATACAACAACATCAACATTAAAGCACAATACACACACCAAGGCCAGAAAGTAATACACAGAGTCACTTACAAAGTTAGGTTAAAGATACTAACAAAGAGGGATTCAAACAAACAACATATAATAATGTATAATTTACAGACTGTGAGCTGAAGAGTAATATTCAGAGAAAAGCATTGTTTTTAAGAGGTTTTTGAATGAGAGAAGGGTGGATGCTTGACGGATTGAGGAAGAGCCACAACGCTAAAAGACCTGATGATATTTTTCACCAGCCGATACTGCTTAAAATAAACTAAACAGTAATAATGTACAGTATAATGATACTAACTGTAGTTTCTCCAGCTTGAATTGTGGGTTCATCAGTAGATCACTGAGGTTTTTCACTCCAGAGTCTCCTAGTTTATTCACGCTCAGGTCCAGATCTCTCAGGTGTGATGGGTTTGATTTCAGAGCTGAAGTCAGGATGAGACTCTGTTTCTCTGTAATACTGCATCTATACAGACTGAAGACAGAAAGAGAAAATGACTCAAATCCATGTTCAGTTCATGTGTGAGTTAAAAGCGTCATTAATAAATGCCATACAGTCACTAATTTACTGTAGATTAATATATAGGATCAATATAGAAACAATAGAAAAGTTAACATTTAAATGGACTGATTTCACATTTTCATCATCAGAAAATCTTGTACATGAATGACAATTTATTTCTAGTCATTTTAAAGTGTAGTTTACATCCAATTATAAAACGGTTAGTTCCAATCCTTGATTCTGATTGGTCAATATCTGTGTTTTATTCACGATAAACACGGCTATGACGCTTCACCCAACGGCTCTATGTATCACTACACAACACCCCTAGCAACCACTCTTAGCAACGGCTCTATGCATCACTACACAACACCCCTAGCAACCACTCTTAGCAACGGCTCTATGTATCACTACACAACACCCCTAGCAACCACTCTTAGCAACGGCTCTATGTATCACTACACAACACCCCTAGCAACCACTCTTAGCAACGGCTCTATGTATCACTACACAACACCCCTAGCAACCACTCTTAGCAACGTAAACACATGTTTGATCTCACTGATATTGTTCACTGAAGCTTATAGAGTAGAGTATTGTGAGAAATTGAGTAAGCGAGTGTTCCTGCATTTACAGTAGATATAGCATTTTCCTTCAGGTCAGACCTATATTCATAATAAAAAATCTGTTTGAATGTCCACTGCGACATCTTGTCCTTTTAACAGTCAAGGGGTTTCCGTGCCCTAGTCATTTATCAGTTGTGTCTTGCTTTTCCGTGTTCACAAGTTTCGGTCCTTTCAATATAAAAGTCTTCTCTACTGACTGACTCACTCATAAAGACAGTCTTTGTCTTCATCTAATGGAGAAAATATGTATGTAACTTCTGTTGCTGTTTACGGTCAGGGACTATTTTTTCCAGAGGAAGGAAGGCTTTTAGTTATTTTACTTCATGCAAGTTGCATAGATAGATATTTTTCGGCTTTAATATCTGTATTGTGTGGTAACCGTTTTATAAAAGTAATAAGGAACTGGAGGCTAGTGCTGTATGGTGAATAAGTCACGGCTGACTCGCTTCACGTCGAGCCTAACAACGCCCTTCAGCCGTGACTTATTCACCATACAGCACAGCCTCCAGTACCTTATTGCTTACACACACATTCTGCTTAATAAATTAAGATTTAGTGAAAAGTGCCATTAGTCCAGTATAACTGTAACTCTGTCAGAATAATTTACTGTCATTTGTTACACTGTTTTTAGTCTATCACTTCTGTATTGTTTCAAAGCAAAGATTTGTCAGATTTCAGTATATGAAACAATTTTATGGCCACAAAGTTTAAAATGCTTCACAGTTTAATACTCTTTCTACTGATACACATAACAAACCGTTAACTAATAGTATTTCTGAATCTTTCTTCAGATGGAGAAACACCAGAAAGTGCAGTGCTATAAATGATGAGACTTGAGTCCAGTTGCCTTAAAATAAACTAAACAGTAAACTTTAATCACACTGTCACTGCTGTACAGTATAATGATACTAACTGTAGTTTCTCCAGCTTGAATTGTGGGTTCATCAGTAGATCACTGAGGTTTTTCACTCCAGAGTCTCCTAGTTTATTCCCGCTCAGGTCCAGATCTCTCAGGTGTGATGGGTTTGATTTCAGAGCTGAAGTCAGGATGAGACTCTGTTTCTCTGTAATACTGCAATCTCTCAGACTGAAGACAGAAAGAGAAAATGACTCAAATCCATGTTCAGTTCATGTGTGAGTTAAAAGCATCATTAATAAATGCCATACAGTCACTAATACTGAAAATGACTCAGATCAATGATGAACATCTTATTAACCCTTTAAACCCTGAAGGCATTTTTAGTGACACACACAAAAGTAAAGACTCAAAACTCCAAAACTAAATCAGGGAGAGTTAAAAGGTAGATATCATTTGATAGAAAACTTTGTATATTTTCAGATTTTTTTTTTATATTACATTTGGACAATCTCATGCTGAGACACTGCTGATAAAAGACAAAAAAAGTGTGCTGAAGGGAAATGTTACATATCTTTCTTATTTGACATGCCATAACTTAGGAAGGAAATAAGGTATGAGGAAAATATATATTCCCCTACATGTGATCTGCATCTGGATCAAATTCTGTGGTGATAGCATAAAGTAATCAAAAGTTACAGCATTTGGAAACAAGCTAGCCTTTTTGTTTAGCCCTTGACACCTGGAAGGCATTATTAAAAATGTTGTTCCTCTGTGAGGAATATCTTGAGTCCAAAATCAACATAATCCATAGTAAAGTTCAGACTCTAAGCT
>JAPDVR010000016.1:41973644-42006144 GCA_026230005.1 Gila orcuttii | reverse complement strand
ATGGACGAGAATTGGAGCCGCCATCTTAAACCGGTCATCCGCTCCGCTCAGTGTAATCTGAATGGCAGGTAAAATGAGCTGTCAGCGCATTAAATTAATCATATCTCACTGAATACTGAACTGATTTTCACGCGTTTTTTTTTTTGCTGCAAAGGTCATTCATGTAGATATGATACAGGACACATGGTTCGGCGTATTTTAATATCCATAGTAGCCTTAAGAGTAATATAATATTCTGATATAAGATATAAAGTGACCAGACACATTATGTGTGATGAAGGATATAATGTATTTTATAAATCACACACTATAAATATAATAAAGAAGCAGAAACAGATAGTTGCAGTAAAGTAAGATATTTTAATAAGTTGAAGAAACAATTTATGATTTGTGACACGCACATACACACGAACAGACACACAAACAAACACGAACAGACACACACACAGACACACACACTCTCTCTCTCTCTCTCTCTCTCTCTCTCTCTCTCTCTCACACACACACACACACACTTTCACACACAGAACGCAGCCACCGAATCCACCGAACGCAGCCACCTGTAATAAAAATTGAGAAGAAGCTTTTCAACATTAAGCCTATACCTTTTTTATTGTATGTGGATGTGGGAGGGGAAAATGTCGAGACTAAAGCCCTATTCGGATTAACTTTACAAGGGTAGATGGAGTAAGTTAATAATGTAATTTTACCACAGGACTTCTGTAATATCAATAGCCAAATCGCATGTGATAAGATATAGGTTATCAATAACACTAGAAGTTGGAGGGGTAACTCAATTTGCGCATCTCTGTCATGCGTGTATTACATTGCTTCCTGGTATCATGTGCGCAAACACAAATAACCTAAGTTATACAACAGGGCAGTTGAATGCTTATCTGATAACATAGAAGCTCTTGTAATTATTACTTTAACAGTTACCCCACCTCTCCATGCCGGGTGAACACCGGCTGATGCAGTAAACAGCATTTCACAACGATTTCAGTACAGTAATAGCAAATATCCTTGCTTCTTCTCGATTATCTGGTAATATTCTATTCACAAAATACAACCAATAGTACGGTAATGTTAAGACTTACTTGTGAAAAGCCCTATTTTCGATGGTCCGGCGATTACAACAGGAAAATGCTCCACAATGCTCTGACATCTTATCTGCTGCCACGCAACGAAACTAGGAATACGACCGGTTCAAGATGGCGGCCGGATTTCTCGGTTTCCAGCGGCCAATAGGGCATATCGGGTGCTTCTCATTTCTTATTTGTGCATCCTCGTTTCCTTTCCTCGCTTCCTTTCCTAGCGTCTCAGCTCCACCCCCTGTAGGTTGTGAGGGAAGGACGCAAGGAAAGAAAGTGAGGACGGAGGAATCGAATAAAAGCTTTTTTTATACATTGGAATACTTGATCACTCGAGCGTCACTTCATAGCGTCATCAGCAGCGCTCAAAGGATCTGCCCTTATGTTGTTGAAGTTTGTTTATTTAAGAAATTCATAATGAATAATAATAAAGCAAGATACCCTGTTGAAATATGTGAGATGTGTAGTTTATATAAACAGCAAGGGTAAAGTATAAATTCAAATTATTGTGACCGATGTGAAGGAGGAGGAGAATTTATACGTGCGTCACGTTTAGCCAATAAAACACTTCCGCATAGGATACACCTGTGTATCCTCGCTCATGACTCCTCTGAAAGCCTCCTCACTCCTCGATCCTCGACTCCTCGCGGTGCAATTAGAGAATTGAGATGTCCTTCAAGATGGCTGTGCTTGATTGGTTTCCGGGTCATAGGATGGAGGACAGAGGAGCGAGGAGACGAGGAGGGATATTGAGAAGCACCCCTAGTCTCTATATGATATCTATGGTCCAAGGCATTGTTGTGTATCTTTACTTCCGGGGTTCTTCCCACCGGAGCCTCGCTTTCGATTTCAAAATAACGGCTGCGTGAAATAAGCGTATTACATCATCGCAAACGTGCATGGCGCATGATAGAAAACAGAACGCGGGTCAATATTGGCCGTTTCTCAATACCAAGTATGCAAACTTCGGACTTGCCAAGTTCGACTCAGGAGAACAACTCCAGAGGACGCGAGTCCGGTTATTCTGCAAACGGAACAGCGCGTTCTTGATCGCGTCACTCAGCAGCTCTGGCTACTCCGGTTATCTCTTTATGTATATTTTAGGCAACAATAAAACGAAATATGGTATAAAATACAACTCTGCCTCTTTTCATCAACAATAAAACGAAATATATATAAAACACCTATTTTCATTTATAAATGAACATATTGTCATAAACAAACATATTAATGGCCATACAAATGTGGTTCAGGCAACGCACATTGATTATCTTCACTGCATATATTTATAACAACACGAAATATAAAACAAAACCCTGCTTATTTTTGTTTACATTTCAAAAATATGAAACATTATTAATCATTAAAACTGACATTTAACAAACAGAGACAGGGTTGTATCGTTTTATTTTATTATGCATGTACACATACAGTAAAGAGAATGCATAGTAAAATATATATAAATAATATTTTATATATTTTAGAATATATAACATTACACAACCCTGTCTCTTTTTGTTAAATGTCAGTTTTAATGATCAATAATATCCAGTATGAAAGTATAAGTAGCCTAATAGGTAGGCTATAAGAAGCTATACAATGAGAAATAAATCAAACAATTCAGTCAAACATAAGTCAGCTCTCTAATAGGCTACAAAGTTAAAGTTAAATAGCCTAAATATATAAAATTATGAAACTTCACTTTGCCCTCAGCCAAAACGATTTGCCATGGAACAAACTATATATTAATATAGTTTAGCATTGTTTGGTCTTATAAGACCAAAAGTTATGTAGATGGTTGATTATTTGTCAAGCTAATAATTTTTTTTTCATAGATTAAAATACCTTTTAAAATACACAAACTGGCAATATTAAAGCGGTTTAAAACATCTCCCCTTAAAATGCTATTGGTCTCAACTATTTAAATAAAGTTAAAGGAATATGACTTGGCCTGAAAAAAATTTCAGTCAGAAGAATTTTTTTCACTTTAATCCCTGCGTATGGCATACTACCAAAACACAATATCTGTCCAAGCACCAATCCTCATTCACGCAAAATACACAGGAACGTAATAACTGTAATTACTATGCAAACTATACAAATAAACCAACAGACTCTTCAAGTTTTTCAAGAATTCTTCAAAACCGTAGCGTGGCGGCCTGTACGCAGCCAGCCAGAATATTTCCGTCTCAACCACAGCCAGTTGCTGCTCCTCTCTGCTGCTTCAGATAAGTTCTTTACTGTAGAACACAACTCTTGGCCACTGAATCCGACGTCTCTGAGGAACCGGGTTGTGGAGTGTGCCACAAATCCTCGACAACCCACTTCCACTGGATAAACCTGGACTCTCCATCCTCGCTGTTCTGCTTCAGTGGCCAGATGAGCATACCGCAGTTTATTCCTCTCATATGCCTCATCTACAGCATCCTCCCATGGCACTGTTAACTCTTATCAGTTGAACAATGCGTGCTGATCCTGACCACAAAACAATATCTGGTCGTAGGTTAGTGGTGGCAATCTCAGGTGGAAAAATAAGCCGTTGATCAAGATCAGCCAGCATTTTCCAGTCCCTAGCAGCTTCCAGTTGTCCTGAGCGAGAATTGGTTTTAACACCTACTCTTGGTGGTTGCTCGCCTGGGCGAAGGAATATTGTCTTCTGTGTGTAATGTTTTGCTAGAACAGGTGGCAACTTATTGGTCATGTTACGCTTGTCTTCTAATGCTAAAGCCAAACATCGGAGTACTTGGTCATGGCGCCAAGTAAACCGACCTTGGCTAAGAGCCACCTTACATCCTGTCAAAATGTGCCTTAATGTGGCAGGTGATGAACACAAAGGACAAGAGGGATCCTCTCCTACCCAGAGGTTTAGGTTCTGTGGTGATGGGAGAACATCATATGTTGACCTGATAAGGAAACTGATCCTACTCTCTTCCATTGACCAAAGGTCTTGCCAGCCCATCTTGCGTTGTTCCACACTCTCCCATCTCATCCACTCTCCCTGCTTGGCCTGGGAAATGGCCTTTATACACCTCATCCTCTCCTCCTGCTTTCGCACCTTGTTGACTACCAGCTTCCTCCTTTGAGCTGGGCCTGCCTTGTGCCATTTATGAGGAGCTAAACTGAGCCCAAAACCCCCTCTTCCATGCTGAACCTGTCCCACGATATCCCCAATTTGAAGGGCAGCCTTTGCCTCTTCCACAGATTTCTTTGCTGACCACTTTCTACCAGTTTTTAACACAGGTGCTGGCCACAGCAACCTCGGCAGTAGACCAAACTGAAAGCACCGGAGTTTTAGTTTGCCTGGTAGAGCGCAGCTGTTTATGCTCTTCAACCCTTCCACTGCTTGTCGTCTAACTTCTCCCACTCGAACTGTGTCCTTTAGATCCTCATCGTACCATCTCCCAAGACTCTTCACTGGCTTCTCAGAAACTGTTGGTATTGCCTCACCATTAATGAAGTATGTTTTACTGTATCTACTACCTTGCCTTTAATTATCGAGATGCTCCTTGATTTAGAGGGCTTAAATTGCATTCGTGCCCATTCAATGTTATCGGTTAACTTGCCCAATAACCGATTAGTGCAGGCTACTGTTGTAGTCATGGTTGTCATGTCATCCATGTATGCTCTGATTGGTGGTAGTCGCATCCCAGAAGCCAAGTGCTCTCCTCCTACTACCCATTTTGATGCCCTAATGATTACTTCCATTGCCATGGTAAAAGCCAGTGGAGAAATGGTGCATCCTGCCATTATTCCAACCTCTAAGCATTGCCACGTAGTGCTGAATTCTGGAGTTGAGAAACTAAATTGCAAATCTCCAAAATAGGCTTTCACTAAATTTGTTATCGACAATAACAAATTGTCGATTTTGATAATACAATATACAAATACAAATACAAACAATATACCTACTTATTTTTGACAAAACATCCCATTCTATATATTTAACATATGAGCAGAAATTGGCGAACAAAAGCTTATTTGATGTGACAGTAGTCTATTTTACTGTAAAAACTTTAAAATCTATCCAAAACTATTAACGAAATCTTGTCTAAACATTCATATTTCATCTGTAACATATCGTTTTTATGATGTATTAATATAGGGCATATAAATGTTAATTTGCAATTTAATATGTTGCTTTATACAAAGACATTTTATTTGAACATATTTCAGTTGATTTGTACTCATATCAATATAGCAATATAGTTTGGGAAACGCTAAACTAGTAGACGTGTTCATGTTCATGTAAAAATAGCATGTTGTAGTGCCTGTAGTAAACAACAGCGCATCTTCTATGCGCATCTGTGCCGTTCATTCACACATAGACACGCGATTCATATTTAAACAGTCTTTTTGCGGTTTATATACACTATATTGCGATTAGAACAAAGCCCTTAAGAATAAAGAACTTACTATTCACAATCCTCAGCTGGATCCATTGCTCCTTGAAATGAAACTGAAACCAGCACTTCTGAGGTAAATTTTTCCAGGAATATTTTACTATTACACTATTATTATTCCTCACAGCGTCACAAGACAATGTAAAGTACATGAATCTGATTAAACTTGGTGTGTTTTATCGAGTTGATGTGGGCGGGTTTGCATGGATCGCCTCAGATCATTTGCGTTTCAATAGCGCGCGCTCTCAGTAGGCGTGTTCACATTAGCAGATAATGAGTTGCCATGAGAACGACTGACATCGCTCTTTTCATACAGATTACATAAACAGAGAATATTTGATTTCGTTTTGATTTAGATCATTTAAAAGTAGACACTTTAATTACTATAAAGATATATTGCTCTTACCTGTGTGACTAGTATTCGCTGAGTTTTTTTCAAGTTAAGAGACGTGCTCCAGACAAAATCTTCACTGAGACAGAGAGACAGAAAGCATACCCTGTTTATTTTCTTTATTTTACAAAACCACAATATTTTGTTGCGTTGTAAGTGGACATATAAAAAAGTAGACATTTAACAGTTAGTTCTTTAATATTTCTTAAGTCTGTATGACCATAAATGACGTTGTATTTTAAGTCTATTTTGCTGCTATGTGAAAAAAAATCCAGCAAAACACGCCGGCGCATTTGTCGACCCCACAGGCTTAAAATAAATCTATTCTGAGTTGTCATAATCGAAATATATTTAAAAGTAAAGAATATCTAAAAAATATCTTCTGTTGTAATTAGGGCTGTCAAAATAATGCGTTCATTTCGATTAATTAATCTGAGAAAAAGTAACGTGTTAAAAAAAATAACGCAGATTAATCCATTCCGTATTGACCTTTGACTGGGAGCCGTTCTAGCCACCATTCGACTAAAATGAAGGAGGGAGACGAGAGCGCGCTGCCTGGATCATTGACTTAAAAAATGAAATAAAAAATGGCCTGATGGAAGTGTTGATAAAAATAAAGTCGCCTGCATTGTCTGCAGCAAGGAATTTGCATATCACCAGAGTTAGTCAACTCTAAAATACCACATCAATGCAAAGCATCCAGGAGTTAACGTTAAATCCGGAGGTATGACCTAGCACGTCCCGTGATACCAACTCTAGCAGTCAACGTCATCATCAAACCAGACTGGAGCAAACACTGAAACGCAAATCTGTATTTGACCGACTGAGCAATGCCCTTGCTAAATAGGCATCTTCAGACATAACATATAACCCACCATCGCGAAACACCATTATGTTAAATATCCAGCAGCTGTATGACACTGAAAACAAAACAAAAGGAGATGTATTGGTGGGAGTGGAATATATCTCCCTTACAGGGGATCACTGGACTTCAGTTAGCAATCACATTTACCTTGGTGTTACGGCAAATTATAATAAAAGAGTTTTTGAACTTTAATGTCACTAATGCTGATTATTCATTGACTCATTTGAATTGAAATATTTAAAATACTTTAAAAGCAAAAATTATGTATGCGATTAATTTAGATGAATTAATCACAGAGTATGTAATTAATTAGATTAAATTTAATCGATTGATAGCCCTAGTTGTAACACAACTTACCTCAGTATCTCCAATTTACACTTTATATTCTTCAGTCCAGTACAGAGCAGCTTCCCTCCTGAATCCTGCAGTTTATTATTGTTCATATTCAGCTCTTTTAGATTGGTATCTGATAGAAGAATAGTAGCCAGAGCTGAACAGCTTTTGTATGTTAAGCCACAATTATTTAGCCTGCAAGAGAAATAAATTACATCACAAAGTTAGGTGGAACATTTTTATATACAAATATAATATATTTCCATATATATATATATATATATATATATATGAGCTACTCACTGACAAAACTATCCTTTTCTATATATTAATTTTGATAAAGTTAATAATTTGTTCAATTAAATGAGACATGCTTAAATACAAATATTTTTGTTAAGATTCATGAAGTTATGCAAGAGCATATGTGCTTTATAGCAGAAGTTGAAGAGAACTACATACTGAAAGTTAGTGAAAATAACTATAAACCAGTGTGTTGTATGATAACAATACTTTTGTGCTTCATCCTCTGCTAACTCAACCGTATAAAGCCTAATGTATCATATTTGAAACATGAATGTCTAAGACCTCTAAATTATCAATTTGATCAAAACTTGGCTGAAAATCTGCTGAAAATCTACTACATGCCTTCTGTCATCTGATTGGTAGTTCATAATTTTTAGCAAGTAAACAGCCTTTCAGTGTAATTCTAAATCAGTGGTTATTTTTTCTTCTTTTTTTTTTGCTGTGAAATCTTTACTGATTAAAGTAAACCCAAGAGAAGAAACCTAAGATTTTCTTTATAGTTATTAATGTTTCAAGATTACAATTAGATTAAAGCAACTATTTTTTGTTGAAAAAAACATGTTAAAATGTATATATCAGATATGATTCAACAGGCTTTTGATAAACGTTTATTTGTATCTCACAATCATCTATGTATTGCATTGCAATATGTTTTGTCCGCCACAATTAAAACTACAGAACTAAAACTTATGAAAATTTAACATTTAAATATAATTTTTTGGGGAGAAATAAAGTAACAACTAAATAATCTGTTACACCCTGGATTAGACCATAACATGACAATGTATTAATTGACTTACAGAGCTCTTCTGGAGGCTTTGATGACTGCCAATAATCTAATGACACACTCGTCTGATTTCTTGAATTTCTGAAGCTCAAACTCCTCCAGCTCTTTCTCTGATGTCAACAACACAAAGGCTAAAGCAGACCACTGGGCAGGTGAAAGGTCACCAGATGAGAGACTTCCTTTGCTAAGCTGGGTCTGAATCTCATCCACCAGAGTTTGGTCATTCAGTTCATTCAGACAGTAGAACAGATTAATGGATCTCTCTGCAGGAAGATTATCTTCTAATTTCTGCTTGATGTACTGAACTATCTCCTTGTTGCTCTGGTCACTGCCGTCTCGCTGTGTTAACAGACCTCGTAAGAGTCGTCGATTGGACTGGAGTGACAGACCGAGGAGGAAACGAAGGAAAAGGTCCAGGTGTCCATTGTCACTCTCGAGTGCCTTGTCCACTGCAGTCTTGAGAAAATCAATCATGGTTTCATTTTTCTTTTCCTGTTCTTTAGACTCATGATCAAACACACTTGTCTGGTTGATGTCCAGAAACAGATGTGCATAAAGGGCTGCAATAAACTCTTGAATGCTCAAGTGAACAAAGCAGTACATGGTACCCAGAATGATCCCTGTTTCCTCCTTAAAGATCTGGGTACACATGCCTGAGTACACTGATGCCTTATAGACATCAATACCACAGGCTTCCAGGTCTGTGTCATAGAAGATCACGTTGTTTCTTTCCAGCTGATGAAGTGCCAGTTTCCCCAGTGAAAGGATGGCATCTTTATCCCAGGAAACATCTGGTGTGTATTCTCCATCATACTTTCGGCGGCTCTGCTGGATCTGAAAGCGGAGAAAGTGTGTGTACATTTGTGTCAGAGTCTTGGGAGTGTCTTCAGTGTTTGATTCCTGCTGTGTTTTAGAGATATCATCAGCCTCAGTGTTTTTCACATCATTATTTCTATTCTCTTCCAGAATGTTCTGGAGAACAGTGGCTGAAATCCAGCAGAAGACTGGGATGTGACACATGATAAAGAGACTCTTTGATTTTTTAACATGATCTATGATTGTGTTGGCCTGATTCTCATCGGTGAATCTTTTTTTGAAGTACTCTTTCTTCTGTGCGTCGCTGAATCCTCGTATCTCTGTCAGCCGGTCGATGCAGTCAGGAGGAATCTTACTGGCAGCTGCTGGTCTGGTGGTGATCCAGACGAGAGCAGAAGGAAGAAGATTTCCCTTCATGAGGTTCGTTAGGAGAACATCCAGAGAGGCTGGTGACGATACATCATGCCCCGTCTCATTACAATCAAACTTCAGAGGAAGGCGACATTCGTCCAGTCCATCCAGGATGAACAGCACTTTGAATGGATTCCTTCTTGTAAGATTCAGTCCTTTTGTCTCTGGGAAAAATTGAGTTATAAGGTCCATCAAACTCAGTTTTTCTTTCTCCTTTAAGTTCATCTCTCTGAATGGAAGAGGAAATATGAAGCTGATATCTTGATTTTCTTTTCCTTCAGCCCAGTCCAGAACAAACTTTTGCACAGAGACTGATTTTCCGATGCCAGCGACTCCATTTGTCAGAACAGTTCGGATCTCCTCGTCTTGTTCAGGTGCTTCAAACAAATGTTTGCATTCAACCTGTATCTCTTGTGCTTCATGACGCCTGGAAGCAACTTCAATCTGTCTCACCTCATGTTCAGTATTGACCTGTTCACTGCCACCCTGAGTGATATAGAGATCTGTGTAGATGTTATTCAGAAGTGTGGAGTCACCTTGCTTCGCAATTCCTTCAAACACACATTGATACTTCTTCTTTAGGCCACATTTCAGCTGAGGAATAAGGAACAGCTCATCTAAACACAGGAACAGAAAACAGATAGTTTTAGTCTTAATTGTCTCTCCTACATTTACAAGAGACAATCAGACAGATGATCATGAGTCTCTTACCTTCTAGAGCATCAGCAGCTTCATCTTGCTTCATCTCTCTCAGGTAATGTAGTGTGAGATCAAGAGCTGCTGCTTTGATACTGCATCTATTCTCATTAAAGTCCTTCACAAAGTGTTGTGTGTTCTCTTTTTGTAATATTTTCTTAAACTTTTCCAGTTCATGCTTCAGAAATATGATTATTTTGCTCTCAATATCCTACAAACAAAGCAAATAAAATAAGAGACCGAACAACACAATTTAACCAGATCCACATCCATATTTGGTCAAAACTATGCATTCAGTAATTACAAATATTTGTCAAAGAAACCAGTTAAAAACCAAACACGTCAATCAGCTGCCATTTAACACAAAATGTACAAAAACAACACTTGTCCTTTTACATTTTGATTATTATTTTATGGGTTCTTAAAATGTCTATTCTATTATTTTTGCAAAAAAGTTCAGTAAACTATTTGTTTGTTATAAATATAAACATGTATGAAAATGTGTTTTTCTACCTGGAAGATGCCTAGGAGATTGTCTTTGAAATTCTCGTTGTTCCTGTGAGTCTGAACGTCTGAGTCTAATGTCTCACATTGAAGCCTGTTAGACAATACAATAAAATACTGCATTTTCAGGCAAAATATTATTATTATTTTTTACCAAAGAACAAGAAAACATTAGCAATTTAAGTTTTCACAGTTAAAGTATAGGATCTATTTAAGTATAAACATATAGTGAATTCTGCATTGACAATAGATATTTTGATATGTTGTGCAGCAGTTATGTAAGCAGACTCAAATAAATGCATATTACAAAAAAACAGAATTATTATTCAAATAAAAGTTTCAGTATTTTTGCTGATGCTCCCTTTGGGTTTTTATAGCACTGCGGTTTGTAATTTGGAAATATATTTGAACAAAGTTTTATGATAAATATTTGCTGAAATATTTTCTAACAGTCTATGTGTGATGAAATACCTTTTGTTAGTTGATGGTTTTCTCTCACTGAATGTTGGTCCATCATCTTTTGACCAGTCACTCTTCACAGACACAGAGCTGGACACATGTGAGCCTGATCTTACACTAATGACACAAAGAGCAGAACGATAAAACACTTTACTACAGGAGAGACTTCAGTCTCATTGGAAATGGTTTAATGTAGGGCTGCTTGAGTATGGCAAAAATCATATATAATCAGACAGCCGTTATATGTGCTGTTTAATGCGTTTGCCATGTGGTGTTTTCCTCAGTGAATAACCTACATTGCACAGGTATATTCTCCATCTGTAAATGCTACAAGTCTGCTAAACTTCAGACTTCACTGAACGAGCGCAGCCGCGCACAAAACAGACAGAGCACAATAGAATAGGAGCACAACTAAAAATATTGCTACATTTTGCTAAAATATTTGTTTTTTGACATTAAATGTGCCATATGTAGAATTTTAAACCTACAAGTAAGTGGATTTTAATGATAGCAGAATTGAAATATGGTAATCAAATCTAGGCTAATATAGTTACTAAGCTCAGATGAGTGAATGTGTGTTCCTCTTTCCTGTGAACATTTAGTACTTTTTCTTTTTTTTTTTAAGTTTATGTGTTTTTTTTGTTTGTTTGTTTTTGGGCCATATCGCAGAGCTCTAATAGGTATCACAAAAAATATAATTCAAATCAAATAATTTTAATCTTTATGTTGATTGTAATTTGGAACGATGTTTGAAAGATAAAGTTTCATGATAAATATTTGCTAAAATATTTTGTAACAGTCAATGTGTAGAAATAAAAAAATAAGAAACACATGAAATACCTTTTGTTAGTTGATGGTTTCCTCTCACTGAAGTTTGGTCCATCATCTTTTGACCAGTCACTCTTCACAGACACAGAGCTGGACACATGTGAGCCTGATCTTACACTAATGACACAAAGAGCAGAACGATAAAACACTTTACTACAGGAGATACTGCAGGTTTCATGTTTAATTAAGCCCAGTTTAACACAAATAAATTCTTGGTCAGAAATGAATATATATATATATATATATATATATATATATATATATATATATATAGATATAGATATAGATATAGATATATATATATATATATTTAAACACCCCGCCCGCTTAATATATATATTATGAGGGGCCGTACAGAATTCCTTCATTCACTCTCACACACATTCTCCTTTCACATGCATGTGTATATAATTTTGAGTTGTTTTTAGCCCAATGGCTGGGTAAATATAGGACAGAACACAGGTTGGGCTAATATTACCAAGCATCATTGACACTAAACCAAAGTAAATGCATTGTCTATATTTTAATGCAGTTGTCACAATTACCTAATTTGCCAATTAACCAGTTTTATTGATTACAATTCAGACTTGAAGATAATGGGAACACTTGGATAAGAAACACAGTGTTTGTAATTAGACATTCCAGCACTTCAAATGTTATTTTGAATATGATAACAAAAAAACGTTATTTATAAATCCTTCAAAGATGGCCCCATTTGTAAAACTGAAAGAGTTATATACATACAAAGAGTTACAATATAAACAGTAGATGGCAGCAGAAGTGCGGTTATTGGATCATATTATTATCATTATCATATCATATTCCACTTTCCAACCCGTTTTGCTTTTGAATTTATAATTAGGCTAGACATTATAAAATCACTAGGATTAAAAATCATATCTTTAAACTTTATCTGGTAAAGTTTATCTATCGAAACTCCATAACACTTGCTCAACTGGACTTTCATAATACTAAGACTTTTAGGTTTCCTCGAACTGTCCCCTAACAATCATCCTAATTTATAGACCACCCAAACAGCGAGACTATTGTTTCTCAGAGCTTAGTGAACTGCTAACACTAGCTTATGCTTCATCATCCAAGGTCATCTTGCGTTGTGATTTTACCATCCACATCAACACTCCTTGTTCTAATAGTACTCAATTAAAGACTGTTCTGGACTGCTTTGACCTTTATCAGAATGTTAATTTCCCAACTCATGCTCATGGCCACACACTTGACTTAGTTTGTACATCTGGTTTGAATGATATATCCATCAGTGTTCTGGTTACATAATCATAAGCTTATTACTTTTGATTTTACATTACTTTGTCCAACTAAATGTATTGACAATATAACATCTCTTACCATAAGATCAGTTTTATTAATGTTAATACGTTTGCTGCATCAATTGCTTCGTCTGCTATTTCTGATGTTTTTGATTTCACCTGTCCATCTAAGATATTTGATTTGTACAACTCTGCTATCACTGTCGTTTTAGAAGAGCAGCTCCAATTAGGACTAGGTCTGTTCCCTTGTCCCAATCCTCGCCGTGGTTTAATGCTGAGCTAACGGCTATGAAAGCAGGAGGCAGACCACTTGAACGCCTCTTTAGGAAAACCAGTCTAACTGTACATTTTCATGTGTTTTTGGACAATGTTAAGCATTATAAAACAGCCTTGAACACATCTCACTCTTCCTATATTTCTAAAATCATTAATAGTGCAAACAACAGTCCTAAATCAATATTTAACATTGTAAACAAGCTAGTCCAGGCATCTGTGCATAATGCACAGGGGAGGGACGGTGGAACAGGGGGAGGGACGGTGGAACAGGGGGAGGGACGGTGGAACAGCGGAGGGACGGTGGATCAGGGGGAGGGACGGTGGATCAGGGGGAGGGACGGTGGATCAGGGGGAGGGACGGTGGAACAGGGGGAGGGACGTGGAAAAGGGGGAGGGACGGTGGATCAGGGGGAGGGACGGTGGAACAGGGGGAGGGACGATGGAACAGGGGGAGGGACGGTGGATCAGGGGGAGGGACGGTGGATCAGGGGGAGGGACGGCGGAACAGCGGAGGGACGGCGGAACAGGGGGAGGGACGGGGGATCAGGGGGAGGGACGGTGGAACAGGGGGAGGGACGGTGGAACAGGGGGAGGGACGGTGGAACAGGGGGAGGGACGGTGGATCAGGGGGAGGGACGGTGGAACAGGGGGAGGGACGGTGGAACAGGGGGAGGGACGGTGGAACAGGGGGAGGGACAGTGGATCAGGGGGAGGGACGGTGGAACAGGGGGAGGGACGGTGGAACAGGGGGAGGGACGGTGGAACAGGGGAGGGACGGTCGAACGGGAGGGACGCTGGAACAGCGGAGGGACAGTGGAACGGGAGGGACGGTGGAATAGGGGAGGGATGGTGGAACAGCAGAGGGACGGTGGAACAGGGGAGGGACGGTGGAACAGGGGGAGGGACGGTGGAACGGGAGGGACGGTGGAACAGCGGGAGGGACGCTGGAACAGCGGAGGGACGGTGGAACGGGAGGGACGGTGGAACAGCGGGAGGGACGCTGGAACAGCGGAGGGACGGTGGAACGGGAGGGACGCTAGAACAGCGGAGGGACGGTGGAACGGGAGGGACGGTGGAACAGCGGAGGGACGGCGGAACAGGGGGAGGGACGGTGGTTCAGGGGGAGGGACGGTGGAACGGGGAGGGACGGTGGAACAGGGGGAGGGACGGTGGAACAGGGGGAGGGACGGTGGAACAGGGGGAGGGACGGTGGATCAGGGGGAGGGACGGTGGAACGGGGAGGGACGGTGGAACAGGGGAGGGACGGTCGAACGGGAGGGACGCTGGAACAGCGGAGGGACAGTGGAACGGGAGGGACGGTGGAATAGCGGGAGGGACGGTGGAACAGCGGAGGGACAGTGCAACAGGGGGAGGGATGGTGGAACAGGGGAGTGATGGTGGAACAGCAGAGGGACGGTGGAACGGGAGGTACGGTGGAACAGCGGGAGGGACGCTGGAACAGCGGAGGGACGGTGGAACGGGAGGGACGCTGGAACAGCGGAGGGACGGTGGAACGGGAGGGACGGTGGAACAGCGGGAGGGACGGTGGAACAGCGGGAGGGACGGTGGAACAGCGGGAGGGACGGTGGAACAGCGGAGGGACGGTGAAACAGCGGGAGGGACGGTGGAACAGCGGGAGGGACGGTGGAACAGCGGGAGGGACGGTGGAACAGCGGGAGGGACGGTGGAACAGCGGAGGGACGGTGGAACAGCGGGAGGGACGGTGGAACAGCGGGAGGGACGGTGGAACAGCGGGAGGGACGGTGGAACAGGGGAGGGATGGTGGAACAGGGGGAGGGACGGTGGAACAGCGGCGGGACGGTGGAACAGCGGAGGGACGGTGGAACAGGGGTGGGACGGTGGAACAGGGGGAGGGACGGTGGAACAGCGAAGGGACGGTGGAACAGCGGAGGGACGGTGGAACAGGGGAGGGACGGTGGAACAGCGGAGGGATGGTGGAACAGGGGGAGGGACAGTGGATCAGGGGGAGGGACGGTGGAACAGGGGGAGGGACGGTGGAACAGGGGGAGGGACGGTGGAACAGGGGAGGGACGGTCGAACGGGAGGGACGCTGGAACAGCGGAGGGACAGTGGAACGGGAGGGACGGTGGAATAGCGGGAGGGACGGTGGAACAGCGGAGGGACAGTGCAACGGGGAGGGATGGTGGAACAGGGGAGGGACGGTGGAACAGCAGAGGGACGGTGGAACAGGGGAGGGACGGTGGAACAGGGGGAGGGACGGTGGAACGGGAGGGACGGTGGAACAGGGGGAGGGACGGTGGAACAGGGGGAGGGACGGTGGAACAGGGGGAGGGACGGTGGATCAGGGGGAGGGACGGTGGAACGGGGAGGGACGGTGGAACAGGGGAGGGACGGTCGAACGGGAGGGACGCTGGAACAGCGGAGGGACAGTGGAACGGGAGCGACGCTAGAACAGCGGAGGGACGGTGGAACGGGGGGAGGGACGGTGGTTCAGGGGGAGGGACGGTGGAACGGGGAGGGACGGTGGAACAGGGGGAGGGACGGTGGAACAGGGGGAGGGACGGTGGAACAGGGGGAGGGACGGTGGATCAGGGGGAGGGACGGTGGAACGGGGAGGGACGGTGGAACAGGGGAGGGACGGTCGAACGGGAGGGACGCTGGAACAGCGGAGGGACAGTGGAACGGGAGGGACGGTGGAATAGCGGGAGGGACGGTGGAACAGCGGAGGGACAGTGCAACAGGGGGAGGGATGGTGGAACAGGGGAGTGATGGTGGAACAGCAGAGGGACGGTGGAACGGGAGGGACGGTGGAACAGCGGGAGGGACGCTGGAACAGCGGAGGGACGGTGGAACGGGAGGGACGCTGGAACAGCGGAGGGACGGTGGAACGGGAGGGACGGTGGAACAGCGGGAGGGACGGTGGAACAGCGGGAGGGACGGTGGAACAGCGGGAGGGACGGTGGAACAGCGGAGGGACGGTGAAACAGCGGGAGGGACGGTGGAACAGCGGGAGGGACGGTGGAACAGCGGGAGGGACGGTGGAACAGCGGGAGGGACGGTGGAACAGCGGGAGGGACGGTGGAACAGCGGGAGGGACGGTGGAACAGCGGGAGGGACGGTGGAACAGGGGAGGGATGGTGGAACAGGGGGAGGGACGGTGGAACAGCGGCGGGACGGTGGAACAGCGGAGGGACGGTGGAACAGGGGTGGGACGGTGGAACAGGGGGAGGGACGGTGGAACAGCGAAGGGACGGTGGAACAGCGGAGGGACGGTGGAACAGGGGAGGGACGGTGGAACAGCGGAGGGATGGTGGAACAGGGGGAGGGACAGTGGATCAGGGGGAGGGACGGTGGAACAGGGGGAGGGACGGTGGAACAGGGGGAGGGACGGTGGAACAGGGGAGGGACGGTCGAACGGGAGGGACGCTGGAACAGCGGAGGGACAGTGGAACGGGAGGGACGGTGGAATAGCGGGAGGGACGGTGGAACAGCGGAGGGACAGTGCAACGGGGAGGGATGGTGGAACAGGGGAGGGACGGTGGAACAGCAGAGGGACGGTGGAACAGGGGAGGGACGGTGGAACAGGGGGAGGGACGGTGGAACGGGAGGGACGGTGGAACAGCGGGAGGGACGCTGGAACAGCGGAGGGACGGTGGAACGGGAGGGACGGTGGAACAGCGGGAGGGACGCTGGAACAGCGGAGGGACGGTGGAACGGGAGGGACGCTAGAACAGCGGAGGGACGGTGGAACGGGAGGGACGGTGGAACAGCGGAGGGACGGCGGAACAGGGGGAGGGAACGGTGGATCAGGGGGAGGGACGGTGGAACAGGGGGAGGGACGGTGGAACAAGGGGAGGGACGGTGGAACAGGGGGAGGGACGGTGGAACAGGGGGAGGGACGGTGGATCAGGGGGAGGGACGGTGGAACGGGGAGGGACGGTGGAACAGGGGAGGGACGGTCGAACGGGAGGGACGCTGGAACAGCGGAGGGACAGTGGAACGGGAGGGACGGTGGAATAGCGGGAGGGACGGTGGAACAGCGGAGGGACAGTGCAACAGGGGGAGGGATGGTGGAACAGGGGAGTGACGGTGGAACAGCAGAGGGACGGTGGAACAGGGGAGGGACGGTGGAACAGGGGGAGGGACGGTGGAACAGGGGGAGGGACGGTGGAACAGCGGGAGGGACGCTGGAACAGCGGAGGGACGGTGGAACGGGAGGGACGGTGGAACAGCGGGAGGGACGCTGGAACAGCGGAGGGACGGTGGAACGGGAGGGACGCTGGAACAGCGGAGGGACGGTGGAACGGGAGGGACGGTGGAACAGCGGGAGG
This sequence comes from Gila orcuttii, assembly GCA_026230005.1. Lineage (NCBI taxonomy): Eukaryota > Metazoa > Chordata > Actinopteri > Cypriniformes > Leuciscidae > Gila > Gila orcuttii. The sequence continues at coordinate 41,988,385 of JAPDVR010000016.1, read as the reverse complement.
GACGGTGGAACAGCGGAGGGACAGTGCAACGGGGAGGGATGGTGGAACAGGGGAGGGACGGTGGAACAGCAGAGGGACGGTGGAACAGGGGAGGGACGGTGGAACAGGGGGAGGGACGGTGGAACGGGAGGGACGGTGGAACAGCGGGAGGGACGCTGGAACAGCGGAGGGACGGTGGAACGGGAGGGACGGTGGAACAGCGGGAGGGACGCTGGAACAGCGGAGGGACGGTGGAACGGGAGGGACGCTAGAACAGCGGAGGGACGGTGGAACGGGAGGGACGGTGGAACAGCGGAGGGACGGCGGAACAGGGGGAGGGAACGGTGGATCAGGGGGAGGGACGGTGGAACAGGGGGAGGGACGGTGGAACAAGGGGAGGGACGGTGGAACAGGGGGAGGGACGGTGGAACAGGGGGAGGGACGGTGGATCAGGGGGAGGGACGGTGGAACGGGGAGGGACGGTGGAACAGGGGAGGGACGGTCGAACGGGAGGGACGCTGGAACAGCGGAGGGACAGTGGAACGGGAGGGACGGTGGAATAGCGGGAGGGACGGTGGAACAGCGGAGGGACAGTGCAACAGGGGGAGGGATGGTGGAACAGGGGAGTGACGGTGGAACAGCAGAGGGACGGTGGAACAGGGGAGGGACGGTGGAACAGGGGGAGGGACGGTGGAACAGGGGGAGGGACGGTGGAACAGCGGGAGGGACGCGGGAACAGCGGAGGGACGGTGGAACGGGAGGGACGGTGGAACAGCGGGAGGGACGCTGGAACAGCGGAGGGACGGTGGAACGGGAGGGACGCTGGAACAGCGGAGGGACGGTGGAACGGGAGGGACGGTGGAACAGCGGGAGGGACGGTGGAACAGCAGGAGGGACGGTGGAACAGCGGAGGGACGGTGGAACAGCGGGAGGGACGGTGGAACAGCGGGAGGGACGGTGGAACAGCGGGAGGGACGGTGGAACAGGGGAGGGATGGTGGAACAGGGGGAGGGACGGTGGAACAGCGGAGGGACGGTGGAACAGCGGCGGGACGGTGGAACAGCGGAGGGACGGTGGAACAGGGGTGGGACGGTGGAACAGGGGGAGGGACGGTGGAACAGCGAAGGGACGGTGGAACAGCGGAGGGACGGTGGAACAGCGGAGGGACGGTGGAACAGGGGAGGGTACGGTGGAACAGCGGAGGGATGGTGGAACAGGGGAGGGACGGTGGGCTCGGAACAACCTCGGAGACCCCCAGAGTTGACATCGCCACTAGATGCCAGCTGCTTGGACCAACATTAGCGAAGTGTCCGCTAAATTGGAAACCAATCCCAAATGCCTAGGAAACGTGTTGATAGCTTCAAATCCAGCGTTCATGACTAACACTGTGTACATGATGGCTGCAAACTCTGTCCAATAAGGATCATGCAAGGGCATAAGCAAACTTACATTTACATTTACATTTAGTCATTTAGCAGACGCTTTTATCCAAAGCGACTTACATCTGAGGACTAAAGCAAGCGAGTCATCGTGAAGAGGGAAGAACGACGCAAGAAGTGCTCAAAATACAAAGTTCAGGCATTGCTTAGAGTAGCAAAAGCCAGACAAGGGAAGCTTTAAAAGGGGAAGGAAAGATTTAAAAGAGAGTATTTTTTTATTTTATTTATTTTTTTTATTTTATTTATTTATTTTTTATGTTAAGTACTCACGGAAGAGATGAGTTTTCAGTTGTCTTTTGAATGCTGTCAGGGATTCTGCATTACGGACGAGGGTGGGGAGATCATTCCACCAGCATGGAACCGTGAATGAGAATGTTCTGGAGAGAGATTTCGTGCCTCGCTGTGATGGCACCACGAGCCGTCTCTCCTTGGCCGATCGTAGGCTTCTGGTAGGGACGTAGACTTGTAGTAGGGAGTGAAAGTAGGACGGAGCTGAGTCTGTGGTAGATCTGTAAGCAAGCGTCAAAGCTTTGAATTTGATGCGAGCAGCGAGTGGTAGCCAATGCAGGTAAATGAACAGCGGAGTGACGTGGGCCCTTTTGGGCTCGTTGAAGACAAGGCGGGCTGCAGCATTCTGGATCATTTGTAGAGGTTTAGTAACACATGATGGAAGTCCAGAAGAGCATTGCAGTAGTCAAGCCTAGAAATAACCAGGGCCTGGACGAGAAGTTGTGTTGCATGCTCAGTTAGGAAAGGCCTGATCTTCCTGATGTTATACATTGCAAACCTGCATGATCGAGCTGTCTTTGTAATGTGGTCTGTGAAGGTCAGCTGGTCATCAAATATTACTCCAAGATTTCTGACCGACCTTGATGGGGTGATTGAGGATGACTCTAGCTGGATAGTGAAGTCGTGCTGTAGAGACGGATTGGCAGGGAGGACGAGAAGTTCAGTCTTTGCCAGGTTGAGCTGCAGGTGATGTTCCTTCATCCAAGCCGAGATGTCCGCCAGACAGCTTGAGATACTTGCAGCTATTGTGGGATCATCTGGTTGAAATGAGAGGTGGAGCTGTGTGTAATCAGCATAGCAATGATAAGAGAAACCATGTGCCTGTATGATGGGTCCCAATGATGTGGTGTAGATGGAGAAGAGGAGTGGTCCAAGAACCGAACCCTGAGGAACCCCTGTGTTCAGTTGATGTGCTTTGGATACCTCGCCTCTCCATGCAACCCTAAAGGACCTACCTGTGAGATAGGACTCAAACCAGTGGAGGGAAGTTCCTTTGATGCCCAGTGATGAGAGGGTGGACAGAAGGATCTGATGATTCACAGTGTCGAAGGCAGCAGAAAGATCCAGCAGAATGAGAACTGAAGATTTGGAAGCAGCTTTTGCGATCCGCAGGGCTTCTGTGACCGACAGTAGTGCAGTCTCGGTTGAATGGCCTTTCTTGAAGCCAGATTGGTTGACATCTAGCTGGTTGGTCAGAGACAGGAAAGATGACACTTGGTTGAAAGCAACTCGTTCAAGTGATTTCGCAATGAATGGTAGGAGAGAGACAGGTCTGTAATTCTCTAAGAGTGATGTGTCTAATGTTGTTTTTTTAAGCAGTGGAGTTACCCGAGCCTGCTTGAATGCTGTAGGAAAAATGCCAGTGTGGAGGGATGAGTTGATGATGTGTGTGAGTGCTGGTAGAAGTGTGGGAGAGATGGCTTGTAGAAGGTGTGAGGGGATGGGGTCTAGAGGGCAGGTGGTAGGATGACTGGAGAGGAGAAGTTTAGATACTTCTTCCTCGGTTAGCGGAGAGAATGTAAAGAGAAGGTTTCCGGTAGTGGGAGAGGATGGTTTGGGTTCCTGAGTGTGTGTGGAGTTGAGAACTGACTGCTGATAGAGGTTGTTTTGTTGGTGAAGAAGTTAGCAAAGTCATCAGCAGTTAAAGAGGAGGTGGGTGATGGTGGAGGTGGACAGAGGAGAGAGTTGAATGTCTTGAAAAGTGTTCGTGTGTTAGAGGCGCTGTTGATCTTGCTGTGGAAATATGAAGATTTTGCTGCATGAACATCAGCAGAAAAGGAAGAGAGCAGAGATTGATACATACTTAGGTCAGACGTGTCTTTTGATTTGCGCCATTTCCTCTCCATTGCCCTGGACTTAGTGGCTCAGATAGCCCAAAACCAAAAACAAATATCATTAGGCACACCTCATCCATCGGGGTTTCATATGCCAGATCAATAAAGTCTCACACGTACGGAACGAGGCTCTGGTGTGGCGGCCATATTGTGAAGAGGCTCTGGAGTGAAGGCAACTGTGGGAGTGACGTGTTCCTCCTTCACGACACTCAGTTGTAATGCAATGAGCATGAGCGATCTAAGCGGCTCAGACTTTTCTTAACTTTTCTCTATTTACGGATATGATGAGACACACATGGACGAGTGACCCATGTACACAATTTCCCCGTGAAAACCATCCCGTCTACAATATAAACACTTATAAAAGGCTTACTCTCTCAGATAAAAAGGTACAAAAGCTGTCACCGTGGCGGTACCTTTTCAAAAGGTACACATTTGTACCTAAAGAGTGCATATTAGTCCCTCAAAGGTACATATTGGTACCAAAAGTGTACATATTAGTACCTAAATTATACATATTAGAACCCTTTTGAAGGGTACTGTCCCAGTGACAGCTTTTGCACCTTTTTTTCTGAGAGTGTACCATAGTGAATCAGGGTAAGACAAAAACACATTCTGGAAGAAGGATTGATGGTGTATCTACTCATCATTTATGTTTAGTTCATTTTAAACACAAAAAAGTTACATAGTGCACCTTTAAAAAAAATCCAGGTTTAGATTAGTCCCAGCGGAGGTCTGTGCACGCCACTGTTTCTAGCTATTTTTTTTTTCAATGTTAATTTTTAGTATGATTTGATCACAGTCCCGAAACATCTACAGTCATGGTAGAAGTTCTGTACGTAAGTTAGTTATTAACTGTGACATTGTCTATAAAGCCCTGTTTGACATGTATATCTGACTTGTTCTAACTGAAATTTACACATTATTTACATTTACTATCCATTAAATGTGCACCTTTAAACTGTAATGCAATACACTTTAATCTGGGTTGTTACTGGAGGACTTTACATGTATGGTACTAAAAACATATTTAACTGTGCTAAATGTTACTGTAAATTAAATATGAAATCAGTTTCAAGTAATTTTAACCTCCGACAATCTAAAAACATTTATCGGAAGTTCTCAGTTGTTTTGCACAGCATTTGACATGGCAATGGTGAGAGAAAACACTCCTTGTTGATCTGAATTTGTTCTTTACAGGACAAACCTGAAAGTCCAGTAGTGTTTAAAATGATTCAGTGAAAACAGTCGCAGTCTTACCTCTGTTTCTCTGAGAGACTCATCTTAGAGAGAGAGTCCTTTCCTCGTTTCTTTGACATTACTGCAGATAAACTGCCACTGAAAACAGCTCAGCACTGGTATCTTTGTGTTGGTGAAGACAATCAGATGCTCAGCATGACCTGGACATGACAATGAGGCACTGAGATTAATATCATGATAGTGCAGAGAGATAAACAAATGATGATGGAAATTTAGAACTAATGACAAATGTTAAGCCAACAAACAATACACACCTCACCTCATGCACTGCACTTTATCAGTTACATCAGTTACACTGGACCCTGACTCACCGTTATTCTTAAAGGTGCATTGTGTAATATTTCTGAGGATCTATTGACAGAAATGCAATATAAGATCCATAACTATGTTTTCAGTGGTGTATAAAGACCTTGCATAATGAACCGTTATATTTGTATTACCTTAGAATGAGCAGTTTCTGTCTACACACACCGCGGATCCCCTTACATTGAATTCGCCGACATGTTTCTACAGTAGCCCTAAACGGACAAACGCGTTTCGTTACTATGTTGCTCTTCGTGCAAGGAAGCAAGCTTAGTTCAGCGAATAAGAATTTCCTGTCGGCCACCGTAACTTTTGTTGGTTGCAATTCGTAACCTCACCACTAGATGCCGCTAAAAATCACACACTGCACCTTTAAGGTTGGGTATCGTTTGGGTTTTTTCCGATACTGGTGCCAAATCGACACTTTTAAAACAGTACCGGTAAACGGTAAAAAAAAAAAAAGGGTAAAAAAAAACCTCAAACAATGGTGAATGAAATTAAACAACGGCTTTTTATCAAATTGTTTTTTAATAAATTCTTAAAATTGAAATTTTAAAGTAGCCTATACTAAATCATATAAATATAAGTTGCCTAAAAAAAATCACAATAAAACCGAAGCCACCTAACCCAACTACAATAATTTAACACTAAAAAAAACACACTAAATAACAGTTAGGCTACAGTAGGCCTAATAACAGCAAAGTAGTCTGTATTTATATGCTACAAACCAGCTTTAAATTTCAGCAATTCTTCTGCAGAAATATGACCACATTGTTTGCCTTCTCTGACCAAATACGACACCTCTCCTGACTTATTGCATTTCCTGCACAAGGTGAGGTTATTTTAGAGCGCTTCACCGTAAATGCTGTGACGCGAAACCCCTCGTGGAAGAACAAGAACAACGTCATGTTTAAAACTGTGACAATGAGCGCTCATCGGGATCAACTGAAGACTGGATTTTCAAAAGTATGTGAAGTTCGCGGCTTCGCAGTAAACTTGCACAACGTTATTGAATGATTCATTTATTAGATGTACGCCGGTCTGTTATTGTAGGGACGTCGACTTTACATTTTCACACTAAACATGACGAGGAACAAAACAAACTTTGATTGGTTGCGTTACATGTCAGTAAGTCCTTGGCTGATATTTTTTATTCTTAAATACATATAAGTGAATGCGTTTTGTCATTTAAGAAACCTTTATAAATGAATCATGTTAGTTGATCTATAACTCACAATGGGCGCCATATACGCACCGCAGTTCAGAGAATTATCTGTCAGATTTAACGTTAGCAACACGTCAATTCATCCACTTCTCCCGAAATACATGAAAGTAAGTGGCCAGTGAAGTGAGAGAAGAATAGAGTAAATTTTATAGTTACCAACACAATGTGTATCTCGTCATCAATTTATAATTGAATGGATTATTTTTGCCGCTTCCTAGACATCAGTGTGTATTTTACTAACTATAATTGTATTGTTGTTAATAATTATTTGTATTTAAATGTCTGAAACCTAAAATAAGCTTATGTGGCTGAAAACACTGAGTAGTTGTGATATATGACAGCGGTGAGCGAGTCTGTCTCTGCTCAGCGTCAGCCAACGCCAGAACGCAGAACTTGATGATCACGTGATCTGATCGTTTTGCCTCTTGCTTGCTTAGTTGGAGACACTAAATATTCAGAAATATTATTGATCTGCCAGTACTGACACTGTATGAGAACTGAACTGAGCTGGGCGAGGACATTTTCTCCAGAGCTGTTCTATAGATAAATTAACTAAATTAATAACTTTTTTACAACAGAAATGAATCAACACTGAACTTACTTAAGCTGGACAATGACAAGAGCTGCTGTACGGCAGAAACAAACTGTTGCATTATTATCACTGTTAAGCTGCTTTAAAACAATCTGTATTGTAAAAAGCACTATATAAATAAAAGTGACTTGACTAAATCAGGGGAGGCTTTAGTGAGAACAGAACAATAATAAAAATAGCTATGTATAACCATACATTATAGCGATATTCATTATAAACATGCCTTAACAAACATTATTTAAAATGAAACCGAATCTGGCATTGGGCTCACCTCTCATATCCGCCATGTAACATGTGATTGCTAAACTATTATTTATTATGTAAAGAAAGCATTATACTGCACTCATGTCCCAATTTCCTCGTAAAACAGCATCCTCCCAGCCAACATGTATATGTGGGCCCCACATGGTTTATGCTTGGGCTACGTGGGTACCAAGTGGGCATGGTCCCAAAATGGGCATCTTATCTGGGGCCCACTTGGGTCAGCTAAGAAGGTCCCACATGGGCAAAAACAGGTGGGGCTCCCTATGTGGGTCCTAGTTGGGTCACTAATGGGAAATGAGTGCATGGGCTCAAAATGGGAAACACAAGTGGGGCCCGTTTGGGTTCATCAAATGGGTTAGACATTGGCAAACACAATCAGTCCCATATAGGCTGCCTACATGGGCCCAAGCTAGTACCCACATATGTAATCTCTATATGGGTTATGAATGGGAATAACATATGAGGCCAACTTTGATAAACCGTATGGGTCAGACATGGGCAAACACAATCAGTCCTACCCAGCAAACATTGGTCCGACGGCAACGTCGTGTCCCTGGCCAAAAATAGTCGCGGTATGGACGGCATAATATGTGACATAGAACATTTCCTAAAAATGCATTCAGATACATTTGTACATGTCTACAGTTGCATGTATAATTGTTATTTTAACTTTTAGCTACGTAGTTCAATATATAGTGTATCGGGTGAGAGGACGTCACCTGGCGACGTCTTTTCCACGTGCATTTATAGTCCATCATGACCCTCTATGAAATTCTTGTGAAATATGGAAAAAACCTGTGCTTAATCTTTGCACGGTTAATACTGCAATAATTAATTTAATTGCCTGAGTAGTTTTTAAAAGGTTGTGAAAACGTCCACTGACGTCCTTTATACGTCGATCATCAAGGCTGTGAATAGACGTCAACTGACGTCTTTTGCACGTCTAGTCTAGCAAGACAGAAACAATTATCAGGAATTATCTTTATGAAATACACGATTTGTATACAAAGTAAATATATTTACTTTATCTTGTTTAAATAAATTATAATCACAAAGTGCTCATGGTTAAGTGATTGCAAATCGACTGCATTTTAGTCATTATTTCAACCTGTTGTAGCCTACCTGATGTATTCGTTGTTATTTTTTATGGAGTGTATGCATATACATGTGAAACAGAAATTTACCCGGTCACCATTTATGTCTGAGTTGGATGATGTAATTGCCCAAACCATAAACTGTGCTGGCGATAGATGTTAATATCTCGCGATATTACAAAATCCTGCGATGGGATTATCTCTCGAGATACTAATGCGTCTCCCATAGATTCTGCCTGGAACTTTGAACAACCAAGAGGAGTGGAGGGAGTTGTGTCGATATTATTAAAAATCAACTGTTGGGTAAGTACATTTTGTATTAGATCAACGTCCTTGAGTTTTACTTGTGTGACATGAATGAACCTAAAGAAATGATGCCCACATTGTCAACTGAAATAATTTACTGAGTTTGGCTAAAATTAGCCAGTAGGCTAAACTTTGAATGTATACAACGGTATACCATAGTATAAAGTATATTATTTAATGATACAGTCAAAGTTAATACTGTAACTTAGTATTAGTAATGAAGCCTTTTGAGAGTTTCTTTCAGAAAGTAAATTATCTGAAATGAAATGAAATGTTTAGCTGGATTTTAACATGTATGTTTTCAGTAACTGCTTTAAAAATAAAGGCAGAACATCTTTTATACAACAAAATTAAATCTAATGCATGTTGATAACCTTTTTCTAATGTTTCATTCATGATTCATTCATCTTGTTTCATGTTTTTTTTTAAATTTAGCTGTAGACCATTAAAATATTTTGAGAATAAGTGCATATATCATTTACCTCAAATTTATAATTTTATTTATTTAAAAAAAAATAATAATAATTATAGGAACTACTAGGTGCTCGGGGGTTCATGTGTAAAATGTGAGTTTGGAATGATGCATGAATAAATGCTGTTCAGTTGCTCTACAATGTGTCGCTTGAATCTATGCCCAATAATACGACAACACACACACACACATACACAGTTAGCTCTCTCTCATGTGCTATATGGTGAGTAGATTGATCCCATCATTCTGAGGTAAATGTGTTCTAAAGTCTAAAAATCTGTGTGTAACTTTAATTAATGTCACTACCAAACTCATTTTTTCTGCTATTGAGAACTTTTTTGGATGTTATTTCATAAAATTTAGTTGTTATATGTGTTCAACATTTCTGACCAGTGATTGCTAACCATGTGCTGATTAGCATCTTCGAGCTAGGGCTCAAAAGTATCTAAAATTGTCACTACCAAAACAGTCACAACTGAAACATGTCTTGAAGTTTCGGTTGTGACCTTATTGTTTTGGTAGTGACAAAAGGGAACACATAATCCTTTATTTGGAGGAATAAACTACATTTTAGTACAGTTATGCAAATAATTACTACTGTAGGCTAGTATTTTTTAGTAGTGTTTTAGTATGCAAGATTCTGTTAAAATTCTGTAATGTGATGAGGTTACAATTACTTAAGGTTGCAGACCTGGAATAAGGCTCCCGCGAGGGGTTTTCGGGCGTCAGCAACCAGTGTATGTGTGTCACTGGGAAGCATGGCAGCCCAAAACACAAACACCTGTTTAGACTCTCTCACGCAGCGTCACGGAGTGAAAGTGGTGTCCGCGGTGAATGTGGAGGAGTGCATTCTTGCCGTTGGAAATGTTGTTGGCCATGAGTGTATTTTAGCGGCATCTAGGATGAACAACGCAATGGTTTTGTTTTTAAATTCTGTTGAGAGAGCGAATGAAGTAGTGGAAAGAGGTGTGGTGATCAGTGGTTTGTTTATCCCAGTGCTTCCCCTGTCTACACCCGCGAAAAAAGTCACTATGTCTAACGTACCGCCGTTCATAAAAGATGAGATGCTAATAAAAGAGCTGTCACGGTTTGGAAAGATAGTCAGTCCCATGAAAAAGATCGTTCTGGGTAGCAAATCAGACTTGATTAAACATGTGGTATCTTTCAGGAGATTTACTTATATGATCCTGAAGGATAATCGAACTGAACTCAACCTGAATTTGAAACTCAGAGTAGATGACTTTGATTACACTGTCTTTGTAAGCACTGATGTGATGAAGTGTTTTGGCTGTGGCAAAACTGGGCATTTAGTGCGTGCTTGTCCGGACAGTAATGGTACAAATACACAAGGTGTCTCAGGTGAAGCTGGTGTGCAAGTCAGGAATACAGCAGATAATGTTCCTGATGTAACCCAAACTGATCCCAGACCATCCACCAGTGGTCTAACTGAAACAATACCTCATGAGAATCTGGCCATAGCTGGGAATAACGAGGAGAATGCTTTAGTTGATGCAGTTGTAGTTGATAAAGGTGAGCCCAAGGCTGATGTGAGCATGGATATTTCGCATGTTACTACTGTAGTGTCTGAATCAAAGTCTCCTTCAGAGAGTGTCAACGTAAGTGATAATTTAATGATGGATCTAGATCAGGCAGTTTTTAAAACACCGTTAAAGAGGAAAAAGAATGACAAGGTTTCTGAATCAAAACAAGCTAAAAAAACAGAAAATGAAAAGGAGTCTGATGACGATGTTGGTAATGAGAGTGATCTCTCTGATTCTGGTGCTTCTAGTTGTTCCCAGAATGAGTGGACGTGTCGAGATTATGATACTGATGAAATCAAGAAGTTCTTAAAAATGTCAAAAAATTCGAGGGGGGTACAGGTTGCTGATTATTTTCCAGACATAAAGCGTTTTGTGGAAAATACGAGGGCTTTCATGGCTGAGGGATGTTTCACAAATAAAGAAGTCTATAGGTTGAAAAAGTTTGTGACAAAACTCCAACAACAATTGAGTAATTAATGGCAGTAAATTGGATTAATCTTTTGGCCCTTCTTGGCTTTTTTTTTCTCTATGGCCTAAGTTTATTTTCTTATAACTTTCACATGGGTGACTTTCGCGTTGCATCCTTAAATGTGAATGGAGCAAGAGAATGCATAAAACGTATACAAATACATAATACTATGAATCAGAAACAACTTGATGTTTTATTTTTGCAAGAAACACATAGCGATACAACAAATGCTGATGAATGGGTGAAAGAATTTAAAGGTCTTTCTTTTTTTAGTCACAAATCCTCACTTAGTGGTGGTGTGGCTATTTTATTTGCCAATAGTTTTACTCCCTCTACTATTGAGACGGAAGAGGTTGTGAACGGTAGATTGCTAAAGATTCGAGCCCAGGTTGAGAACCACATTTTTGTTTTTATATGTGCATATGCTCCAACTCTACCAGCAGAAAGAATGGTGTTTTTACATACTCTTTGTGAAACATTGGACAAATGTAATAGCGAGGAGCATTTATTTTTAGGTGGAGACTTCAACTGTGTAGAAAGTAACATGGATAGAAATCATGTAGAGCCACACTTGCTTTCTCGTAAGCGACTCATCCAGTTGATCGAAACAAATGATTTATGTGACGTCTGGAGGAGTTTAAATGGGAATTTAAAGCAGTACACATGGGCACATGTGTACTGCTAGATAGATTCTATGATAGATAGATTCTATGTTTTTAAACATAGAATCTAGATAGATTCTATGTTTTTAAACATCATCTTAGTACTTTTAAAAATTGTTTCATAATCCCAGTTGGGTTTTCAGATCATAGTATTGTTATATGTACAGTAACTTTACACTCTGTCAAGCCGAGAAGTGCTTACTGGCACTTTAACACAAATTTATTAAGTGATGCACATTTTAGAGAAACATTTACATTTTTTGGGGAAAACTTTAAGAAGGAAAAAACTGATTTTCAGTCTTTAGAAAAATGGTGGGAGTTTGGTAAAGTACAGATCAAACAACTATGTCAACAGTACACTCACAATGTCACGAAAGATATAATTAAATCCATAAAAGTTTTAGAAGATGAAATTCTGAAATTCCAAGAAGTGGCAGAGTCAAGTGGAAATCAAACACACATTGAATCCCTTTTCTTAAAGAAATCTGTTTTGTCCGACATACAAAAAGTGAAGGCACAGGGGGCGCTTGTTCGGTCGCGTTTTAAAGATATAGACCAGATGTATGTACCGTCCAAATTTTTCTTTAGTCTAGAAAAAAAGAACGGCCAGAAACGTTTTATACATTCTTTATTTTCTGAGACCGGTTATCTTGAATCAGACCCTAGAGAAATTCGGAAAAGAGCCAACAGTTTTTATGAAAAGCTTTATAGTTGTGAACACAGGGAAGATCGGGTTATTGAACAGTGTTTTTATGAAGAGCTACCAAAGGTCTCTGAAGAGTCCAATGCAGAGCTCAAGAGAGCTATAAGCCTGGGAGAACTGCACGAAGCGCTCCAGAGTATGGAGAACGGCAAGGCTCCTGGGATAGACGGAATCCCAGTGGAGTTCTATAAAGCCTTTTGGCCTGTGGTCGGGGAGGATCTGCTGGCGGTTCTCAGTGACAGTCTAGACGGAGGACTTCTGCCGCTGAGCTGCAGAAGAGCGGTCCTTACTCTTTTGCCAAAAAAAGGTGATGTGAGAGACATAAAGAACTGGCGACCTGTATCTTTATTGTACTATGACTATAAATTGCTCTCAAAAGTTTTAGCCACTAGACTAGGAAGAGTTTTGGAGGAGGCAATCCACTCTGGTCAGTCCTACTGTGTACCTGGAAGATCAATTTTTGATAATATCCATTTAATAAGAGATTTATTTGATGTTTCAAAAATAGTGGGCGTAGATATGGGTTTGATTTCCTTAGATCAGGAAAAAGCGTTCGATCGTGTAGAACATGATTATCTGTGGAAAACTTTGTAAGCATTTGGTTTTAGTTCTGATTTTATAGGTTATATTAAAATTCTGTACAATGACATTGAGAGTCTACTGAAAGTTAAAGGTGGCTTATGTGCTCCTTTTAGAGTGTGTCGTGGGGTAAGACAGGGGTGTTCTCTGTCAGGAATACTGTACACGTTGGCAATAGAACCACTTTTAAATAAATTGAGAAGAGTTTTAGAAGGGGTATCTTTACAAGCCTGTAACAGCACTTTATGCTTATCAGCATACGCTGATGATGTTGTCATTATACTTAACAAACAAAATGATGTGGATTTATTATTAAAAACAATGAGAGATTTTGGAACCATTTCTTCAGCAAGAGTTAATTGGGGTAAAAGCGAAGCAGTGTTAATAGGAAAATGGGAAAGAGGGGTACCAACACTCCCAAATGGGTTAAGTTGGAAAAAAGATGGCTTGAGATATTTAGGAGTGTTTTTAGGAGATGAAACGATTGTTCAAAAAAACTGGGAGGGAATAATTGAAAAAATTAAAGGTCGTCTGATGAAATGGAAATGGATTGTAAAAAGTTTATCATACAGAGGACGTACTCTGATTATTAATAATTTGGTGGCCTCTTCCTTATGGCATCGACTGGCTTGTGTTGATCCACCTGCATGGATACTTGCAAAAATTCAGTCTCTTTTGGTAGATTTTTTTTGGGAAAAAATGCATTGGATACCTCATAATGTTTTATATTTACCAAAAGAAGAAGGAGGACAAGGACTTGTTCACTTGCAGAGTAGGACTGCAGCTTTTCGGCTACAATTTGTACAGAGATTTCTCACTGGTCCAGAGGACTTAAGCTGGAGGCCGGTGGCCAGTACGATTTTAAAGACTGCTGAAGGACTGTGTTTGGACAAGTCGTTGTTCTTGTTAAATCCCAATAAAGTCAACACATCCAGAATGCCGGAGTTCTACAAGAATCTTTTTAAAGTGTGGGACATTTTTCATGTTAAAAGAATTGAGTCTACATCCTCCTTGTTTTGGCTGTTGAAAGAACCTCTGATTTATGGGTCACGTTTGGACATTTCAGGAGCATGTGGGACAATGTCTGCAAATTTTATTAAATCTAAGATCACAACACTTGGGTGTTTAATCAATGTGGCCGGCTCAAGTTTTGAAAAAGTTGAAGATTTAGCTGTTTTGTTGGGAGTTAAGTCCATGCGAATTGTTGCACAAGTATTACATAAACTGCAATCTGCTTTTACAACGGAAGAAACAAAAATGCTACAAAGTTACTGTAAAGGGGAAGTTATCCCTGATGAGAGGGACACATTTCCAAATCTGCTTCTTTCACCAAAGTTAGGTGAATGTACAGGAGTGTTTTTAGAATCTGAAAAGTTGACAGATATGGATTTGCATGAAAGTAATGGGAAAAAATTGTATAAAGCTTGTGTAAAATCTTTTAACAAAAAGGGACTACATGGAAGAGTTGACACGCCATGGCGTACTGTGTTTCAGATGAATGACAGTGTCAGGCCAGAGTGGAGAGCGCTGTACAAGCCACCGTTAGCTAAAAGAGATGGAGATCTACAATGGAGGATTTTGCATGGCATTATTGCTGTAAATGCTTTTATTTCTGTTTTAAATCCAGATGTTGGCAAAGAATGTCCTTTTTGTTTCCAGAGAGAGACTGTTTTTCACACATTTTTGTATTGTTCAAGGCTTAAGCCTTTATTTGATGGTTTGCAGAACCA